>PVHT020000230.1:3488774-3570304 GCA_004024745.2 Catagonus wagneri | reverse complement strand
TGGAACCTGCAACCTCATGTTCCTAGTCGGATTTGTTTCTGCTGCACTACAACGGGAACTCCTTAAATGTTGAATGTGTTTCAAAATACACAATGTATCAGAGATAATTTGGTGCTAGCCAGCATAATCAGGCCAGAAGAAAAAGTTTTGATTTCTAATATTATTATTTGTTTCCTGAGGTAATATAAAAGCAGTTTAGCAAACATTATTTAAGCTTCCAACCATCTGTTTCAAAGAGAACACACTCATAATTTTTCATTTTACAAACTTGGGTTAGAGAAACCAATGGTTCTGATTGTTCACGTACTGGTGATACCATGTTGAGTTTATCACATTTATTCTATTCAGAAAAATCCAGATTTCATACAACCAGACTATGGTCTGCTTTGAACTACTAACATATATTTATTCACAGAAGGGGACATCCCAGACCATGACAGTAAATAACACCTGGAAATCTAGACTGGGAAACTGCATACTTAGAAGGTTGGTGCCGATTTCTTTTTATTCTTTTCACAATCCTCAATAAAGAGGTCACTTTTTCATTTAAGTTTTCAGTTATTTTTTTCTCAAGTAGATATTTAGGGAAAATTGGGTGATTTAGATAAAAAATCATGGGGCAGGAGAAAGAGACTGCCTCAGATTTGGACTTTGTCAAAAAGGTAAAAGACGACGAATGTAGCAAGGGAATTGAGGATATTTCTGAGAATGGATTCAACCTCTGAATATGTAAGTAAGTTAAGTGAAGACTAATTGGGAAAGGTAAAGAGGTGAAGAGAGTGGAGACTTCTACTGAGATAAAAGAACTAGTGATTTAGAGTAACTCGGTGAAAGAATAGGAAAGAACCATGTGCAGTTCTTGTCCAAGAGCAAAATATCTTATATAACTGTAAATGGGAAGTAACCTTTAAACACTGTCCAAAGATTAAACTTTTTTTATTAGAAAAAAATGATTTCAAGGCTGGAACAATTTCAAGATAATATTGAGAGCATGGCCATAGGAGTGACTGACTGAAGTAGAACCCGGGATAAAGTTCACTACATCCAATTTGAGAGAGTCAAGGAAGTGAGTGGGTATTGAATAGATCACTCACTAACATCATTCAGGCTGATGGCAGGAACTGTGATAAAGAGGAAGACTAAGACTAAGGCCAAGTGAATAAAATGCTTCAGTGAGTAAAATGGCAACCCAAGAGGTCAACAGATGACATCAATGTGTAAGGGCAAGAGGTGGTTATGCTCAGTTGCATTAAATACAAAAGGTTCAAGGGTTAAACATGAAGTATAGGACATTATGATAATAAATAAAGGAGAAGGGATAGATGAATAGATGCACTTTTATATTTTCAACAATCACTACAATCTCACAATGGATTGAAGAGGGGGTCAGAGAGACTGAGTAGCTCAGAAAGTTAGCAGATTGAAATACAGGATCAAAGTCACTTAAAAAAAAGGAAAGGTATGTTAAAGTGAAAATTCTGTGTAGCATTTACTACTGCGAAAGAGGCATATGAATGCAATAGGCAAGGAGCTTATAGGTAGATTCAAGAAATATAACCGTATATTCTGGTTCTTGGTTTGGGTAGTAGATTCATGGATGTCTATTTTATTACTATGCGTTGAAAGGTGCACACATTTTTTTAAGTATCAAACTGAAAATAATAAAAGATAATATTTTTAAAAGCAAATTAAAAACTTCATTCTTACAAAATCTATCTAATTTTTCCAGAGTAGTCTACAATAGACTAATAAATTTGAATCACTTAAGTGACAGAAAATTTTAAAGTAAGTTATTTGATAATTTCTTTTCTAAAACTGATTTTCCTGTGTTTTGCTTTAATATAAACATTAATGATATTGTGTTTCCTAACCATAAACTAAATTATGGCAAAATAGACCATGCAGAAATGTAACTTTCAAAATAGTCCAGATAGGCAGAGGCTGAGAATCTAAGCATAAATTGATAACCAACCTAGAACTGATAATGCACTGGTTCTATCTATGTTGGTTTATCAAAAGAATATGTAATATGAAGAAATAATCTACCTATTGATAACTAAGAAAAATGAAGAGTATAAAAAACTAATGTGGTACCTGATTTCAATTACATTTAAATGGAAAGATACCAGCATAAGAAGAATAAGCCTATAACCAGTAATGTCTCAATCATGCCATCCATGTTAAGAAAATCTTGGCCATTATCAGCATAGTTATGTAACTACTTTCTTATATTTTTGTAAGATAAGTGTGTAATCACTGCAATTAAAAATAGAATGCTCCAGCTATAATGGAAAATGGATTATAAAAATCATTGTAAAAATAGAATGTAATACAGCAACAATAGAAATAAAAGACATTAACAACAAAAAAGTAAAAATTATTTAGTATTAAAACAAAGTAACAGAAAAGAGACGGAGAAATGTAAAAAATATATAGCAATAACCACTATTACATAATAAACTGGAAGGCACTAAATTTCAATTTCATTTACAGAGAGACATCACAAAAACATGAGTTATTAGGAGTTTATTGTTGATGCTATCTCTTATGTTTCCTTCCTCATTTGTCTAAATGAATCTGAGCCTTAGGAATTTACCAGTTAGTTTCAATTATTTTTTTCTAAGCTCTCTTATCGATTCTTAATTAACTAACGTAATAGGATGAATGTGGTCATACATAACCCAAATCACTTTGAAACAATAGTCAGAGTGAATAAAGCATGTAATTCTTTATCTATAGCTGAACCCACAACCACATTATCATTGCCATTCTTTTCTCTGACTACAGGGCCTCAAATGTTACTGAACATTTACATTTACATTTAGCCTTGAGAAACTGGAAACTTTAGAGACCTTCTTTCCCTGCTAGATTTCCTTCTGGAATTAACTAGAAAGTTAATCCTCCTTTCTGTTAAATGCCAGGTAACTGATATTTCTCTTCAAAACAAGGAGAATGGTGGCAGAATAGAAATGAATAAGGATTTTCCCACAGACCCAATAATTCTCCAGGGATCCAGGCAAACTAAACCTGAGTTCGGCTTCATAAGCCTCAGTTTAATCTAAACACTTTTAGGAACAGACTCCTCAACTGTAAAGGGAAGTAGTGGAAGTGGGTTGTTAAGATACGTACCAATTAACTAGTGCTGTCTAAATATCAGTTTATGAACTCTGCAGAGCAAGGTGAGCTGTCAACTGCAATTAATTTTTTTTAATTTGTAAGAAGCTTTTTATTATAGTTGATTTATAAACAATTAATTTTTAATAATACTGTTATTCTACCTTTCTGCTTAATAAGGTCAAATGTAATTCTTGGTGAACTAAATTTTAGAATCATCAAAGAGATGATAGTAGCCCATTAGGGAAACTATCTTTTTGACATCTTAATACAATTAAAGCATTTATATATGCTTTATTTTCTACTATTTTATAAGGATAATATTTCTATATTCCATCAATAACAATGTACATATATACAAAAAACAGGAACAGAAGTGAATTATATCATATCAATTTGACAGATACATGCAATTCTATGAACAGACTCAATTGTAAGAAAAATATACCTGCCATCCCTGTGATGATGTTCAATGGTCTGACTGTATCTGGAGCGAGGTAGAGTAAGAAAATGACTGAAAGCATGGCAGAAACAAGAAAATAAATGAGACTCAGGAAAGAAATGAGAAGGTATAGTTTAATTTTTTAAAATGAGATTCAAAAAAAGATAAGCAGATAGTAAGCGAAGCAAATGAAAATTGTTACTGGAAAGTTTGTTCCTTTCCTCCCGATGTCCATTATAATATGGCAGTGCTAAAGGTTAAAATATTCTAAGTATTCTAAAACAAAACACAACAAAATGTAACAAACTGAGATTTAAACAAATAATATTTCAAAATAAAATCTTATCACTTAACCATCTTCAGCACCATCTATAAAAAGTTATACAATACAGATGCTTTCTTAGTTTTTAGGAGGAAAGGTAGGAAGAGAAAAATAATAAAATAGCCAGGAAGTTTAAAATGAAAATAATAAAAGAGGTAATTTCTAATATTTATCATATTTAGGAAACTTTATAAGGTAATTATTTCTTCTTCCATCATTAATCATTAAAAATAGCTAAAAGGGCTTATAAAATTCCATTTAGTAAGGAGCAAACTGGTTAAATTATCTTTATTTTATTATTAATTTTATTTTTTAAAATGTATTGGATGCTATCCATTTTACATTCACTATGTTTATACATTTATTACATGCCACTGGCTCTGCTACATTTCATGCCCCATAACTACCATAAGCCATCAAAATTACCCACTGATCTGTAATCAATTCTCTTCTATCTATAGTATTAATATAAAATTTTCTATCTTTTAAAACCTTTCATGTCAAAACACTTAATTTAGGCAGATGATCACTATGTTTCAGAAAAAAATGGAAACCAACTCTGAACTCTCTCAACATCTCTAAATATTTATTTCTTCACTTGCCCTTTTCTTTTGCAACAAAGGAAGAACAACTTCCTCTACTTGAAATCCCACTTTCCACAAGGTCTTGCTTCATTCATTTTGTCTCATGCCTTCCCTTCCACAACTGCATTTAATCCTAAAAATACATCTTCACTAATCCTGCTTTCTCCTCTCTGACTTGCCTTCCATTGCAAAATATCTTAACATAACAAATTCTTGCTACCAATTTCTCACTTTCAGTCATGCTTAAAGCTTACTGTCATTTGACTTCCACTTCCACCATTCTCTTGAAGCTATCCTGTAAATATTATCTGTGAAATCCTAAAAAAATCCTTTAATTTCCTCTTGATCTCCATCAAGATAAGATAAACCACATTTATCTATGGTTTTAGACAGTGATTTTCAATCTCTATTTCCTGACTCTATTTCTTGATTTCTGAAATAGTATTCTCTCTGGCTCCATTACAACTTTGTCTACTTTATCTCATATATTTCAAAACAACTCTTTGAGACAGCTTCTAGTATTCCCACAGGCAAACCAGGCTGTGAGTGCTTGCACACATACATCTGATATGGAGCAGAACTGGGTTTCAAACTCAGGGGTTTCTTAAGCCAAAATTCAGCCTCTTAATATATAAACATTGCCCTGGTCTCCCACCCAATAACCGCTTCTTTTATTCATTTCACTTACTGATTCCCTTTCTCTTTATTCCTTAGAAGCAGTAGTCTCCCAAGATTTGTTCCTCGACCTTCTTTATACTCCAACACATTCTTTCTGGATAATACTATTTGTTTCTAAAAGTAGAAACTCTCACTTTGATTTAGCCTTGATTTTTCTTTGGGTTTCACATCTCCAGCGGCTTCCTGGGCTCTCCACACGGCTGCTTGAGCATCATGTAAGCATTTCAGAAAAACACACATCGATTGTGAAACCTGAGCAAGACTTTTGCCTCTTTGGATATCTGGTGCTGCATATGCGAATAAGGGGGCTGGAGCAGTTTTTCAACTTTCTTTTTGAGCATAAGACCCTTTGTTTTTTCAAACAAAATTTTATGTAAAACCAATATTTAAAAATCTAATAAAATCAGAACAGCTCTGGCTACAGAGGGGGTGAGAAGCCTAGACACTACTAATTTGGCTTCATCCTTACCTACAGCAGCAGTCCTTCATTCACCTCTTTAGAACCTATGAACCCATAATTTCTAAAGGCCCTTCCAGTTTCAAATATAATTCTTTAATCCCCATTTGGAATTTAATATAATACTTCAGTTATTCCCTCTCTTGTAATGGCCCAGTTTCAACTAAGGATTTAAATATTTACTTAATAAACTAAGCTTTAAAATCTCAAAATTTAACCCCTCCATTTTCCACATTCAATATTTGTAAACATTGCTAGTTCTAATGCCTAAATAACTCAGATTTACCCCTTCTTTTCCTTTTCTCCTGCCACTACTTAAATCAGGCTTATCATGTCCCCTGAAATAACCTTCTATTATGTCTCCCTTCCTTCGGACCCCAAGCCTCTCCTGTTCCAATTCATTCTCTACCCTTTCTACAGAAGTATATTTACAAATTACGTTGCTGATCATGTTGGTACCTTGCTCAAAATCCTTCAATGGCTTCCCATAAACATAAAAAAGTACATATTCCTTAAAGTGACCAAAATTTAAGTTCTAGGCTACTTTCAATCTTCACCACCTATTACATCACTTTTCCCAAACACCAACTTTTTATATATGTACACCAGATTACCTAAGATTCTCTAAATATACTCCATACTCTCCTGACTTCCAGACTTTGTTAATGCTCATCACTCTGCTAAGAATGCCCATCATCCCCTCCTTGGCTCCACCTCACTGCCTTTCAAAATTCTATTCATCTTTAAGGTTCAATTTCCCTTTGCAGCTTTTTCCAATAGATCCAAGCCAATAATTTTCTCTCCAATCTGTTCCACTACTATTATACTCAGGCCTCATAGTTTTCTATATTTTATAGTAAGTTGGCACATCATGTAATTAGTTGGTATAAATTACTTGGTAAAATCAGCTGGGTCATCTATTTATCTAGACCACGATAATGTCTATTTTAAATCCTGGTACGCAATGGCTGAGTCACTCAATAAATATATTTTGGGTTGAACTGAAAAGTAAAAACAGAACTGTTTGCATGGTGAACCTACTCTCCAAAGAGAGCAATGGTTCACATAAGCATAGAAACACTCTAGAAATGTAAATGAAATATTAAAAAGCTATGTAGTATAAGAAAACAAGGAAAACAGCATTAAAAAGAGACATTCCTGGTTTTACGAAGACTAGAAAAGATTACCCAAGAGTAGTAATGTTAGGATTTACTACAGTAAAAAGAAATAGAGGAGTTCCCGTAGTGGCTCAGTGGAAACAAATCTGACTAGAAACCATGAGGTTGTGGGTTTGAACCCTGGCCTCCCTCAGTGGGTTAAGGATCCGGCGTTGTTGTGAGTTGTGGTGTAGGTCGCAGACATTGCTTGGATCTGGCGTTGCTGTGGCTGTGGCATACGCTGGCAGCTATAGATCCGATTCGACTCCTAGCCTGGGAACCTCCATAGGCAGTGGGTGCTGCCCTAAAAAACAAAACAAAATAAAATAAAATAAAATAAAATATAAAAAGAAATAGGCTGTCTCTGAAAATTACATTAGGAGTAACAATGTGTAAAATTCAAAGCTTGTAAAAATATTCATATTCATAGAACATACATATAATCAACTAGTTGTTAATATTTTCCATGAGGAGCTTTTAAAGCTCTGTAAAGTCAAAGAAAATATACAAGAATCACCTCCCTCAAGCAGCAGTTTATTTTATTTCTCTTTTTGTGATGGTTAATTTTATATATCAATTTAAATGGCCAAGGGGTGCCCACATTAAACATTATTTCTGGGTGTGTCTGTTAGGGTATTTCCGAATGAGATTCTCATTTGAAGCAGTGGAATCAGCAGACTGCCCTCCTTCATGTGGGTGGACATAAGGCAATCTGATGAGGGCCTGAATAGAACAAAAGTAGGAAGAAGGAGGAATTCTTCCCTTTTTCCTGCCTCACTTTCAAGCTAGACATCTCGAAACTCTCCGGCTCTCTAACTGAGATTTAAACAACTGGCTTCTCTGGTTCTCAGGTCTTTGGACTCAGGCTGAATTATACCACCATTTCATGGGTCTCCAGCTTGCAGACAGCAGATGGTAAAACTTTTCAGCCTCCATTATCACGTGAGCCAATTTCTTATTGCCTATCTACCTCCCTATCTACCTATCTATCTATCTACCCACGCACCCGCCTTACTAGTTCTGTTTTTCTGGAGAACCCTGAATACATACTTTTCTATAGAGATATTCTACCCCTCAACCTAATGTGGTCATGATCCCCCGTGAAAAGTAAAAAAAAAGGGGCATCTATGAATATTACACAAAATTGACTCTACTGTTTTAGTAAGCCCCCTAAAATCCACCTAAGATACAGTGGTCCTTTTGCTGCATCCACTTAGAACTACTTTAAAAACACTCTATTTATACTTCTTCATTAAACTGTGTTTACTTCCCCCCCAAATTAATGGACATTATAAAATCCAAGCAATAAATATTGCCTTAAATATACACAAGGTAAGTTATATTAAAAATTGCATTTAATCTAGTTTGAACTTTTTTCAAGTTGAGCAGAGCAGTATTTCACTGTAAAAGAATAATACAGAAAACTAAAAACAGTGACTAAATTTTTAAAATAAGAAAAAATGAAGTTAAAGTTTCTCAAACCATGATAAAAAAATATCTCTACTCAAAGAACTACAAGATTACTGATTCTATTTCCTGACATACTTTAATTCTTACTAAGAAATATAATCTTTAGGATGAAACAAAATTATATTCATAATGAATTATCATTCCATCATATTTAATAAGCCTGAATGTCACCTTATAAGAACCACCAGATACACAAAAAGGCCTGCAAAAGGAGCAAATAAAATATCTCATTCTTAAGTAATCCACAGTTTATGAAAGCTAAATTTCCAACAATCTCAACTTAATACCAAACTTTCTACTCTGTGTCTTTAATATTGTTAGTGTCATGCTACTTTATAGTTCCTAAAATATACTATGATCTAACAATGTTAAAATATATTCCTGAATATACTAAATAAAATGTTATTTTTATAAGGTGAGTTCTCCTTTTTCATTTAATTTCTCTATATTTGCAAACTTTCAGAGATGTTTTTCTCTCATAGTTGGCAACTAAAAGAGCAAAAGGACTATTAATAGTTATGGGTATCTTTGGCACTTTCTGGTAGATGGTTGCCTGACAAAGAGTAGAGAAAGATCATAATGTGAAGTATTTCAGAGACCCATGTAACAAGGCATTTTTCTTTTTAGAATACAAATGCATTAATTGAATGCACAAAAGAAAATAGTTTATGAAGTAATATATATTCTGCTAGTATTAATTATATATCTTTCTCATTATGCTAAAAGCATACTCTATGAAATTAAATGTATCCAATATATTTTGGTCTCTAGGACAGGACAGACATAAAGACGTTTACTGCAGGATATCTCTGACATGTTACAGAAATAGTATCTAGTGTTCTATCTTTATTCTGATAGTATATTAACTCATATAAACAAATAAGCTCTTGAAATGATTTCTAATACTATAGTCTCAGGAAAATTATGTTCCTAGTTGTAGCAGTTACCAGGATTTACCAAAGAAACAATGATACAAAAAGTTTAGCAGGGATGGAGAGGAAGATAAAAGATGTCCATTACAATTAATCATTTTTAGTTAATATCCCTTTACCCAAGTTTCTGAATTACTAGCAATGAATCTTCTTTATTAAAAAACAGAGTAAGATTTTGACTAATAATAATAAAGTGAGATGTGTAGAAAAATAAATATCTAATCAAATTTTTACATATAATTCTTTTTACATTACCTATAAGAAAAGGATATGAATACTATATCTCCTTACACCAAATAAGCTTAACCAGGTACCAAAAATTAATATCAGAAAGCATCATTCCTCACCCAATACAGTCAATGTAAAAGCCATTATCTTCATTCACAACTTTCCAATATGCCCCCAAGTCCTTCGTCATTGGTCCTGGGTCTTTCTGATGTACACGTGTATTCTGCCTCTGTATCTTTGCTCTTGTTCTTGCCTGAATAAACACGCCCGTTTTTCAAGGTCCAACTACGCCCTACATTCTCTACAACTTCTTTTAAAAAACACCTGAATCGAGTGATTTCTCTTTACTCTGTGTAATTGATAAGCATATTAAAATGTAAATTATTTGTAAACCAAAAGATCCTTTTTAAAATGTTGAGAGTAAGGCATGTTTTTTTGAGTATATAACATATAACTAGAGTGCTATGTTACTTAATCTACCCTAAACCTTATAATGTTGGTACTAATATTCCAATTTTATAAATAAGGAAATCAAGTGTTAAAGAGGTTTCCTCAAAAATACATAGCTAGCAAATGGCAAAAAGTCTAAAAAGTCAAACTCAAGGCCATTTGGTTCCAAATCCCATGAAAAAGAGTACATTTTATAAAATACTATTATGGTCCAGTATGTCAATTCTTAACTGACAAGAAAGGTCAGTGCACCCCACCTATGCAATATGCCTAAATTTTACTTACTATCTCTTTTAGGCTTTTTAATCAACAATATTATTGATTGACTGTAAAATGCTGCTCATGTAAATTCACTGTAAGAGTTTTAGAGTATTCTTCCCTTCTAAATAGCACATAAAAGTTACAATGCCTTCACATGCATTCTTCTATTAAAAATATTTTAGCATATTAGGATAAAACAGAAATTATGAACCCATTGTTTAATAATGTGGTAGACTATATTGATAATACTCTACTTTTATTTTGACTCCTCATTTTAATGAATAATGTTTGCAATATATTTGTATTGATATATTTGAAATAATTTTACAGTCCTATTTAAATGAAATTCTCTTTTATTTAATTCAAAAACAGCTCAAAAGTAAGAGCAATTATGATCTGGTAATCTACAGTACTCTAAAATAGTAATGAAACCACATGGATCAATTTCCCCTAAAACTTCTGACTTACTTGAACATTTTTGTTAAACCAAAAGATTCATGAACTTAAAAACTAGAAAAATATGACATTTCAATTCTGACTAATTCAAATATTAACTAATACCAAGGATTAATCACCGAGGATTTAACAGCTCTTTTCTCTTTTTTTGGTCATTAAACTTAAAGCTATTTGCCTTAAAATATTGATTAAATATTATGTATTTAATATGAGTGACTATTTTTGTTTGTAAGTATAATTCTATAGTTTAACTTTATTCTGTTGTTCTCTGTAAGATTTAGACTATATGGCCTTCAGAAAAAATATCAAGTCTATTTTATAAACTTGAAAGATTTAAAGTCATTTCAGACTTTTCTCCCTCATCATTTCCTTAACAACACTTCAGTGAAGAAGGAATCTATGGATTACTATATAAATAATTTCCAGAAATTATCAAACTCATTAAAGTTTTTATTAGCAAACAAAAAACTCATTCAGCTACCCTAATATGACTCCTTCAAACTCCTAATCATACAACATAATTACTTTTCTTTCACTATTATTGTATCTGATTAACATCAATTTCTATAGGTAACATGCCTACAATTACCCCTAAAGACATAGATCACTATGAAAAAAGTCAAATAGAGAGACAAAATACTACATTACCTTTCATTTAACACCAATAAAGATATTAATTTAATAATTTATTTCTTCTTAGACCTGAGACACAAAAGCCAATTCTTGTTTGACACTATAGAAGACTAAGATATCCCCTATCTTTTCGTCTGGAAAAATGTGCTCCAACACAATGAAATTACAAGCACAAATTGAGTATAACCCTAGATTTAGACAAAACAATTAAATTTATAAAGATTGACAGCAAAATTTTCATATCAGTTGATTTAAAACCCTCCAAGTGTTTTTACTAAAATTAGTTTAGGATGTATACAAAGACTTCTGAGTTCCCTTGTTATTTTATCATAATAGTCTCTGAATAGCAAATCAAACTTTCTTTCCTAATCTTTGTCTTAAATCCATTTGATAGTTTGGGGAAAATACAGCACTTTTCATTTATATATAATCAATCCATGAAGTAGAGGGTTAATCAATACCATATTCAATCATCTTTAGAGGAGCAAGTTCAGAGAGTTCTTCCAAATACAGAGATCAACAAGCATAATTCTTTAAGATACTTAAAAGGTTTGCTGAAAGCCATGAGGAAAAACCTCTTCATGAATCAGTGTTTATCTGTTTCATAAACAAACGAGACTTGTCTCGACAATACTTTTATATATAAAGTCACACTGGTTTCCCTGATGACTGTAAAATACTTTAAATTTATTGTCTCATGAAAGTATTTTTCTATGTAATAACTCGTTATAAGATAAAAATAATAAAATAACTTGTTTTCATTATGAGTCTCATCATAACCTTATGTGCAAATTCACTTACTTAACTAGCTTGATTTAACAAAGCATCAAAATTGCGAGAGCAAGATGAATTTTTTTCTTACAAAAGAAAAGGTTGTTTTCATTTCTTTAATTTTTTTTTTAAATGATGTGGTGGTCATAAGAAACAATGTAGGCATTGTAAAGGAAGCATATGGTTTTAGAAACCAAGATAAGAAATAGTGAAGTATGGGATGAACATACTTTATGGTAATACCTTCTTCCTGAAGACAGCAATATATAATAAGGTCTAACAGTATTTAATCACATTTACCTGTCTCTATCTGGAGAATAATGGTCATCCATGACACGATGTCTATCCATTCGGCTAATTGTGTTATAATGTCCTGTAGCAGAGCGTGTCCCTCGAAGTCCCTGTTCTACATTCCGACTGAAATAGCAAGAGTGATTAAATACCTTAATAAACCATAATTACATACTATGCTGAGAGATAGTTTATCAATAAAGATAGTAGAAAAAGACAAAAACTGCTGTAATATCAAGTCCAAGTTTTTGTTTTAACTAACTGCATCTCTGGCTAAAGATAAAAATTTCACTGGGAGGTTGACAATAAAGTTAGGAGATTGCTGTTGTAACAAAGGTATGACATAAAATTAAGCTAACATCAGTGGGGATAGAGATAAGAAATATCCAAACCATTAATGGATGACTCCCAAGTGTACAGTAATGATAATGATATATGAAATACAGGAGGAGGAATGTGATGGAGAAAATGAGCACACCATGTTGCTTATAGACAACATATTGGTGGATGTTTTTTTAGGGATGACTGTTGTTCGTTTTTAAAATCTAAACTAAAGTTTTTACGGAGTTCCCGCTGGGGACCAGTGGTAACAAACCCAACTAGTATCCATGAAGGTGTAGGTTTGATCCCTCACCTTGCTCAGTGGGTTAAGGATCTGGTGTTGCCCTAAGCTTTGGTGTCGGTCATAGACGCAGCATGAATCTGGTGTGGCTGTGGTGTAGGGCAGCAGTTGCAGCTCTGATTCGACCCCTAGCCTGGGAACTTCCATATGCCGAGGGTGCAGCCCTAAACAGATAATAAATAAATAAATAAATAGAAAGCAGTAAACTTAAGTTTTTATAATTGATCAATGACTATTTTTAAGCTACCATTCTTAGCCTGGATTGTTTATTTATATACCTCTTTTTCATGATAGAATAAACCTTTTACATAAGCTCCTGTTACTATGGACTTTCTATTTTTTTTTTTTTTTTTGTCTTTTTTTTGCCTTATCTAGGGCCTCACCAGCGGCATATGGCTAGGGGTCTAACAGGAGCTGTAGCTGCCGGCCTTCGCCACAACCACAGCAACGCGGGATTTGAGCCGCGTCTGTAACCTACACCACAGCTCACGGCAACGCCAGATCCTTAACCCACTGAGCAAAGCCAGGGATCGAACCCCCAACCTCATGGTTCCTAGTTGGATTCGTTAACCACTAAGCCATGACGGGAACTCCACTATGGGCTTTCTATTAAGTGCAGGTGAATCTAATCTAAAACACATGCATATTTTCTATTGCCATGTTCAAATATTCCTTCCCCAGTAACACAAACATTTTTTTTCTTAATGAGCAAGTGTTTAATTTATTTATTTTATTTTATTTATTTTTTGTCTTTTGCCTTTATGTAGAGCCGCACCTGCGGCATATGGAGGTTCCCAGGCTAGGGGTCTAACAGGAGCTGTAGCCGCCGGCCTTTGCCACAACCACAGCAACGCGGGATCCGAGCCGCGTCTGCGACCTACACCACAGCTCACGGCAACGCCGGATCCTTAACCCACTGAACAAGGCCAGGGATTGAACCCGCAACCTCATGGTTCCTAGTCGGATTCCTTAACCACTGAGCCACGACGGGAACTCCGCAAGTGTTTAATTTATTAAAGCCACAAATTCAAAATCTCATTCTCTCTTGCACTTCAAATTTCAGATTCCAAGTTGTATTATTCTACTGATAAGTCTACCACATCAGAGAAATTACTTTTCAGAAGACTTTTAATAATTTTGCCCATTTACAAACTTGGTTAATTCAAAATCTTCACACATTTTAAACTATGTTTATAAATTAAATATGGTAGATTTTCTTCTTAATTATTTCAATTTTCTAAATTAAGTAAACTTTTAAAGTGCTTAATAGTCTTAAAAATTAAATTTGTTCTTAGTCCAATACCATAAAATGACAGTTAAAAATTCTAAGTCTAAAACTAACTCAATTACCTATTTAAAATAAGTGTTATAGGACTGTCATTCTACATTTCCTTAAACATTGCAAGTATATAAAATGTGAAAATCTGCACATACTTCCTGTTAGGAATCATATTACTTCCATGGTTCTTATTCCATTAAGCTGTTCTGTACTTAACAGGATTGATCAGAGTTTTCCACTAGGTCTAAGACCTGGAGTTACTGATTTTTCAAGCAATTCTTCCTATTGCCTGTACATTCCTTTTTGTTTTCACATGATTGTTCTTAATTTTAAAGCTTCATCAAATGTTAATCTTTTCCTATTTGTTAAATTATCAATATCTATATCATCATTCATATAATTAGTTGGGTCTAATAGATCTGCTCACTATGTATATGAGACTGGAAGTTGGATCTTCTTTATAACTATGAACTTTTATAATAATATATGGGTCATCCAAAGCTATAAAGTAGCCCATATTTCATATTACTCTCATTATATAGACTGTTGAATAGCATTTGTTTTTTTCCTTAAGTAATTTTTTCCTATAATAACTTATCCTTAGGAATTTCTTGTAATACCTTATCACAAACAGGCATACAATACCATCCTACAAATAAAATGAGTATGCTATCTTACCTTTGCGGAGGAGGGACACTGGGTGACCACGATCTAGTCCTTCCTATAACATCCACTCGGTGAGGAGACCCTGATGGTGAACAATGGTTTGATGACATTACTTGTTCTGGCACTGACAATGTTGAGCTTTGAAGATCTCGACCATTGTGTCGATAATCTAAAATGAAAATACTGAGATTATAGTTATCTAAACACCAAGATCTTTTGAATTTTTTACTTTACTGAAAAACATAAAATGTTGGTAAAGTTGAGAGGCTTTGAAAATATTAATTGTAAAGCATAATGAATAAAGCATAATGCTAAGAAAACATAATGGGTTATAAACACCCAACTGAAAAGGAATGACAAATATACAAATAGATGCTATATCTAAGGCATTCTGCTAGGTAGAGTAAAACATTTTTATACAGTTCATAATCTTCAATGAAAGACTCAAGTTTATTCTGAAACATTATCATGTCTTTAAAGACCTAGAAGAGCTTCAAATAATTCTTAACAATTATAAATATTCAAAAAAATTAACGACAAAAAGTTCATAATTTCTACTGCTGTTTCTTTAAGAAGTGAACAATATTAAAAAGTATTCTGGATATCATTTGAAGTAAATATGTAAACTCTGACAGATTCCAAGGACTTGAACTATCTCCATATTGTTTTTATAAACATCAAAGTAAGGACTATAGTATTATAGTTTTTGAAATGCTATCTTTCAAATGCATTATTAAAGTATGGTGTATAATGAAAAATATGTCTCAAAAATTACACTGGATTTCAAAATAGTAAAATATAGGATAATGCACAGCAACCTTCTTCCTCAGTGGGTTATTAAATGATTCACTATATAGTAGGAAAAATCAATAATAATGTTGTGACAAGAAAAAATGATGTTTCATGATGGTGAAAAATAATGAACCCAGAGTAACACTTTGAACTGTGTAGGTTTTCTAAATACTATTCTGTAGTAGAAAAAATTATTCCAGAGTATTAATCCAAATATGAATGATTCCTGAAAGGTTTTTTTCTCAAAAGATATAGTTCCTTTAACAAAAGGAAAAAATAATCATTTTTTGTCATCTTGGAAATAGAAAATAAAAGAACTGAGATGTGCCAAAAATGGCACCAAGATAAAGAAATTTAATGACCAGAAAGAAAATATTTTTGATGAAGAAAATCTGATGTGGCTACTAAATACTTAACAAAGAGAAGTTGAAAATTCAATTAACAAAGGAATAGAATGCAAGTAGCAAAAATATTTTTTTGCCTTTTTTTTGTCTTTTTAGGGCCGTACCCATGGCATGGAAAAAATATTAATTATATCCAAGCAAGAGATCATAGGAAATAAATAAATAAATATTAATAATTAATATATTGTTCAGCTTTAATGCAAAAAAATGAAGGCTAAAAGATATTCATTGAGTTGTCAAAACATAGTACACTGGTGGCATACAAACTGATTCACACTCTAACAAAACTATCCAACAAAAATTATCAGTCATTGATGAAACTGCAGCACGTCTTACACTAAAGCCTGTTTTGTTCAGCATAAAATTGGTTATACTTATGAAATATTTTCTCAGAATTTATTAAAAATAGCTACTTACCTAAAATTTTAAATCATCAGACAAATTTCTAACCATAAATGAGGTAATATTTTAAACTTCAATATCATAATTTCAAAATGTAGCTGTAGCTGATAATCAACATAACAATGGAAAACATTTCAAAAAATTCATTCAAATATTTAACATATTTGCATATGTTAGTGATGTCAAAATTATTTTTTTCACACTGTTAGTGAAGTGTAAAGAATCTTCAGTTTCATAATAACTTCTCAAATTTACACTAAAGTCATTATTCGCTTATTAACAGAAAATTGGTAAGTACTTATGTGACATCTTTCAGAAATAATGTTCAATATAACAATTGCTATAGGTATTCTAGCAACTTAAAATTTTCAGTTTAAACTGCCAGAAGGCTGTTTTGGAGTGGCATAAAGAGGTAATTTCTCTGTATCTCATATTTCATCTATCGACCAATCTACGTATTTACTGGTAATTAATGAGTTATACTTCCTTCTTATTACTATAAGATAATTTTGAAGGTCTTACCTGATACTACACCAATTCCATCATCACAGTCATAGTCAGATACCTCACTATCACTTATTCTCTTTGACCCTATGAAGCAAACAATAGCAATAATTTAAAATGCTGATCAATTAAGGAAAAACAAACAAAAATCTCAGCAATCTGAAAAACAAACAAAAAAGATTTTGAATGTAACAAGAATAAAGAACACAAAGAGAAGAAAAGTCATTAGGAGCTCATAAATATCTCTTTCATTTATAATTCACTATAACAATATTATTCCTGAAATGTATGATAAAGTCCCTAAATAGCTTAAATCTTGAAATGATATTAAATAATATATGTTAAGGAATTCAGTGCTGATTGATAGTCTATTGGACAAGAAGCCAAGTCAAAAATAGGTCAGTTTTAGATGCTTTTAGACAAAGGCCCCTGGGTCTAGGTAGATTCCATAATACATACAATATGTTATATTCAAAGTCATTCAAGTGTCTTTTTTAATATGCAAGAGTAATAAAATAAATATACCCAGTTCTCTATTTTTCACACTTATGGAGAAGAAGCACAGTTTAAGACATCCTTCTTCTACTATTAGCTGTTTCTCTGTTGCTCTAAGATATGAGAAATTATCTACAAACACATTTACATTGTGAAACATTGTTTTCTAAGACATAGCCTGAGAGAGAAATAATAATTGTAATTCAAGAGCTCCATGTGTATTTTCCTTACAAAATAAATACATAATAAAACTTTAAATTGTTTATCACACTGGCAAAAATAACATTTAAATCGAATTAAGTAGAGCTTTGATGGCTAAAGCAGATTAAGTCTTCCCAATTAGTTATGAAATATAACTTTTTTTTTTTTTTTTTTTGCTTTTTAGGGCTGCAGTATATGGAGGTTCCCAGGCTATGGGTAGTATTAGAGCTGCAGCCTCTGGCCTATGCCAGATCCACAGCAATGCCAGATATCAGCCGCATCTGTGAACTACACCACAGATCATGGTAATGCCGGATCCTTAACCCACTGAGCAAGGCCAGGTATCGAACCTGTAACTTCACAATTCCTGGTCAGATTGTGTCTGCTGAGCCATGAGGGAGCTCCGTAACTTTTTTAACTTTTTTTTTTTTTGCTTTTACTTTTGCTTTTGCTTTTTAGGGCTGCACCTTTGGCATGTGGAAGTTCCCAGGGTAGGGCTCGAGTTGAAGCTTCAGGTGCTAGCCCATGCCACTGCCACAGTAACACAAGATCCAAGCTGCATGTTCGACCTACATGGCAGCTCACACAATGCCAGATCCTTAACCCACTGAGTGGTCCAGGGATCGAACCCACATCCTCATGGATCCTAGTTGGGTTCGTTAGCACTGAGCCACAAGGGGAACTCCCTATAATTTGTTTTTTAATTCATTTTTTCTCCTACATATGTCTCAGAAATAAGAACACCTTACACAAGAGAATCTCTTATTAAAGCATTTTTCCCTTCCTTGGTATAAGAAAATACTCAATGATAAATGAAGAACAGTGTTGCTATTTCAAAAGAGGATTTGATTTGTCTGTCTACTTAACACTACACATTAGTCATAAAATAGATTAAGCTCTTTTATCAGAAAATAAATGCTTTCGTGTAATGTTTATAAATCACTGAAACTCATGTATTATGTAAGGTGTGCAATGTTATAAATTCAATTAAAACGTTTAACATGGAGTTCCCGTCGTGGCGCAGCGGTTAACGAATCCGACTAGGAACCATGAGGTTGGGGGTTCGATCCCTGCCCTTGCTCAGTGGGTTAACGATCCGGCGTTGCCGTGAGCTGTGGTGTAGGTTGCAGACGCGGCTCGGATCCTGCGTTGCTGTGGCTGCGGCACAGGCCAGTGGACACAGCTCCGATTAGACCCCTAGCCTGGGAACCTCCACATGCCGCGGGTGTGGCCATAAACCCGCGGCCATAAAATGACAAAAGGCAAAAAAAAAAAAAAAAAAAACGTTTAACATGCAATTAAAACGTACTAGGAATGCCCTCCAATATTTGCAACTTCCTCTTAGAAACACCCCCATACATTTTTTTTTTCCTTTTGTTTGTTTTAATCCCTGCCCCTTGGGAGGAGAGCTGTTTGTTTTTCCAGGAACTACAATCTTGTTTTTCTCTTTTTGGTGTTTTTTGTTGTTTTGTTTTGTTTGTCTTTTTAGGGCCACAGGTGCAGCATATGAAAGTTCCCAGGCTAGGGATCGAATTGGAGCTGCAGCTGCTAGCCTATGCAACAGCCACAGCAATGCTGGATCTGAGCTGCATCTGTGACCTACACCGCAGCTCATGACAACACCAGACCCTTAAACTAACCCAGTGAGCGAGGCCAGGGATCAAATCCATGTCCTCAGGGATACTAGTCGAGTTTTTTTTTTTTACTGCTGAGCCACGATAGGAACTCCTCTTTTTGGTACTTTTTGATAGAAGACACCTATCTTTTAAAACACTGGATGAACCCACTCTTTTCCTTCCAAATTTCCAAACCCTTGTCGCAATGCTTTAGACCCAACTGAATCTGAGGCTTTTATAGCACAATTACAAATACAGACTGCATTCCCCATAAGAGAAAGAATAAGCCAATGATATCCACTCCAACCCCTTCTATATAACACTGTACTTGCATGACAGCAAAAGACAGCAAGGGAAATAAATGAAAGGCATACAGATTATAAAGCAAGATATAACATGATCAAATAAATTAAAAATCTTAAGTAAGCCATACAAAACTTAAGACTAACCAGTCAATTAAGCAAGATTCCAATAGGCAACAAAAAATATATTTCTAGAGGATAGCATGAACAATTAGAAAATTATTTTCAAAACCACAATAATTTTATAAGAACATCCAAACATGAAATGCTTAGGAATGCATTTAACAAAAAAAATGTGCAAAACATATATGCCCCAAACCGTAAAACACCACTGTATTAGTTTCCTATGACTGCTGTAACAAAGTGCAATTGTAACAAAGTGCACTGAGTAGCTTAAAACAACAGAAATTTATTGTCTCACAGTTTTGAAGAGTAAAAGTCCAAAATGAGGGTTATCAGCAGTGCCATGCTCATTCTGATGTCCCTATGGAAGAACTCTTCTTTGTCTCTTCTGCCTCCTGGTATTTGCCCGCTACCTTTGGCACTCTTTCACTTGCAGGTGTGTTATTCCAGTCACTTAGTCTTCTTCTCCATTAATGTCTTAAAGATTGTTTGCCCTCTGTGTATGCCTATCTCCATTTCTAAATATCCCCTTTTTACACAGTCAGCAACCATGTTGGATTAGTGTCTACAGTTATAACTTCAGACATGAAAACTTGATTACCTCAGTAAAGAATCTATTTCCACGTAAGTTCACATCTGGAGGTACTGCTTTAGGATGTCAACATTTATGTTTGGGGAGGCACGATTTTAACAACCGTTAAAAATTAAAGCAAATTTAAATAAATGGAGAGACTTTTTTCGCAAATTTGGAAACCATAAGCTATTAGAATAACATTCTCAGTGTGCTAAGAGAAAATAAAAGTTCTTCTAGAATTTTGTGTCTAGCTAAGCTTTCAGGAGTGAAGAAATAAAAATATACTCAGAAAATCAAAGCCTGTTTCTGGTTCTTCACTGGAAGAACTTCTAAAAAATGTATATTTCAAAATGGAGAAATTTACCCCAGAAGAAAGGAAGGAGGGGGAGCAAAGATGTGTAAAAATTTAGGTAAGTATAAACAAACTCTCTATGAACAAAATGACAGAAATTATAATAATTACTAATTTGGAAACAGAGGTAAAATCCTGACAGAAATATCTTAAATGGTAGGGGTGAGGTTATAAATCAGGCTTTTACATTTTTATATAGTTTTGGGGGAAAAGGTAGAGATTTTAATACTACTTTCTTAAGGTTATATATTATAATTTCAATAGTAACTACCGAAAGAATAGAGATTAAAAATAAAAAGCAGGGTGTACAGAGTGTTAGAAAAAAGGAATTATTTATATGTATGTGTTTGCGTATGCACAGAATGTCTCTGCAAAAAAATAGAAAATGCTAACTGATTCATTCAAGGAAGGAGAACTAATGTTTAAAAAACTGGGGTGAAAGGTTTTTTTCACTATATACACTTTTATATTTATACCATATGAATGTATTACTTAAATAAAAATTAGTAGCAAAATGTTCCATATTTCATTTGTACATGAAAAGCATTTATTTTCTCTATCTGTTCAGAGTATGTTCTATTAATTCAAGATGGTTAACTGTGTAGTTCAAATTATTAGGAGATTGCTACTATGATTGTTTTCTAAATTTCCCTTTCCAAATTTTCTGGTTCTTAAAATAGGTACGATATAACCAAATCTAGGATTTTAGATGCTCCTCCAGCTCCTGCTGGTTCTCCTCCTAAACCTTCCTCCAGACCTGTGCCAAGCACATGGGTAGATGCACATGAGGACATCGGCTTCTTTTGTAGGTTACCCACTGAATTAGGGTTAGAGGGAACAAGACAGATACAGGTTCTAGTTTGCCCTCATGGGTTCTAGTTTTCCTTGATTTTCCTGTTTTTCATATATTGTACCTTCCCAACCTGATCCGCAACCTACAGTAACTTCAGTTCATTACTGGATGAACAGCTCCAGATTTTTCACTAGGTCCCCTCTGTGGTCTTTGCCAAGTGACTTTCCTCAGATTATTTAATCATACTTTTACAGACCTTACAAATAAGGCCCACTTTATCCTATAATTTCATAAAGTTTAATCTTTATAATAAATTTCTTACTCCATACCTCTATTAGTGCTTCAGCTTCTTGATTGAACCATAACATACAATATTTAAGTTTCTTAATCTATTTAGTTATTTTTTTTACATGTAAAATAGGGGATTTAATTTAATCTATTTTTTCTTTATGGATAATAATTTCTTTCAGCTGTTTAATTAAATTGCCTATTTCCGCCCTCTTGGTCTGACATGATCCTTATATAAGACAGTCTAATTATATAAGATTCCACTTCTAGGGTCTCTACCTGTTCCACTGATTTATTCTCATACCAGTTGCACACTGTGTCAAATACATTAAATGCTGAGATCTCATCAAAGAATTACCTCCTCCCTGCCCTTATGAGAAGCATTCTAGCTATTCTTGGCTCTTCAGTTCCTATATACTTTCCATAAAGATACCTGATAAGACTGGAATTGAACTGAATCTACAAATCAAAAGGGGAAATTGAGTACAATGTTGAGACTTCCTCTTAGTGAGCTATGGTATACATCCATTTATTTAGATGTTCTTTCATTTTTTTAAATGAATGTTTTAAACTTTTCCTATGGTAGTTTTGTACAACTTTTATTAGATTTATCCCTCCATGTTGGATATTCTCTGTGACTACGGCAGATTACATCTTTTAAAATTTATTTATTCTGTTTGATACTTGTGTATAGAAATGCAACTGATTTTTATATATTAAGCTTACATATAGCCCTCTTGATAAACCATAATTTGTCTTTAGATTCCTTTCAAAGTTTAAGGTAAACAATCATATCATCTGTAAATAATGATATTTTATTTCTTCCTTTGAATTCTTAATGTTTCTAAATTCTTTTGTCTTATTGAACTACATTACAGTCATTCTCTTGCGTGGGCTTTAAAAAAAATTCTATCATTGGCCATTTACAGAGAGACTTCCTGTAGATATTTAACAGACATTCTATCAAGTTGAAGAAGTTTCTTTCTAATTCATAATTTGTTAACAGATATGATTATTAATTTATATTGAATTCTATCAAATGTTCTTCATTTATTGAAAATGAATAGTTTTTCTTCATTAATCTGTAAATGTTGTATCACATTAACAGATTTTTTATAAAACTTTTGGAAATGATTTGTTATTTTTAAAAGCTTTTTAGTGTAAAAAACACTTTCTAAATATAGGAGAGAAATGGAAATAAGAAAAGGAAATAAATTTCCTTTTTTGAATGGTTTTGTAGACTTTCGGTATAAAAGTTATATCTACTTGTAAATGAGCTTGGAAATATTCTTCCTTTATGTATATTATATGCCAGTGTTTAATTAGATTTAGATAATTTGTTAAAGTTTAGTACAAATCACCTGCAAAAAAGTGACCAGGTCTAGGGTTTATTCTTTAAAAAAAGTTTTACTTTAGCTTTCAACATATTAATAACATTTGTGGTTATAGGAATGTTCCAATTTTATTTCTTACCGAGTCAGGTTAAACAAATACTATTTTTCTAGGAATTTGTCCATAATGTGTCCATATTTTCCTAGTTATTGGTTTATACTGGTAGATGGAATTCCATTAACTTAATTGAACTTATAATATCAACTTTATCTGAAATTATCTCCTCTTTTACTCCACTATTTTTGCCAAATCTGTTTCTGATGTCAGAATTTTCCGAATTTTATCTATTCAATTATTTTTTCCTTTTGTTAGTTTTATATTTCATGCATTACTTCACACTATATGTAATTCTTGGAATAATACAGCATATATTCCTTTTGACTCTTTTCTTTCACTCAGTATAATTATTGACTTTCATTCATGTTGTTAGTGTATATCAATAGTTCATTCTCTTTTACTGGTGAGTAATATTCCATTTTTTGTCTATACCACAGATTATTTTTCCATTCCCTAGTTGAGGGTTATTTGGGTTTGGCTATTACAAGTAAACATTCATACACAAGTTGTTGTATAGATAAATAGTTTACTTTGGTAAACACTAGGAGTGGAACGACTAGGTTATATGGTAGACATATAACTTTCTCTAGACATTGCCAAAGTATTTTCCAAAGAGGTTATAACATTTTACATTTCCACAAGCAGTGTATGAGGGTTTTAGTCATTTCCCATCATCCCAAATATAGACAAACTTCTCCATTTTAGCAATCCTAATGTGTCTAATGGTATTTCTTTTGTATTTCCCAAAAGACTAATGTTGAACATCTTTTCATATATTTATTTTCAAGCCATATATCTTCTTTAATGCTCTTTCATGTCTCATGTCTACGTTTTGTTGGTTGTTTTTCTTAGGGATGAGTTTTGACAGTACTCTATATATTTTGGATATCAATTTTTTACCAGATACATAATTTGCAAATATTTCACCCAGTCAATGGCTTGGCTTTTCATTATCATTAACAGCGTACTTTAACGAAAAAAAAAAAAAAGATTTTCATTTTGAGGAAGTCGAATATATCAACTTATTACTTAATGGAACACAATTTTGATGCCCTAAGAATTCTTTGCCTAACCAAAGGTGACAAAGTTGTTTTCTCCTAGGAGTTTTATAATTACAAGGTTTACATTGATCTATTTTGAGTTAAATTTGAATGGTGTGAAACGTGGACAGAAGTTCATTTTAAAACTATATACCCTTTTGTATCTGGCATCTTTATTTAGCATATTTTTCTGTTCAGCCATGAAATTATAGGTATTAGCACTTTGTTCCCTATTATTTATAGTAACCTATTGTATGGATACCACATTCTACTTTTTGACCATTATGCTGTACATTCATGCACAAGTCTTTGAGTGGATAATCATTTTCACTTCACCTCTTTGTCAATGAACGGCTAGGTCATATGCTAGGTATATTTTTAATTTTTTAACAAACCACCAAACTGTTTTCCAAAGAACTATATCATTTTACATTTCCAGCAGTAAATATATTAGGGTTCCAGCTTCTCAATATCCTTGACAAAATTTATTATTATCTATTTTTTATTATATTGATGCTAGTGTATATAAACTAACGTGGTTATAATTTCCATTTCACAAATAAATGATTTTGAGCATCCTTTCATGTGCTTATTTGTCATCCATACATCTTCATCTGTAAAATCACAATTCAACTTTTTTTGCCCACATCTTGACTGTATTGCCTTCCAATATTGAATTTTAAGAGTTCTTTACATATTGTGGGTGCAAGTCCTTTGTCGAACATATGATTTGCAAACATTTTCTCCCAGTTAGTGGCTCATCTTTTTACTTTCTTAATGATGTCTTAAAACCAAACATATAAATTTTTATGAAGTCTGATTTCTTTTCTTTTATTGATTATGCTTTTGGTATAAAAAAAAAATCTTCCTAACCCAAGGTAATATATACCATCTCCTACATTTTTTATCTAAGAGTTTTATACTCTTAGCTTATAGTTAGGTCTAGGATCCATTTTTAAGTTAGTTTTTTGTGCATGGCAAAGGTAGGATTCTAAAATAATCTTTAAACATGTGGATATTCAGTTGTTCCTAAATTATTAAAGAGACGATTCTTTCCCACTGGAGTGCCTTGGCAGCTGTTGAAAATCAAGTCACCATAAATATAAGGGCTTACTTTTACTTCAAAATTCTGAATTAGGTTCCCTTTATTTGTAGGTTTATCATTATGCCAGCTCTACAATATTATAATTACTGTAACTATACTTTTAAAATCAGAAGTGTCAGACATTTTTGGCTGCTCTGAATCCTATGCATTTCTATACAAATTTTAAGATCAGCTTTTAATTTCAGCAAAAATTCCTGCTTAGATTTTGATATGGCTTATACTGAACTGTAGACCAATTTGGAGGAGAATTTCCGTTTTAATATTGAGTCTTCCAATCCATTATTGTGAAATATCTCTCAATTTATGTAAACTGTACATAAATTTTTTCAGGAACTTTTGATTTCCTTAGTATGTACATTTGCACTTATTTTTAAAATTTATTCACAGTATTTTAAATTTCTTCTATTTTGAATGAAAATATTTTAAATTTCCTTTTCAAAATATTAGTATATAAAATAAAAGTATATAAAATACAGTTGATTTTGTATATTGCTCAAGTATCTTGGGACTTTGATGATACTGTTCATTAGTTTTGGAAGTTTTCTGTGGATTATTTACAATTTTCTACATATAGAATCACATCATCAGTGAATAAAAAGTTTCACTTCTTCTGTTCCATTCTGAATGCCTTTTATTTATTTTTCTTGCCTGACTACGTTAGAGTCTCAAGTGCACTGCTGAACTGAAGCTGTAAGAACAGACACCCTTGCCTAGTTCCCAGTTAAGGGAAAGGAATTCAGTCTTTTAAAAATCAGCAACTTTGTAGGTTGTCTTTGTCAGACTGAGGAAGTTCTCTCCTATTCCAGCTTTGCTGAGAGCTTTTATTGTGAATGGATGTTGGACTCTGTCATAGCTTTTTTATCTCTTCATATGATTACATGGATTTTGTCCTTTTTTGCTATTAATATGTTCAACTGATTTTTAGTAAGCCAACTTTACATTACTGGAATAAATCCTTGGTTACAGTGTATGATTTTTTACATATTGCTGGATTTGATTTACTAATCTTTTATTGAGGATTTCTATATTTACACTCACAGATATTTATCTGTAATTGTGATATGTTTGTCTGGCTTTGGTACTAGGATAATATTAGCCTCATGGAACTCATTGGAGAATACTTCCTTCTGTTTTATGCTCAAGGAATTTGAGAAGGATTGGAATTTCTTTTTATACCTACCACAGAATTCACTGAATTCATCACTGGTGAAGCTACAAAGCTGACTTTTTTGTGTGTGTGTGTGAGAAGATATTCATTATTGATTCAGCTTCTTTACATGTTACAAGTTTATCCAGGTATTCTGGAGCAATTTCTGTAACTTTTGACTCTAGAAATTTGCCCATTTCAACTACATTGTTTAATTTCATGGCATAAAGGTTTTCATCATATCCCTATGAGTATACCCTTAGTAATCCTTTTAATTTCAGTTAAATTGGTAGTGATTTCCAATGCATTTCAGTAATTTCTGTCTTTTCTCTTGGTCAATTTTGTTGAGCTTTTCAAAATACTAGAGTCAATTCCTTTCTTGTTTTGTTTTGTTTTGGTTTTGGTTTTCATCTATCAACTTGCAATGTTTTTTCGTTTGTCACATCTGTTCTTTATTCCATTTTTACTCTTTTTCTGTATTCTTTTGGATAAGGTAAGTATTGTTACTGTTCCATTTTCTCTTTTCTGTTGGTTATTAGCTAAAACCCTTTGCTTTGTGGTTTTAGGGCTTAACGCATACATATTTAACTTGTTACAATCTTCTTTCAATTCATATACTATTTATTATATAGTATAGTATAAAAACACTACAGTTATACACTTTTATTTTTCTTCTAACCTTTGTGCTGCTGTTGTCATATATGTCACTGTAACGTATATTGCAGACCCGATACTTTATTGGTATTCATTTTGAAAGTCAATTACATTTAAAGGTATTTAAATAATATGAAAAAATCTTATATATTTACCCATGAAGTTACTATTTCAGGTATTCCTCATTCTTTCACACACCTATAGTCTCCATCTCTACCTGATATCATTATTCTTTGGCTTGAAGGATATCCTTTAACATTTGTTATGATACACGTTTTCTAGTGATGAGATCTTTTAGTAGTTTTATGTTTGAAAAAGTATTTTGCCTTCATTTTGAAAGAAATATGAATGGGTATAAATTCTAGGTTGACAATATTTTTGAGTACTTGGACTGTTCCCAATGAAAAATTAGCAGTCGTCTTTACCTTTATTCAGCTATGTAATGAGTTTGTTTTCTCTGCATCTTCCACTTGTTACTGGTTTTAAAGAATAATTCTAATGTGCTTTGGTATATTATTCAATGTTTCTTGTGCTTGGAGTCAATGAGCTTCCTACATGGGTGGTTTTATGGTTTTCATCAAATTTGGATAATTTTCAGCCATTATGTCTTTAAATATTTTTCTCCTTTCCCTTCTCCTCACCTACAGGGACTTAAATTATCTGAGTATTAGGCAGCTTCCAGTTGCCCACAGTCCACGGATGCTCTGTTATTTTTTCAAATTCTCTTTTCTATTTATGCTTCACTTTGTATAATTTCCATTGTCGTATCTTCGTGTTCACTAATGTTATTCTCTGAATGTTTGTCATTAATGACATTTAGTATATTCTCACTTCAGATGTCATAGTTTTTCATTGCAAGATGTTTAAACTGGTTCCATTTATATCTTCCATGTCTCTACTTATATTTTCAACATAAGGAATACATTTCTATAACTGTCTAATATCTATGTCTAATTATAGTATCTATACCAGTTCTTGTTTAGTTTTGATTGACTTTATACCTTTTTTTTCTTCTCCGCATACATGGTAATTTTTAGTTAGATGCCAGCCATTGTG
Source organism: Catagonus wagneri (assembly GCA_004024745.2). Taxonomy (NCBI): domain Eukaryota; kingdom Metazoa; phylum Chordata; class Mammalia; order Artiodactyla; family Tayassuidae; genus Catagonus; species Catagonus wagneri. The sequence continues at coordinate 3,542,194 of PVHT020000230.1, read as the reverse complement.
AATTTTACACTGTTATGTGTTGGGTATTTTTCTGTTCCCAAAAGTATTCTTAAGCTTTCTTCTGCATGGAGTTGTCTTATTTAGACAACTTATATCTTTGGTCTTTTCAGTTCTTGCTTTAAATTTTTTTAATGTGATACAATGTTCAGTCTAGAGCTAACTATTCTGCACTATTGAGTTCAGACATTTCTATATACTCAACACAATGTCTCATAAAAATTGATGTTTCCAGACTTGCTGAAAAAATAAAAAGACACTATTCTCAGATACTATTATCTCTAATCCTTTCAGGTGGTTCTTTCTCCAGCCTTGGGATTCATTCACTGAGCAATATTCAGCTGAACACTTGAGATGACTCTCTGTGGATCCCTGTGTTCTTTCTCTGCACAGTCCTCTCCTTTCTAGTAAAGTCTGTTCTATGAACTCTAGCCTTTGGTCTCCCTGAATTCAACTTCATCTCCCTATAACTCAGAGTGTGCATAGGTTGCATCTGGGTACCTCCCCCTATGCTGTGTGCAGGAAACTCTCTTAAAATTGGTAGGTTTGGGGAATTTTAGGAATTACAACTCATTTGTAATTACTGCCCTTAATTACCAGTTACCCAGTATTATTCAAACAACTGTTTCAGGCATTTCTCCATTTTTGTTGTTGTTAGGCGAGGTAAAGAAAGTCCGGTCCCTTTTATTCAGTTTTGGTTCTAAGTGGTAGCTTTCTCACTGGTACTGAAACTTCAGTGTAATATTCCTGAGGTTTTAAAATAATATCTTCTTAATATTATTCAAGAAGATAATTTTTTACAATATAAAAGTTCATTAGACTAAATGTATTATAAAATATTTACCTTACTAAACTGCTAAAAACAAAGGAAGTTCTAATAATCGGTTTAAAAACATCAGTTTAAGTATACTGACATAATACTCTGTGCATGTGTGAACTTGAAAGTCGTAATACACTGGAGTAATAAAACTAAATCTATTCAGTTTCCTTGAAAGATATGAAAAAATGGCTAAAATGATGGAAAATATAGCAAACACTGCAGTTTTAATTATGTTTTAATTCAACATACTGAGAATTTTTAACACTGTTCCTTAATAAGTAAAAAACATTACAAATTACATTCATATAAATTCAAAAGTTCTGAAACAGTGCACATAACAATATATACTAAAACATACTTCACTGATGAAATAATATAGTAAAAGAGACAAGAATAGACACAGTGAAATCATAAATCACTATATTTCAAGAATTTTTTTTGTTTTTTTAGGGCTGTATTTGCAGCATATGGAAGTTCCCAAGCTAGGGGTCAAATTGGAGCTGCTGCTGCCAGCCTATGCCACAGCCACAGCAATGGTGGATCTGAGCTGCAACTGTGACCTATACCACAGCTCATGGCAATGCCGGATCCTTAACCCACTGAGTGAGGCCAAGGATTGAACCCACATCCTCATGGATACTAGTCAGGTTATTAAACTGCTGAGCCACAGTAGGAACTCCAACAAATGGTTTTTAATACCAAAATAACAAAATGTTAACATGAAGATACTGGAAAAGTTCTATAGATAGAAAAAGGAAGTTAGTGACATTTTGTTTAGGAATTTAACAATAGCCAGACAAAGCACAAAACAACAAACCAATTAAACTGAGCATATGAATACATGCATTAAACATTGTGCATGCTAAAATTTACCTGAATTATATGAACATAAGGCTTTATCTGGAAAAAAAAATGTTAAAATGTCAAAAATATATTTTATAATCTTTATATGAGAAAGGGACATTAAAATCTAATTCCTGCTTTATATTACAGACCGTAGTTTAATATTTTCATTTAAAAATTTAAAAGGCCATACTAGTTCAGAATAAAATAACAAAGGAAAATACATCATATCTAAATTAGTAAAGTTCAAATTATAAATGTTTGTAGAAACTTTGATTAAATGAAACAATTATAGGCTAAGAGAGAAGCACATACTAGCAAAGGAGGGTACATGAAATAAAAAATTAATAATAGGCCTGCCCTGTATACTAATGGTTATTATTTATATTTTATATCATGTGACCACAGAACATACCATGAAATATAAGAGATAACTGTTACACATAGAAATTTGGCACACAAAAAGAAACTAATGAACTGAAAATTGAAGGGATCTCAGAAAAGTATTATTTATATTGGAATTCCTATTTTGGAAAAAGTATATTTTAAAATTGATATCTTTGTGGAAGAAAAAACTTTGAAAATATACAAAGAACAAGTTATTTTGACATTCTCACTCAATAAAAGGTGCAAATGTAGAAATCATCAGAAATAATTTAGTAGAATACAAATTAATTTGATTCTTCTAATTAATAAATATCTACCATCAGAGGGAAGCAAAACATTAGTTAATCATTCTTACACTGAAAGATTAGTAGATTATCTTCTGAATATACATTAGAAATCTAAAGGAATGTGTGAACTATAATGCCACAAAATACTGAAGTAGGGGAAAGATGCCAAAATACCTAGAAAAAGTAAATATTTATCCTGATACATCTAAGTTATTAGCCAAAAGGTAATAAATCTAAATGTTTTAAATCTAAATCTAAGGTTCAATTAAAAAATTTAAATTTGAATGACTTGATTCTGAACCTTACTTAACAAATACAGAAATAGTACATTTGGTATTATTTTACATGATTGATCTGCCCCATTGGTAATTCACACATTGCTGGAATTACATAGAGCATTTTTAGGAAAAAAAAAAAACTTTGTTCTGGCCACTATGTAGAAAGTTCATAAGGACATATGTGTAAAATTGTGGAAAGTAGAAAAATAGCTGAATTAAACAATTTAAGTGTTTTAACATTTTATTAAGGCCATATTCCCATAAATTAACAATAAATAATCAACTAGATTAAACTAGGATTTCTTAAAAAATCAACACAAATTCTAATTCACTTCAGCAAAACTTACTATTACTCTATCAGGTTTCAAGCTTACATTTTCATTTAAAATAGCCATAATTTTTAAAAAGTATAAAAAAATAAAATAGATTGTATATATTCATAATAAGTTTTTAAAATCTGTTGATGATCTTCTCTGAGTTTCTTTCCATTACTTCCACATAGAGCTTTCTTAAATACTCATTTGTATTTTTATAGTGCTATAGAATTTTAACTTTTTACACTCAAATTTTGTTAATTCTGAAATTAATTTTGGTAAATGGTACAAGGCAGTGCTGTGCTAGTAAAGGTTGAACAGTTATCTCTCTGAGGGGAATAAGAGACGTGGTTTGCAACATTTGCCTATTTCCATAATGTAAATACTCCCACAGAGCCAGTTTCAAGTTACCAAAGTCACTTTATGCAAAGGGAAGGGATGTATACACATTTTGTTCTGTCTCCAGCATACCACTGGAAAAGAATGGCTGACCACACTGAAATTAAAATGTAATAGGAAGTAATGACCCTAAAGGAAGTCACTAGGGTGAACTGAAAGTAAAAAGACTGAAGATACTTCAAGATGTCAAAAACTCTTACTATATCACAAAGTAAAAGAAAACAGAGTAATAATAATGAGGAATCTAATTATCACAAAAATAAACACAATAAAAATAAAAGATAAAGCTACAACAATCCTTCTAAACAATAAAAAAGCAGAAGGTAAAGTAATACTTTAAAAACTGTAAAATCAACAGATTGCACATGTAAATATTTGATAAAGCAAAACTGTCATATAAAGATATAATCACAAGGTACAAAGCAAAATAATTGTAGGAAAAAGTGTGACAGTGGTATGTTATACAATTAGTAAAAAAATGTTACTATCAAGCTATATAGTAACATTTACTATAATACATTTAATTGCTATGATATATATAGATTTAAATTATAATATCAATTAACTGTTACATAATATTTCCTTAAAAAAAAAATTGAACAGAAATGAAAATCTAAGTAAATACATATATTGAAAAAGTATTTTACATGCTGATTCAATGAATATTTTCAGTAGTTTTCAAATTCTTTGTAGATATCTTTGTATCATGTCAAATTCTTTTTATTAAATATTTAGAATGACTTTCATAATCATATTGATTTACACACATATGCAATTCATGTTAATATAACATATCCAAACCCTAGAATTTAGAATGGATATACACTTAGTAAAGAAAATATTTTTGTAGTATTCTATTTTACTTCATTCTGTTGTTGATGTTCTTCAATAGTAACTCTGAATCATAAAGCTTCATTCTTGGGAACAGTGCTTCCATATGTAACAACAGTTCTCAGTAAAACTGAGAGTACCCTCTGTATTGATAATTATATATATAATTACATAATGCCTTTTTTCTCAACACTAGGATAAAAATGAAATTTCATATCCTTCTTACATCTTGAATGGTCTGGACTTTATGGTTTAGTGACATATTTAACTTTTCTATTTAAAAGGTATTATTTGAGGATTTTCTGTAAAGTACTCTGTTGTTAAGCTGACCCCCCCAAAAATGGTTTTTTAGTCATTTATACTACTTTATCAATTTTAAACTCAGAGGCAGTCCCATGTGATTTTCCTTTTTATCACTACTGGTCCAATAAATACGCCTCTGTGAAGAAGGGAATATGAAATAATCAGTGCAGCTACCAAGAAGTGTAAGGTTTAATTCAGCAGTGCAGGTTTTCACTGCCAGAATTTAGAAACAGATATTTTAATGAGTTTAAGAATAACAGTCAAAGGATTATACTATTTCTTAAAACTATTATACTATTTCTTAAGAATGCATCACTGTAATCAATATACAATTGAAGAAACTGAAGTTTTCAAACTGTAGCTCTTTCTCCACAAATACTGTAAAGTACCTAATATTTTTAAATGATCTCAGAGAGTGAATATGTATGTTTTCTGTCAAGGATATAGATACCCTTTTTTTAAATTAAAGTTTGTGTTAATTATTTTTAAAAATCACGATTATCAAAAGTTTTCAAATAGGGAAAAAAGGTTAGGTATCAAACTATTTCAAGATACAGATTAAAGCTTACATTTTATTACAGGTATTTTAATAAAAGACAAAATAGAGGAAAGCCACTTTTCCTCTAAACTTTTTTCACTATAGTTTGCTGCTTTGTCTAATATCTACTACATGCAACGTCCTCCAATTCCAAAATACACGAGTTTTCATTTATAAGCAAAACAGACATTTGTACGGTATAATGAAGGAAAACCGCTCTCCTCAAGGCACATTTTTTTGCATCCCCAGCACATCAAGGAGAGACAATAATCATGTTAAGATATTACTGTGCCATTTCTTTCAAACTTCTACCCTCAGATCCTATTTGAAAATTAAGTCTCCTAATACTTAGCCCAGCACACAATGCTTTCTGCAATGTCTCATCACATTTTTTACATTTTATGTCTTTATCCTCCCAAACTACTATTTACTTCTCTTACCTCCACTTACTGAAATCTTTTTTATTCTCTTCAGGCCTAGCTAAAATGCTCATCACAGTTTGTACTATTCTCTCATTTCATCTAAATTACTACAGCTCTCCAAAAAAGCTTTCAATGTTAATTTTTACAACTCTCCTTCCTACATATGATCTTAAATTATACAAAGTCAAAAATGAAGTATGGCATGATCATATACTGGGGTATAAATTATGTTTTATTATAGACTTTTGTGTTTCTTTGAATTAGTGAGATTTCTATTTCAGAATTAAAAGCTAAGTGAGATAGAGACACTTTACTTTCCATATATTCTAATCTCATTAATGAGATTAGGCTTAAGGAGAGGGAAAAAAAAAGAAGAGTGTAGATGGCAAGAAAGAAAATGAGCACTGCTGAAGGATAAGATTTGTCAGAATCAGTTAAGGAGAAAATGGTTAAAGAGCCTTGTAAAATATAGATACCCAGGCTCCAGCCCAGTAATATTAATAGGATTCCAGGACAGAAGCTCCATGATGCAGTGGGGAAGGCTAGAGGCTAAGCACCACAGCAACCAGTATTAGCAAAAATGGCTATGCATAGACCTGTAATCAAGTAACCACTGCACACTAGAACATATTAGTGAAGCTTAATAAGGCATAAAAATTAGTGGGTCTTTCCTGAATGTTATTCTTTTTTTAGGGTTTTCTAGAACATATGTTGACAGTTGGGACTAGGTAAGGAGAAGGAATAATGAGAGATATCTGACTAGGAACATAGGTACTAAGAGTAAATTAAACATAATTTTTAAAAATATATTTTACATACAAGTTTGTGAATAAGAATTTTGTTTGCTACCTAAGTATAATGTATCATTGGATCAATCACAATATCAAGTACTACAAGCATAACAGGTAATTAAATATTTGTTGATGTAATTAAAATAATGTAGATTTCAAAAGAAAGCAAAAAAGGAGAAAAAAGACAAACTCCAAATAAATTATGTAGAAAATATTAAGCAAAATTTATAAGAAATTTCATTAAATGTAAATGTAAATTATCTCAATTAAAGATAAATCGTATCAAAATGGATTTAAGAAGAGCAACTTTATATTGTTTTGAAAAGATAAATCCTAAATATAGGGACACAGAGTGATGGAAAATAAAAAGATTGAGAAAGACACACCAAACAAAAATCATTAACATTAACCAAAAAAAAAAAAGGCAGCTGTAGCAATAACATCAAAAAAACTAGTCTTAAGGAAAAAGTATTCAAAGATAAAGAGAGACACTATGTAACGATAAAATTATCATTCTATTAGGAAAAATATGACAATTTTAGATTTGTATGCAGCTAATAACATAACTTCAAAATATATAAAGCTAACAGTAGCAAAATTAAAAGGAGAAAAGGCCACAATCACACATGGAGATTTTAACATACCACTCTCAATTACTAATGGAATAATCAGATGAAAAACAAGAAAAAACAGAAAATTTGATAAATGAAGTTAATAAACCTGATAAATTTGATATATGTAGAACATGTGCCAAAATATGACAAAATAAACATTCTTCTCTAGAATATTTACCAAAATTGATTACATGCAGCACCATGAAACAAGCAACTACTTTTAAAAATTCCAAATTATTAAAAGCATATACTCTGACAAGTAGATAATTAGACTAGATATCAATATTAAAAAACCTTAGAAAATCCCTAGAGTTTGGAAATTTACCGGTATATTCCTAAATAATCCACAGGTAAATGTAAGTATAATAACATTAACACACCACCTTAAAAATTATCTATGCATCCTTCTGAAGAAATGAGGAAAAACAAACAAATTAAACTTACAGGAAGTAAAAAAGAGAAATAATAAGAATAAGAAAAATTAATGGAAAAGAAAAGCAAACATACAGTTTAGGAAGTAAACAAAACAAAAACCTTATTGTCTGAAATACTACTAAAATTGAGAGGTCATTAGCAAGTCTGAACAAGAACAAAAAAAGAAGGAATAAATTACCAATACAAAGGAAATGAGGACATCACCACATATTCAATAGATATTGAATAGATTGTTATTATGGACAATTTAATGCCAATAAATTTTATAAAAATTAGGAGAAATGTTCAATTTCCAAGAAAATTCCAAATTAACAAAAGTGGACTCAATAAGACATAAAATTCTGAATAGCTCTAAATCTAATAGAGAACTGAAATTATAATTCAAAACCTATACACAAATTGCCAACCCTGGTAACATAAACAGTGAAAACTTCTAAACATGCACAGGTAAGGAGCATGAGATATAAATGATAATGCATCATGAGATGGCTGAGTTTACCACAGTAATGCAATATGACTTTAATATGTAAAATCAATACAATTTACCACATTACCAGGAAAAAAGAGAAATATCATTTGGTATATCCATGTGCAGAGAAAAAACTGGACACAACTCAACATCCATTCATGATTAAAATTTTTCATCAAACTAGGAATAAAACAGATCTTCCTGAATCTCACAGAGTAGTGTAAAAATCTTACAGGAAACATCAAATATAACAGGGAAATATTTAAAGCTTTTTCCCAAAACAGGGAACCAAATATGGATGCCAACTTCTATTCAGTAATATTATTTTCACTCAGTATTTTGTTATAGGACCTATCCATAGCATTAATTTAAAAAAAAAAGCAAGATATAATGCTTTGAAAGAAAGACAAAAACTTGTCCTTATTTACAAATGAAAAATACTGTTAAACCAAAATTCAACATAATGTAAGGAATAGTTATTAGAGTCACTTAATAATAATAACAAATTTTACTTCTGTATACCAGCATCAATTTAAATCAAATTCTTAGTTATAAATCTTTTCCTTTCTTTCTTTTTTCCTTTTTTGTTTTTTCAGAGCCACAACTGCGGCATATGGAAGTTCCCAGGCTAAGGGTCAAATCGGAGGTGGTGGCCTGAACCACAACCACAGCAAGGGCAGATACAAGCTGTGTTTGTGAGCTATACCACAGCTTTGGCAACACTGGATTCTTAACCCACTAAGCGGGGCCAGGGATCAAACCTGCGTCCTCATGGATACCAGTTAAGTTCGTTACCACTGAGCCACAATAGTTACAGATCTAATAAACAAAACTTCTACATTAAAATCTATTAAAATATCATTTAGAGATAAGCCAGATTCATGCAGTGGATTTCTTCCTACCCCATGAAGAGATTTTAGTTCTCCCTAAACTGATCAATATAATTTGCATCAAAATCCCAGAAAAGTATTTGTGGAAAAGATCATTCAATACTCAATCTATTTGTCAGTGCAAAAAGTTAAAAATAGCAACAATAATCCAGAAAGTGAAAAACAAAGCTGGGTTAATTATACCACCAGATATCAGAGTTTATTTTACAGATACAGTAATTAGGACTATTTGGTATTGGCACAAGAATAGGCAAGTTGTTTAACTGAAATGAATAGAGATTAGAAACTTAACCACATGTACATGGCCTTTCAAATAAATGTGCTCGACCAAGCAGATATTCGTAGGATTAAGAATGAGTTTTGATCCCTACATCACACAATATAAAAAAATTAATTACAGATGAACTGTATATTTAATGAGAAGAGTAAAGCACTATTCTACAAGAAAACATAGGCATGTATCATTATGATCTCAAAGAAGAAAGGATCTTTTATGCAGATTATGCCAAAAAGAGCAGTAACTGAAAAAAAAAAAAGAAAACTACACTGCAATAACATTTAAAACTTTTGTTGATCAAAAGATTCCATTAAAGAGTAGGAAAGGTAAGCCATAGCATAAAACAGACTTGCAATACATATAACCTATAAATAATTCAAATCTATTTCTTAAGAAAACACTCATAAATCAACTTAAAAAAGAAAGAAATCAAAAGAAAAAGTCAAGAAATCTGACTAGGCTCTTCATAAAAGAAGAGGATATCTAAACAGTCAATTAACCTAAGAAAAGGTTATCAGAGAAATTCAATTTAAAGCCAAAGTGAGGTAATACTGCACACCCACTTGAATGGATGGGTGAAAAGCTGGAAAAGTACTAAATATAAAGTTAGGACATAGGGAAACTCAAACCTTCATTCACTGCTGTAGGAAGTATAAGTTTGAACGGTTTGGGGAAACTTTAACAATATCAACCACAAATGAATAGCCTATTACCTATCTATTCTATTCCTAGGTATATCCACAGCAAAAATGAACACACATAATTAGCAAAGGCGTGTATAAGAATGTTTATATAAGCACTCCTATGAATAGCCAAAATCTGAAAGCAAACTATCAATCAACTATAGATTTTTTTAAATTAATTAGACAATTTAATTCCCAAAGCTAATGATTTTGGCTAAGAAATACCTTAGATACATTAGAAACTTCTTAGAAGGCTGCTAATAGACAACACTATGTCAAAATTCGTAAGTAGTTTAAATCGGAGCTTAAATCCAAGATAAGCAACACCAGATCCTTTAACCCACTGCACTGGGCCAGGGCTCAAACCTGTGCCTCCATAGCCACCTGAGCCACTGCAGTTGGATTCTTAATTCACTACGCCATGGTAGGAACTCCAAACTATAGTAAACTTTTTACTAAAGTACAGAGTTCATACAAAAATGTGTATAAATCACAGAAATACTCATGGGTAAATTTTGATGAAGTAGCCACCCCATGTAACTATCACCCACATCAAGAGATAAAACATCACCAGCATCCTTCCAGCCTCTCTCTTGCTCTAGTCCAGTAATTATTCCCCCTGACAAAGTAACAACTATGCTGAATTCAAATACCATAGAACATTTTTGCTTATTTTTAACTTCATATAAATGGAATACTCACACATGTATGAATATTTTAGAAATGAGATTATACCTAGCTGCAGCTAGAGTTGCAATGAGATTATATCTAGCTGCAACTAGGGTTGCAGCTGAAGCTCAGATTTAATCCATGGCCCAGGAACTTCCATATGCTGTGAGTGTGGCCATAAAAAGAAAAAAAAAAGGTGGAGTTCTGCCTCTGAGCATGACAGAGTAGCTTATACCAGACTACTCTCCTGCCAGTAATAATTCTAAATTCTGGAAAAATGTTTTAATTAAAAAAACATGTAAAGACACCAGAAAACAAACAAATTCAGGCAGAAATTGGTAATATGAAACTTGAAATAAGAAAAGTACCTATTTAACCAGTTTTGCCCTAAGGGCCTTTCCAATTTGGGACACCCCAGAAGAATAACAGCTCAACAAAAAGCCTTAGTCTTACAAGTCTGAGAAGCCAGAGGTCAGAATTGAGAGTTATGAGAGTGGCTAGAATGCTGGGGGAAATCCTGGAAAGGAGGGAGCCAGAGAATGAGGAGACCCAAAATTTACACTCAGTGGTTCCTCAAATCCTTGCCTGAACTGTAAACTGCAGGGAGAAAAACAAGAAGAAACTCAGCAGAGAGCCACACTGAAAGGATAATAGGGCTGCAAAGGGATTGCTGTCACTTCCTGATGTACAAGATACAGAATCTGGCGTTTAAATCCCAATATATTCTAGGTTTTGGACAATACCTTGAACTTTGTCTAGAATTAAAACCTTAGTCAAAAGAACCACAAATTAGATTAGACTATAACTTAGAACTATGCAAAGAACCAAAATAAGCTTATAGCGTCAGAATGCCATTCATAAGCCTCAGATATTGAACTACCAAAACATCTTATTATGTGGATGTAGGGAATAAAAGGGTTGTTATAAATTTTTGATGATGAACTGTTCATATACATACAGTTCCATCAAATATTAATTGTCATAATCTTTGACAATTTAAACATACTTATAAATAAATGCAATATTTACCTTTCCATGAAGAAAAACTCTAAAGGAGGTTCCTGTCATCAAAAAAAACTTTAAAATAATATCCTTACTTATTAACACCCTAACTTGAACCTGTCATTGATAACTAATACATACTTAGCTAATAGTATAGTAAGTCAATCAGTTCTCCATTACATGACAAAAATGTTGCTAAATCTGTGATGAGTGACTACCGCACATAAACAGTTTAGTGTATCAAGCAATTTAAAAGCTTCAATAAAGGTTATGAAATACTAATAGATACTTGTTAATACTCATAATGGTATCTTCAAATTATGTCATATGTATTAATCAAGATAACTCAATAAAGGCATGATAAACTTTACTGAAAACTTACTTTGCAATCTCCGCGTTGGGCTCTCTCCATGGAGCTGTCGTCGTGGCATATATGGAGAAGGGTGGGGAAGTGGCAAAGAAGAAACATCATGGGTCTGAAGTTTGTACCAATGTGGCTCATCATCTAATAATGCTGTTTCTAATTCAATTAAAATCTACAAAGCCAAGAGACAAAGAATTGTTTTAAACGATAATATACAAATTCTTTTAAGTGTTTTTATTATAATAATGATAATTATTGTGGTAACCCAGAGAAATGAATGATTCTTTTATTCTTTTTTAAAGTCATTTACAAATCATGACAGTGTCTGTGCTTACGTATATGAGAACCATATATAATTATAAATCACTATTTGGCTATGAGAGGTTAAAAAAGCAAAACAATTAAGGTACTCTTCCTTCATTCTTCCTAGTCATTTTCAAATTTATAGGCACTATGTTCTAAATGTTTACACACAAAGACACAAACACACACACATATTTAATCCTCACTCCAATAATGAGTTGTATACTACTATCATTCCCACTTGATTGAAGAGGAAGCTAAAGCACAAATATATTAAATAACTTGCTTAAGGACCAAACACAGGAAGTGGTAGAATCAGGAATGCAGAAACAGATATCTGGTGCCAGTCTCTGCTCCTAGCAACAATGTTATCCTTCTTCCCACCTGGTTTAACGCTTTGATTCCTTAGCTAATAACATTCAGTTCAGTATTTCCATGGATTGTTGTTTTTCCCAATGATATTACCATTTAATTTAAGGAACATCAACCACACCGAAAAAGACTGAAAGAGGTTACCTCAGTATATTCATAGCAGGAGAACTGCCTCTCATCTGCCCTCCTCCCATTCTTTCTCCACATTATAGCCGGATATATTTTTCTCAAATACAAATGCAATCACACCATTCTTTTTAAAATCTGTCATTTGTTCTCATTATCCACAGGATAAAATCTGAGCTCTTAATATTGTATATTAAGGGACATGATCTGGTGTCAGTTTAACCCTCAAGTCCCTTTTCTTCTCGCTTTCCTTTCCAATTTAAATTAAGTTGTCGAAGACCTCCACAACTCTAGTCATTTCCTCTGCAGGAACTTTAATCCCCTTTCTTTGCTAAATTCTCCTTTCTCTGTAGAGACTTCCCTGGACCACTTCCCTTTCCCCACACAGCAATTATGTATTCCTATTGCACTTTCCCTGAAAGAACATCTGCCATACTATGTTATAATTGTTCATTCACTTGTGTGTATCCCAGTGGATTACAAATTCCTTGAAGAAAGTAATATACCTTATGCATCTCTGAAGCCTCAGTCCCTAGCACATTACAGATAGAGGACAGGGCTGAAAAAACAACCCATGAATAAATGATTGAATTACTAGTGGTATAATTGGTTCATTAAACTAAAATAATATACACATACTATAAAGACATCAATAAGATTTGTCTTAAAGCAGGTAAATTCATTCTGTTAAAGAAATTACATTTACCTTTTCAGGTTTTAAAAATACAAACTTTTACCAAGTCATATAAACAAAATATTCAGGTTGTCACAAATAGTCTCGGCTTTAAAATAGTTGCATATACCTCTCCTAAGAATTCACTTTCTTCCTCTCGAACTCGAGCTTGATCCCAAAGGGTAATCTCAAGCATTCGTTCCCGAAATTCTCTTCGGTGGACTGGAGAATAAATGAATGTTTGGTTCCATTTGGGTTCTAATGTTTTCTTTACTGTTTTAGTTCTTCTCTTGTTTTTATCACTATGAAAAAAATAAGACTACATGAAATTACATAAACCTTTAACTTTCGCCCTAAAAACTATTAATATAAAATTTCTCAGGAAAGAAATCAAGTGAAGTTTTCCCACAAATGTATCACACATTAAAAATACTATAATCTTTGGAGTTCCCTTGTGGCTCAGTGGTTAACGAATCCAACTAAGAACCTTGAGATTGTGGGTTCGATCCCTGGCCTTGCTCAGTGGGTTACGGATCCGGCGTTGCCGTGAGCTGTGGTGTAGGTTGCAGATGCGGCTCGGATCCCGTGTTGCTGTGGCTGTGGCAAAGGCCGGCGGCTACAGCTCCAATTAGACCCCTAGCCTGGGAACCTCCATATGCCGCGGGTGCGGCTCTACATAAAAAAAGGCAAAAAAAAATACTATAATCTTTAAAAGTTACCATTAAAATTTATAAGGCATATAATTATCCCACTTTATAAGAATGACTTGATAATACCAATGTTCAATAAATACGAAAAATTTCCATGGCAGATTATTAGAAACTTAATCTTTCTCAAATTCTAAATAAAACTAACTGAAGAATCTTAACTTTAATTTTTTTAAACACATTGCCCTATTGGAAATCTTCAAAAGGGCAATTAACCTACTGGTTACATACACTATTACTGTTAGTATTTGTACATAAGCAAAGACTATACATAGTATTTATAACCAACAGATAGTAATTACATATACTATTCACTTAAAACTATTATTGTATTGTATTATTGTACAGTAAATCTAGCAAACTGTGATGTTCACTACTTCACATCCATATAGTTTAGCTAATGAACAATTACAACTGCATTTATCAAGTTACTTTCTCACACAGAAGAAATACATATTTGCCCATTTGACATTTATCATTGTCTTATCTTCAAAAACATAGTAAAATTGTTTCTGTGTGACAGGGCAAATACAATCTGAAAATTCAAGCTGATCATCCTGATAAACAAAAATTCTAGCTCAGAGACTTTCACATTTTTTTTTGAAATGCATATTTCTATCAAGTAAATGTTTTTGATTACCTGTCCCATTATATACACATCTATTTATAAATTATAAACATGTATTACTAAACTATTGTATGAATATATTGTATAAATTGATACATACGCAAAAATAGAATAAAAATAGTTACATAAAAATAAAAATTCAAATATTTCTTTCTGAACTCCAATGAATTATCTCATACATCCACTGTGTACAGCCATTCTTTCTGGAGATCACTACTCTAGCTTATTAGAGAGGACCAATGGCTGAACAGGAGTAAAAAGACCATCTAGGAAGGCAACACTAAGCTATCAAAAGAGTCTGTTTGAAGTGAGAGGTACCTATGAACTGCAAATGGAATGGTATTAACTGCTACAAATTCTCTCAGTGTAGTACATAGTATGAAGACTGTCAGGAAATAGGAAGCTGGGAAAACTAAGGATAGATTGTCTCCAAATCAGGGAGGCTATGAGACTTGTTCTAAGTGAATAGAGAGCTTAATGTTTAATATCAACTTGATTTACGTGATCAAGAGCACATATTTTTCCAAGCATATATATATATATATATATACACACTTTTTTTTTTAATCGTTGCATCAGCAGCACATGGAAGTTCCCAGGCTAGGGGTTGAACGGGAGCTACAGCTGCTGGTCTACATCACGGCCACAGCAAGGTGGTATCTGAGGCGAGTCTGCGACCTACACCAACGGCTCACAGCAACGGCACTGAGCGAGGCCAGGGATCGAAACCACACCCTCATGGATGCTAGCTGGATTCGTTACCGTTGCAACACAATAGGAATTCCCTTCAAGCACATATATTTATTGTAGCAGAAAGTCATCTTAAAACAATGTATCTATATTAATTTTTAAGGTCTTTGTAGAAAAATAACTTTGGAAACCTATGTAGGAGATTTTTGTCTCTATTCAAATTTATGGAAAAGAAATGGCACTGTAAATAAAAATAACTAAATAATAGAAATAATGACAAAGACTACAATTTATGACTATATTACTCCCTCATTCTATAACTTGAACAGATATTTATAAAACATCGACTTACATTCCATCCATTAAAGAATTAAGTATGAGACCCTGTCAGAGATAAAGGTCCTTCCACCAAGGCCAGGAACCTTGCTCTCTAAATCAAGAATGTTTTGCATTGCAACCTGAACAGAAATAGAAGCAAGCCCTGGGAGTCCCCCTTGTGGCTCAGTAGTAACGAATCTGACTAGCATCCACGAGGAAATGGGTTAGATCCCTTACTTCGCTCAGTGGGCTGAAGGATCTGGCATTGCCGTGAGCTGTGGTGTAGACTGCAGATGCGGTTCACATCTAGCGTTGCTGTGGCTGTGGTGTAGGCCGGCAGCTGCAGCACCGATTTGACCCCTAGCCTGGGAACTTCCATATGCTGCAGGTGGAGCCCCCCACCCAAAAAAAAAAAAAAAAAAAAAAAAAGAGGAAAGCCTTGATTTTCACTTAGAGAGTGAACAAAGTTCTCAAAAAATGATTCTATTAGAAGGGATTTCTAATTCTGGGTAGGAGGAAGACTAGATAACCTCTGAGGTTCCTCACAAACCCACATTATATTATTACAATTTGGTAAGGTAATTTAGTGTATATCAAAGCAAAGAAGATCATGTTGTATAAGTCAAAACACTGAAAATGTTGCTAAAATTCCAGAAAAACTAAGATCAATAAGCATGCTAGATATATGTTTTAAATAGCATCATAATTTAACATCACTAAATTGTTGAGAAAGCAGTTAACTAAATTTTAAAAAAATCTAACCTAAAGCTTTTTCTATTTATTTTCATGTTTCCAATACTTTTGGTTTCCATTTAATTTAACTTAGCAGCATGCAAAGATGATATGTTCATTCAAAATGAACGAAAGAAATATATTTTGACTGGTAACCAACTCTACTTCAAGATGTAAGAAAGAGTGTTAAAGCATGCCCAGCTATTTTTTAGAGTACCTTGTACATTATATAAAAATAATATATTGAATGGCTTTGCTGACATACTGACATTCTGGACTAAATCTCTTCTATGTAGCCTCACTTATTCCTCTAGGAAGTCTTATCAATAAAAAGATATCAAGAATTCTCTGGTGACTCAGAGGGTTAAGAATCTGGTAGCAGTGTCACCGGGTTGCAGCTGTGGCAAGGGTTCAATCCCTGGCCCAGGAATTTCTGCATGCCATAGGTGTGGCAAAAAACAAACAAACAAAAAAACCCAAACAACAACAAAAACAAAAATAAATAAAATGGCATCAACTGTTTTCTATGTTCATTTATTCAGCTCCAATTGCTGCCCTCCATCTGCAAATGCAGAACTATGCCATTTTATGTAAGTGATTTGAGCATTGCAGATTTTGGTATCTATAGGCTTCCTGGGACCTGTAGTTTTTTCTCCCAGAAAAACTGTCAAGAAAAAAGCGATAATTCATACCCAAACCACAAACAGTCATTTATTCACATGTAAAAACTTGTGTCAACAGAAAAAAAAAAAAAAAAAAAGCTGAGATGATGTTAGTGACAGGGTAGCTGTTTAACTTAACCAGAGAATTCTTTATTAAGGAAAAAAGCCTGACACAACTCTACCAATAAAGTGAGTTACAAACTTGCCTAAATAGTCTTCAAATTCCTGATAAATGACAGGAAAACTCAATGAGAAATAATTTCAGAAAAAAAATATCCACATGTTCCTCACATTCTTTGGTGTTGAGAAAAGATAAAAATCTTACACCTGGAATGTGAAGGAGTCTTTAAAGGGACATTCCCTTCCATTTTAGCTTTATCTGCTCACAAAGTGGGGAGAGGTATGTACAATAAAATAAAACTAAACACAAATTGACAACCAAAAAACAAATTGTTTCAGAGACCTTCATCATCTTGAAAAATAAGCATTTTTCTTCAAAGGTCTGAATAAGTAGAAACTGAAGTTATATGTGTACATAAAAGCATAGATGTGAATGCAGCATTTCCAGCAGGTTTTCCTCTTGGCATTCTTGTAATGCTAGGACTAGTATACACTAGGTGAATTCTGAAGAGCCAAGTGACATAGCCTCCATCCAGGATGGTAGAGTCAGAGGTATGGCTGTGACATTTGTCATCCAACTGAAATTTAAGGTGGATTTAACATTCTAGTTATTGGAAACATTTTTTAACAGCTTTAGATGTTGTGACACACTGACATATTTTCTGAGGAATTCATTTTACAAATTTCGCTTCAAAATATGTATCAAATAAAGTATAAGGCCTTGTTAACTGCCTACTTCCTTTCTTTTATCCTTTTCCTTGCTGAAATTGTTCTTCAGGTGATACTCTGGCACTTAACAGTGACAACTTTCAACTTGAACTTAACTAAAAGAGAGTTATCAAAGTGTATAAATATGTTTAAGATCACATCTGTGCCCAGCTACTTCTAACCTGAGAAAAATGAACGGCCTGGACGCCTGAGATGCAGAAGAGCTGGGGAAAGGGTAATTGGTGCATTACTTCTTTCTTTTTACATGATGCTTACTGAATAATCTCTCTCCTTTTCTTTTCTTTTTCTTTTTAGAGCTGCACCTGCAGCATATGGAAGTTCCCGGGTTAGGTCTTGAACTGCAGCTGCAGCTGCCATCCTATGCCACAGCCACTGTAGCACTGCATCCAAGCTGCATCTGTAACCTACACTGCAGCTTGTGGCAAGCCTGGATCCTTAACCCACTGAGCAAGGCCAAGGATCGAACCAGCATCCTCACAGAGACAATGTCGGACCTGCTGAGCCTCAACGGGCACTCCAATCTCTTTTATTTTGTATGTGCCTGGATAAGAATGATTAGATGATTTTTGATAAGCTATTTCTCTCATCCTGATTCCTCAAAGTGTATGTTGATTATGCATGCACACAAGCAAATAACACTTTAGAAAGCTGATTCTAGGTCTAGTGGTAAAGATTCCTTGGTGATACAGGTGATGAAATCTAAAGCATACTCATTAACTTTATAGAATAGAGAGAAATAACATCTTAGTAAGAAGAGGTAGAAATTTTAGATGAACATGATCAGTAGCCTTTAGTACCACTTTGAGCTTTCTGCCTCTGTCATCTGTGTTAAAAATGCATTTGATTTAACGGAGCATACATTTTTTTGATTGAAGCTTCAATCATTTTTTTCATTTTTTAAAGTTTAAATTGAAGTATAGCTAATTTACAATGCTGTGATCATTTCTGCTGTATACCAAAGTGACTCATTTATACATATATACATATCTATTCTTTTTCAGATTCTTTTCATATATAGATTATCACAGAATATCAGGCAGGTCCCCATTGGGCAATAATTCCATATATCTCAGTGTGTATATGCCAATCCTAAACCCCCAGTCCAGCCCTCCCCTCAATCTGTCCCCTAAGGAGCATAATTTTTAATGAGTTTGATCAATGAAAACATACAGTATTTAAGAAATAATCCACATAACCAAAAATAAATATTAAATAATTTATATTATAAATATTTGATATAGGTTTTAAAACAATCTGAAAGTATTTACTCTGTTTTGATTCCTACGAATCAATATGCTTATGTTAAACTTTACAAGTTATCTAACTGGTATGATATTTAAAAATAAATGATACAGAATCAAAACACCCACTGTCATTAACATTTCTCATTTATTTTCAAGAACATTTATTGTTGTTTCATATCCCTACCTTCTATCTGGAAGAAAGTAAATTTTAACATAAGGATTCCTTGGCCTCCCATCTTCCCTGGAAGGGAGATCCTTTGCTCCCAAAATTGTAACTATTAGCTGGTGACCAACCTTGTCAAACCATAGTTTTATCTGAAAAGCAAAAATATTCATTTATCAGCTTAAACATTTACTACTGTAACATAATGTTTACATTCCCAGTCTTCACTCTGTTCTCTTACACTAATATTAGCACAGAATATTAACTTCTCTTGCAGTTAAAAGGATATGCTAAAGTAACCTCAATGAATAGAGAAATTAATTCAGATATTTTAGTTTGATAAATCATTTGAACTTTTTATAATCTAATTTGATACCTATTAACATGCACATAATAATTACACTTCCACAACTAAGGACTTTATATAGGATTGCTCTATGTCTACCTTTATGCAAAAATCACTGTAACTAATTTTAGTTTCCCTAAAATAGTTCAGAATAAGTGCTCAAAATGAATTGAATAAATAACTTATTTATATGGCATTCATAGGGATTTTTTAAGCAAATATGTTATACCACAGCAAAAACATTTCAAAGATTATAAGCAATGGCAATTACGAGTAGTTTTAGTCAACAGATTCCTTAAGTTTGTATTTAAAATCGCAATAAATTCATCTTTTAAAATTTCTTACACAATGATTCTTTTTCGCTTGTGAAGCAATGTATTATCTTTAGAATAATAAGGGTATATTTTATAATTCTAAATGAGAAAGAATGATTTGCTTTTGCCATAATTAAGGACTAGAACTTCACATCCAGCTGCTGAATTCATCTGATTTAACAGCTGTCACCTCCCACACACATACCTCACACTCCCACACCTACCTAGCTAATTTTGCCATGTCAGAATCTATGATGACTATAGCTCTGATCCACATTTGGTTCAGAACTCATCACATCTCTGAACCATTATCTTGAAACTGAAATTGAATTATCAACTTGAAATTTGGGAAAACATTACATTTATATAACATATACTTTATTATATATGTATATATTTCCAATGGTTTGATTTTTTTCCTTTAATTTGAAACAGAGTTTGCAGCAGTTTAAACAATTTAAATATACATCTCATGTCACTCCTTTCCTCTCTTTTCCAAAACAGAGTCAGGTCTGGGCCAGGCTCTAGGATATATAAATAAATATCATATACATAAAAAATACAGATATTGATATACTGGTATTCAGTTCCAATTCTAGCATGGCCTTGTTGAGTCTCTCACTTCATATCTTAAGAGAATAAGTGGCTGGGCAAAACTTTGAGTCAAAAGACTAGATAGAGGCTCAGTAGAGAATATCAAATTATTTACATTTTTATTTTTGGTCAAATGGAATAATAATAATAATTATAAGAAATACTTAAAATTTAAAATGATTATTACTACTCTTTAAGTACTTATGTTCAACACAGCCATTATCTTGATGCTGTGTAACAACAAGTTTTCTAAATCGAGTTGCTAAGTATAGACTCTAAACAAGTTTCTTAAACTGTAGTTCCCAAAACTCCTGCAACAATATTATCTTGCTATTCTTTAAAAGTTACAAATTTCTGTAGTCTACCTCTCACCTACTGAATTAGAATGGGACCCAGGGAATTTGCATTTTAACAGCACTTCTAGGTGGTTCTCATGGACATTAAAACTTGAGAACCACTGCAATAGACTAGGGTACAAAAAACCTGAAAAAAAATCCTCTAATATTTAAATGGAAAAAAAGCAATTCAAATGTTTGCTTGCCCAACAATGTTAGAACAAAGATAGAGATGAAAATATGCGGGGAAAAAAGAAGCCATTCTGGCAAAAGACATGAGGGGAAAACAAAAATAAAAAGATTAAGAAGTACAAGAGTGTATCATAAACGAGATGAAACAAAGATGTTGTCAGAGAGCATCATAGTTTCTCTAAATTTTGTGACCAAAACCACATTAATTTCTAATATTTCTTATTTTCTATATCAGTAAAAAACATAGCTTTATTTTTCCACGGTATTAAAAATCCTTCTCAGAGGATCATGACATGAATATTAGTACTTCAAAGAGAAAAAGCCCCAGAAAGGCTAAAAAAAAATTTCCAATAAACTATATATTTAAGAAACAAAAAATTATTATTGTTAGACTAAGCTCACAATTATTGGAGCAAATTACAGATTTCTGTGAGACCTTATTGAGAGACTGAGATTAAGCCTTTGCTGCCATCTCCACAGGCAATGTTTTTCCCCTTTAAAATAATTATAGCTGAACATTTAAGATATATATTTCAAATGCTTGATAAATAGTATTATTTTTAGATATTCTTATGCCATGGAAAACCAAAAATATCACTTACTGGTAATATTCATTTCTTATACAAACAGATATTAGGTATGTGACTTTATATGTTTACATTAATAATCTAGTTTATTAAATTATACATTATAAATATATAAATACTAAAATAATATGACATGAAATAGGCACATTTTAAATTTTATTACTTTTTAATCAAAATTATACTTTTTAATAAACTGTCAAACTGAGCATTTGTGATCCATAGCCCTAAGTTTCATTTTATTAAGTTTTTAAAAGCTATCCAGCTCACACTAGAAAAAGAGAACTATTTTATTTGTTAGATTATTTACCACATTCCTAAATATCTCTGTGCTTTTTAAATGAACGGTTAGAATATGTCTGTTGATTCCCCCAAATAACAAATGTATTTCCACAATTCTTAATATGACATAGTTCTTATTTTACCTCAATTTCATTAATAAAAATATTGATATTACTTTAATTGTTTTAATACAGTTATCTTTCCAGTTTTATCATGTAATCATTTTTAAATTTCCTAAGCAGAACCTGAGTGGTACAAGTTAATATTTTACACTGTAGAGTATTAACTAGAACAACTTTAATTTTTAAAATTTAAACTAAATTAGTATTATTGAAAAACAACAACAACCAGAAAAAAAAAACATGCAGCAAAGCAAGGAAAGCATAACTCTACTTTAAAAAAAAAAAAACTATATTGACTTTACTATATAAGTTTTCCAAATGAAAAGAGGCAAACAACTTGTACCCAAGTATTACAGTAAAATTAAATGGAATTACAATTACAAAATATAAACAAAATAAACCCAACATATTTTGTTTGGACTGTGATTTTGTTCTTTCAAAGTAATCTACTTCCCAAAAGTTGAACCTTATATATAATACGCACAAAATTCATATTTTAGTTAAGGTACAAATTTATTTGCCAATCTCCTCAAGGAGTTATAGCTTGGAAAATGCAAGAAAATGTGTAAGTTAAATATATAATGAATGATTTAAAGAGACAGCAAACTTAGTGTAATAAAGGAAAATGTCAACAGTATAAAATTAACAATTTTTATCAATGTGACAAGTATAAGTAAAATCTACATTAAATGCCAAGCTGAAACCTGTGAGTTTTAGTATTCAGTTCATCATATAAAATCACTAACAAAGATTGTCTCTTTAAATTTTTCTGTATTTTAATCCCCATGCAGAATTCTAGAAGCTGGCTTATAAAACAATTTTAAAGTCAATAATATGGTTTGGAGCAACATACCAAAAAAAGTTTTCCTACTACGCATTTTCCAAAAACATACAAGTAAGGGTTAAAACACAACTTTAGTTTCTATCAGGCAGACAAGGCCTTTACCTGAACCCTAGGAACAAAAGGCGTTGTTCTTCTACTAAGGCTTTGGCTCTGGTAAGCAAAATTAAAGAAAAAAGCAATAAAACAAAACCAAAAAGGACAACACGCTGGAACTAAAAGACCAAAAGTAAAAAACACATACAACTATCCCTTAAATACATTTTTCCATGACAATATATATCTAAATTAAGTAGTTGGATGTAATGAATAAATTAATTTTCCCAAAATGCTAAAATAGATAAAACTGTATCAATTCTTTGCAGTTTTAAATCAGATTTTTAAATGTAATTAACATAACAGGAATTAAGACTAAATGTAAAATAATATATTAGGGCTCATATATTCTGAAATAATGAGTGTAAACATAACACAAGAGTCAAGATACTTTAGGTTTCACCCTTAAATACACTACAAAGAAAAAAAATCATAATCCAAGAAATTAGATGAAACTACACATAGAATTATTAATTGAAAGTCATCTGTAGAAGTAATCGTGTAACTTTCCAAAGGGATACAGCTAACAAAAGTCTAAAAAACATAAGCTAGGCCAGCTTTAGCATTCCTTAAAAGAATAAACACAGAAAGATAAAAGTATGCTGGAATACACTGAATTAATTAGTTGATTCATCCTTTAAGAGTCTATACCAGGCTCTAGTATTTAGACATCATTTTCAGACATTTACTGAGTACCACTTGAGATAACGCTGTTTAGAACTAATCATACTTATTAATGACAATAATACCTCCTTTCTTTTCATTTATACAGTTTTTTATATTTTTTCAGGTCTTTACTGACTGTTTTGCAAGGTTACTGCTTCCCAACAATGCTAGGAGGTAGTTGCTATTATCTCTAATATGTAGATGAAGAAATGGAGAGATTTGAAAAAAAAAGGCTAGAGAGACTTGCCCACACAAAAAGTAATACAGTGTAAAGGTAGAAACTAAAGCCCAGTTCTGATTAAATCTCTGTATTTTGAATTCTTGGAATAAAATCAGATTTCTCTTCTAACTTATTTTATTTTCATTTTGAAACATTTTCCCAAAGATACCACAATCGTCAAAATTTTGTGCCTTTATTAAGGCATGACAACAGTTAAAGCAGGAACAAAATCTGATGAATGTCTCTGGGTGAGGAATGTATTTCAAGGAGTTTAATTTTTGTTCTTTCACCAAGATTCCATCCCATTCTTCACTTTTCTCATGGATGTCTCTCTTGCCTAATTAGCAGCTGTAAACAGTTAAAGGCTTCAGACTTTTTCACTGCTATGTGGAAACAACAGGTACTAGAAGGACTTTATCCCATTCAACCATCGTTAGACAGGCACTGTTTAGGACACAAATCTAAAACCCTAAGAAAAGATTTTAGAAGCAAACTATCATTCAATCATATGAGCCTCTCTCCAAAAACCAAGACAGTGTCAAATCTAAGCTATCTTTCTTTTTGTGTGGACACATTTCCAAAGGAAGAAAATAATATTTTGATATGCAGTGTGTTACTGAGATCTGTCTGCATAACCGTAGGTAGACAATTCTCTAGCCAATGAGTAAGGGATGCATGAGATTCATAGAGATTAACTAGCCTGAAGAAAAGGACATTAGTTAGGCACTCTATTTAGAAATAGATTTTTTTTCTTACCTGTTCTACCTATTTTAAACCAAAAATATTGGTAATGAAAGATTTTTGCAAGTAAACATTTTATAAACTAAAAGATTTACTTCAAAAGAAACAGTACTTTGAAATAAAATAATTCTTTAAGGTAAACATTTTTCCATTTTGTAAAATGATCTCAAATGAGCAAGTTATAGATTTCTGAAATCGACTGTCTAATATCTATGCCAGTTTAAACCCAATTGATACCCATAAGATTACACATTAAACTTGGCTATAAACTTGTTTTGTCAGCTTACTTTAAATTGAGGTAAAATTAAAATAAATGCAATTAACCATTTTAAAGGGTACAATTCAGTAGGACCTAGAGCATCCACAATGCTGTAGCAACACCACTTCCCTCTAGTTTCAAAACTTTTTCATCACACCAGAAGGGTACCCTGTTCCTATCAAGTAATCACTCCCCATTTTCCCACTGCCTCAGTTTCTGGAAACTACTAAGCTGCTTTCTACCTCTACGGATTCTGGATACTTCATAAATGGTGAAGTATTCTGTATCTCATTGCAATTTGTAATTAATATTAATTCATTTATTTTAAGCATGAAGTAGCTAATAATATCTGGAACAATTCAGCCTCATACTAATGAAGAGTTTGAATTTGTGTTCCACAATTTACTTTGTATTTTTAATGTCACTTCCTACTTTACTTTGTATTTTTAATGTCACTTCCTACATTATACTGTCCTAACTTCAGGACATTCTTTTTATGCAATGCTTCTAAAATAACAAGACTGTAACAATGAAATAGAAAAGATAAAAGCTCAAAAAAAAAAACCTTTCATTTACATAAAGTTTTTAAAAGGCTATTGAGTTTTTAAGTAAAGAATACATACCTATTCCTCAATCTCTTATTCCCTTTAAATGGGCATATAAAATGGATATAGACAATATTTACCAGCTTATCACTAAAAATGGAGTCAGACAAATATTAAAACAAAATCACTTAGTAATGTATTAAGAAAAAGTAACCATTAGTCAGCCACAGACCCTGAAGTAAAATAAAATATGATTGTCAATAAGAATTACTGCGTTCCTATAGAAAGAGATCTGAGCCATTTTTCACTTTCTAAAAAGTTAAGGGTTAAAATTTATTTTAATACTCTATCAGAAAAACTTATCAAAGGCTACAAATTAATTTTAAAATATGAAGAGAATTACAAAAGTAATCCTCTGAAGAAGGAAAGTGCTAAATTACAGAACACAAATATTAAAAAGAATCAAGGGAGTGTTGACAGTGAAAGGTTAACACATAGTCCAGGTGTCATAAACCTGAGTGCATACTGATTTTCTCACAAAATACATTAATGGTACTTTCATAGTTATGCCCTATAATAATAGCAAGTCAGCATAATTCAAGCATGGAAAAGAAAGAAACTGAATAATTTTTAAAAATTATCAACAGCCTTGTACATGAAAATTTAAACAATTTCTTATATATTTAAGAAAATATTAGTCCATGTACTGACATAAATATATTAGAAAGGTCAGTTCACATTATATACAAATTGTCTTTGTTGTCAGGCATTTGCAGTGTCATGACTTTGTAAATATTGAGTGAGTTATGGGACCAGGTAACTCTCACCAGAAGTGAAAATACCCACAGGTAAAATACGAGACAAACCACAACACTGCCTTATGACTTCCTAGGAGTTTTCCTGAAGAATGATATATGTGGACAGATTTTCCCAACCTCTACATAATTAGATCAAACCAAAATTATCTCCATTTGGCGGAACTGGGATTAAATATAAAGGAAAACACTATATCCAGAAGGGTATCTTGCTTATGTTTTCCTACATGCAAAGAATGAAAACAAAATTAAGTTTTATGTGAATTTAGTTTTAAGGTTAAATCTGTGTCTCTCTTGTTCAATATCATATTCTCAGCAACTAGTATAACAGATGACCTGGGGTTAGATATTAACATAAATTACTTGAATAGATGATTGTAGTTTAATTTGATAAAAATATTTGGAGAACAATGCTGGCATCATATTTTAAGAATCTTTTAATTTTTCTTTTGTACCTTAATTTTAAATCTGGAAAGTTATTCTAACAAAAGAATTTTCTCCTAATAAAATATGCAATACTTCCATGGCATCATTATTTAGAAATTAGAAATAAGCAATATATCCTCTAATAGCAAATTAAGATAGGGTATTAAATAATTATTAAAGTCATTTTAGCAGAAATTTTAAAGAAAAAGTTTAGAGGCATATATTACTAAGTGAAAAAGCAAGTTTCAAAATAATATACCCAGATTTATTACAGTTTTGTTTATAAATTTATATGTATGTGAATGGTTATATTTTTGTGGCAAGATTATAGGTGGTTTTTATTTTTTATTTATCTGTTCTTTCTAGATTTACCACAACAAATATGTATTATACTTACATAAATATTATATTGCTATCCTTCTAAGTCATAAAAGATGATAAAATGGTACACATATTAAGTTATAATTTTATCGGTTTTAAACTAACATCATTTATAAATCCAAACGCTATATACTCTTAAGTTTATATTTCCCCATGCTCATTTTGAATCATGAGTTGAATTTGAAATCTGTCTAAATACCTGCACTCTTCTCCTCATCTTCCCCTCCTACTTCAATTTCTAATACAGCCTTGGGATTTCAAAAGAGGTAACAAAGCAGTACTTACTTAACTATGGAAATCTATCTTCTGCTCCCTCTGACCAACTGAAACCAGCTATACACACACACACACGCACACGCGCGCACACACACACACACAGATTTATTTATGTACCGACATCGTCAGCCACCCAGAGCATTATTTACAAATGGACTATTTAAAGGAAGCCATAATTTAAAATTTTAAAAGCTAACATTTATTAGAACTTCCTAAAATAGTAGAAGAAAATACACATGCATTTAAGCCATATGTGACAACAAATGTGCTGTCAAAAATGTAAAAGAATAAGTAGAAAAATGCTACTTATTGTGGAAAATGGAATAAACACCACTGTCCTCAAATGAAAAAGTTCACTCTGTTTATGAAAGAGAAAGGAAAAGAAAATAATAAAGAGAAGTTCATTTTAGTAAGACATTTACAATCTCCTAATTGTATCTCATCTTCTTTCTTACATAGCTTTTCTGTTATCACCTTTGTAATGAAAGTAGTCCCAGAATAGACATGTCTAATGACTTTTTCAATAATTTTTACTGTTAATTCTGCTTATGCTTCCTCCATCTCCATTTAATTACTGAAAATGCTTCAGAAAAATTAAATACTTCTCCTTCCCCCCAAAAAATAAAGGGAGAAATTTTGCAGCTGATTCAACAAAAAGCTAGATATTGCTCTTAAATTATCAGCCCAAGAAGAGTTAGTTTTTAAGTATAACATTTTTCATCCAAAATTCAATATCTGAATTTTGAGAATATAAATAATTCTTAATGCTCATAAAAATTATGTTTAGTAACTTTCATAATTAGTGTCAATATTAACCTGTTGGTTTCTAAAATATAACCGGAAAAGTATTAATATTTTTAAATGGTTTAAAGGAAATGACAACTGAAGAAATTAATAAAAAGTGAGGGCTTGAATTTGCAAAGCTTATCTAAAATGGGCAAAAGATGTATAATAATTTTTAAATTTTACTATAAAATGTTCAAATTAGGGATCACTTAATATGAAGTCCACCTGGTATACTCAGTAATCTATTAGGTATTTTCCATTTACTTAGTTTTGTCTGTTAATAAAGTCATCTCAAGTATCATTATGTTTCAGAGCAATATCCATACTCTAATGATGACTATGAAATTCACCTTCAATTTTCATTAAAGTTGAAAAGGAAATAATATAGAAATATTTACATTTATCTTAAATATTCTATCTTTGTACAACATAGCATTTTCATTTCTCTCAGATGTCTAAGACAAATTATGCTCCATTTTAAGGTACTAAGCAAAAATCATAACTTTGAAATTTGTTATAATATTACTAAGGCGAAAAAGGTTTTATTGCATGAAAAATTCTAATTCTCATTAAATTCCAGAAAACTTAACTCTAATAAAGTATTATGCTACATAATTACAACTGCACTTAAATTAAAATTACTAAGAATGAGAAAGTTGAAAAGCACAATTACATTCTAAAGAGAACTTGTTTTACAAAAAAACTAGCATCATATAGTAAAAACACTGCTTCCAAAAAGAGAAATTAATCTAGTGATTACATACTGAAAGTTGTCCAGATAAGAACTGTGGAACATCCCTCAACATGCCGGGACTCATGGGAGAGGTAACGGAAATAGAAGGACGATCCATTTTTTGAGATTCAAATGAGCTAGAACCTGAAATGGTAATTAACAGACAGCATAATAACAATTGCTCTTTCTTAGTTATTTAATAATCTTTACCAGACATTTATTAAGTTATTTTCAATGCCCACGAAATGCCATTATATAGACCATTTTCTTAACCATGATGTTCCAAATATAGAGGATTTTTTTTTAAAGTGTAAGTGCAGTTTAGGGATTCTCTTAAGAACAAGGGTGGACCATTTCATCTGCCAATTATAGCAGAGAGAGACCTCAAAACATAGTTACTTCATCTGCTGTGAAACTCGTATGTTACTAACATAATATACTAAAAAATTTTAAATAGAAACTTAGGAAGGAAAAAACAAAGCCTAAATCAATAAAGCAACTTGAAGATAGTCTAAACTTGCAATCCTAAAAGTTTTACTAGAATGTTAATTGTGAAAAGTTTTCAGGAAGTGATTTTTTAACCATATCTGGAAGAATATAATAAATTAGATGGGCAGAGAGGAAGTGAGGGGCTATGAAAAAAAGATACAAAATAGCATAAGAAGCAGAACTTCAGTTCCCAGAATGTGTATGTATGAAAATTGGAAAGTGAATAAAAATGGGTCCAAGATACTGGCAGAATTAAATGCCTGGAATTCTGGTCAAAAATTTCAGCACTAAAAAAATATCCATGGAGGAGTTCCCTTCGTGGCTCAATGGTTAACGAATCCGACTAGGAACCATGAGGTTGGTTAAGGATATGGCATTGCTGTGAGCTGTGGTGCAGGTTGCAGACGTGGCTCGGATCCCGCATTGCTGTGGTTGTGGTGTAGGCTGATGGCTACAGCTCCGATTAGACCCCTATCCTGGGAACCTCCATAAGCCACGGGTGCGGCCCTAGAAAAGACAAAAAAAAAAAAAAAAAATAGAAGGAGTTCCCTAGTGGCCTAGTGGTTAAGGATCCGATGTGACCACTGCCATAGCTTGGGTCACTGCTGTGGCGTGGGTTCAATTCCTAGTCTGCGAACTTCCAAAAGCTGTGGGTTTGGCCAAAAAATAAAATAAAGTAAAATAAAATAAAAATAAAACAAAATAAAATAGAATATACATGCTAAGCTAGTATGAGTAAGGTAATAAAAATTGCAATTGAGGAAGATGTCTTTACCATTTACTTAAAGTGTAGACAGAACTGAGTGAGATGGAAAACAGTTAAGAACAAGTAGACTTCAATAAAATAACAACAGAAAAGGCTGGAAAATGAAATAGAGTTGAGGGAGTATTACAAAATAAGAAAAGAGAACTCAGAAGCGAATTAGATATGAGAGATAAGGGGAAAAGGGGGAACATTAAGATTTCAAGTCTCATAACCAGATATGGAGTCAAGAAAGGCCCCTATGTGTCTGTCTTGTTCTCTGCACAGGCCAGTGCCGATATTCCTGGGACGGAGAACACTGGATAAACCCCACGCTTAAGGGGATGGGTAGAAATTAATTTGGAACGCAGTGACCCTGTAACACTTCAGAGACATCCAAGGGGAAATGAGGTAATGGGATATGTGGATGGGGCCAAATGTCAAGTAGATATTAGTGTTAGAAATTAAACTGTAAAGCGTCTCCCTAGTTAGAGGTATAAGTAGATTATATTCACTTCTTGAGAGAGTAAAGTGTAAAATGAAGAGGGGAGACTGCAAGCCTTGGGATCAGAAGTCATGGTATATAACTTTACAGTATTTAGAAGTAGAAGTAGAAAGAATACTGACTTGATACTAAGAAATAAGCTAAGTTTTCTACATGCTAAGCTTCAAGTAATTCTTAAACATGCAGGGATGAAGGGACAATGATAGATTATCTTGATAATGTAAACTTAGGAGTTATATGGCAATTAAAACTACATAGAGAGAAGACTTTATTAAGGAACTAAAAACAGAGGGTTAAGAATTGGGTCTTGGAGAAAGTTATTCTTCAATTTTTAAAGAATAAAGTGTTGAATCTAATTTGAGAAAGGACTGTCGTCACAGGAATAATTTTGGAATTATAGCGCAAGGGCTTTTCAAATAGCTATAATAAGATAAAGGGTCTCACACTGCTCATATAATATCTGAGTGATGTAATATAAGTGTATAAGAATTTCACCTACTTCATAGCTTGCTGTGAAAACTACATGTAAGAACATAGGTACAACACCTAGCACAGCTCCAGGCACTCAATAAGATGGGAGTGATGATGACTATAATATTACTATAAACAATGATTATTACATATAATATAATTACTATTATCATTATACTAATACTTTTATGAGAAAGCGATATTTTGGATGAAATGATATAGCAACTAGCTAAAGGTACTAAAACAAATAGGTTATAAGATCATATTTTAAAGTTTAGAGTTATGACATTCCAAAAAGATTTCACCTCTCTGATAAAGATTTTAAAGAAATTTATACTCATAATTGTGATATTAAAGTTAAAAAAATCTATTATAATAGTATATTCTCAACTGTTGTGTATATAGAGAATCTGACCACTTCTCACCACCTTCACTGCAGCCCCCGTGGTTGAACTTCCTACTGTAAGGACCACTCAAATACTGACATAGTCCTTGCACTGTCTCTCTGCTTTCACTCCATTTAATCTATTTTCAACATAGTAGCCAGCTTTTAAAACAGGAGTCTCTTTTCAAAAACATCCTATATAGCTCTTGATTTTCATTAGAGTAAAAGTCAGCCTTTGGAGGGCCTTACAAAGTCTGTGCAGTTTGATTGCTCATTACTTCCCTGTCCACCTTTTGACCTTTCTTCCCCTTCCTCAAGCTCACAGCCACAATCATCATTTTGCTTTTTCTTAAATGCATCTTAGGCCTTCCTGCCTTAGAGCCTTTGCACCTATGGTACCTGTAACATGGAAAGCTTTCCCCTCAGACTACCATTCTTTCAAACCTTGCTCAGTGTTTCCTTCTCAATGTGGTTTATCCTGGTCAATGTATTTCAAATTGCAATTCTCCTCCTCTCTTCTTTAACAACATCCCTTACTCTCAATTGATCAAGAAACTTACTTAGTTCATTGGAAAAAAATTCATTGGCTTACCATCTGAAATAGCACTCAAACACAAGTAATAAAAAGTATTTATGTTTAATGTTATTTTAACTTGTATGTCTATTGTTCCATTAATACTCTGTAAAATCAGAACTATTACCACATTTCCTAAAGGTATAAATTAAAACCTATATAATTATTCACTGATTATCTTAAGTATTACCCCCATTGACTGAGGATTAGGTTACGAAGTAGTAAATTATTAAATTAAGTGAAATCGGGGAAGAAGAGGCTGAAACTTTTGGGAATGATGGTATGTTCATTACTTTTTATTTTGGCAATGGTTTTACACATATGTCAAAACATCTAATTGTGCATTTTAAATATGTTCAGTTTATAGCACTATATCTTAATAGAGCCATCTAAAAATACAAAGTAGTTAAGACAGGTTTTAATAAGACATCTTAAAATATCATAGATTTTTGTACTTTTTCCCACAATGACATGAAATAATACTAAATTTTCCATCTTTATATGATCTATACTTGATAGCAACATTATTATATTTCTTACTTTGTATTAATAGATAAAAGACTTCATTTGATCCCTGATGAATGACTTAATAACAATTTCTTCTAAAATAAATGATGACACTTACTGGATTCCAGTTGTGCATGTGTGCTATCAGGTATTCTAGGTATATCTCTGAAATGATAGAAAGAGAAAACAAGAAATTATTTCAACAAATAGTAGTGACTTCTATTTTGATCATTATCAACCTGTATTAAAACAGGATAGTGTAAAATGAACAAAATTATGTATGATAGCAGTGTTATATACATAAAAAAAAAATAAGCCTAATTACTTACTTCTAATAGAA
Organism: Catagonus wagneri; assembly: GCA_004024745.2. Taxonomy (NCBI): domain Eukaryota; kingdom Metazoa; phylum Chordata; class Mammalia; order Artiodactyla; family Tayassuidae; genus Catagonus; species Catagonus wagneri. Next base: position 3,509,547 of record PVHT020000230.1, on the reverse strand, counting down.
GCATTCTGGACTAACTCCTCCTACTTAAAAGGAATTAAAACTTATGGGAAGGACTAGAGGTTACTTCATAAGTAAGTCAGAAGGAGAAAGAAAAATACTATATGATGTCACTTATATCTGGAATCTAACATATGTCACAAATAAACCTACCTACAGAAAAGAAACAAACTCATGGACATGGAGAACAGACTTGTGGGTTCCCAAGGGGGAGAGGGAGGGAGTGGGCTGGACTGGGAGCTGGGGGTTGGTAGATGCAAACTATTGCATTTGGAGTGGATAAGCAATGAGATCCTGCTGTATAGCACAGGGAACTATATCTAGTCACTTGTGATGGAACATGATGAAGGATAATGTGAGAAAAAATGTATATATTATGTATAACTGGGCCATTTGCTGTATAGCATAAATTGACAGAATGTTATAAGTCAACTATAGTAAAATTAAAAAAAAAACTTATGGGAAGGGCTGGAGTGGGGGTTTGGGACTGGCATATGTACACTGAGGTATATGGAATGATTGGTCAATGGGGACCTGCTCTATAGCACAGAGTACTCTACCCAATATTCTACAATAATCTATGTGGAAAAGAACCTGAAAGAAAATGGATGTGTGTACATGTATAACTGAATTACTTTGCTGTATAGCAGAAATTATTATGACATTGTAAATCAGTACTCTTCAATAAAACTTAAAAAAATGAAAAAACATGCATTTAGATTTGTAAAAACACGCTTTATTTCCTATGTGCTTCACTACACAATTATCCATTCTAAAAAATTTCTGTACTCAACAAGTTTTATACATATATTTTAATTATATATTATTCTTTACTTTTACCTACTGTTGTTCAAGTCAGTAACATTGAAATTCAAATAGAAGATCACCAAATCAAAAATTAAAATATTCAGATGTGACTAAAAATTTTTTAAAACATACTAATTCCGCTGAGAAAAAATGTATTGGGACTTAACAAAATTACCTTGTAATTGCATTTGCACCAAAAAAATGTACATTTTTGTTTGAGATTTGCCAGGAAGGGTATGTAATAGTGGTTAAGATCATTCAGAAAAATTACATCAAAAATATTTAAAACATCAAACAAAAATATGACTAGAGGAACCTTTAATATCAAGAAGTATACTTGATTAATAGCCTAAGCTGATAGAGCACAGTTTTACCATATTACAAACCTATGAAGACAAAATAAAAAATAGACAAAATTTCATGTGACATATTCATTACTTCTGAAAGAAACATGTCAAAAACTAAGTTATCAATTGAAGTCATTTTCTTCATCATGAAAAGAGGCCTCTTCCTAAATGAATCAAAATTGGGCACTAGTATTCTATCAGAAAGAAGACTTTCCACAGCTTCTGCCCTGGAATGCTCTTACTCCAGACATGCATTTAATAACTCACTGCCAGTTTATATATTTTCCTATTGCCTTGTTTTTAGTTATAGGTATATATTTTACATTGGCTTAATATATGAGCTTCTCAGAAAATACAGCTGTGATAATTTCATGCGTAATTCTCACATTATAGGTACAAAGAATTATATTTATTGCCAAGTTAAAAAGTCAAAAAGTAACTGACATTTGGTTAAAGGTGTCCCGTTTTTCCTTAAATTGTTGCCTCCATCTAAAAATAGTACGCCCTTAAGCCCTCTCTTTCCTCTACTGAAATCTCCGTTTTAGAAAAAAATATGTAAAATTCATAGGATACAGTTGATTCTCATTTTTACAGTGTAGAGAATCACAGTTCATGAGGATTCTTTTGAAAGAACTGTTACTATAGTCCCCTTCTGCTAATGACTTTAGTTATCACTTAAGATAATAAAAGTAATAAACACCTAAATATTTCTTCTTTTTTTGTAATTAACTATATACTCTAGCATGATCAGATAAAGACATGTCATGATTTGGTAAGGTATTTTTAGTAAGGGAGAAAAAAACATTGTTCTCAAAAGAGTTTAGTTTTATAAGGCATTCAGACATTACTGGAGTGTACATTATAAAATGTTTGATAGCAATCAACTTTATATGTATGAAGTACCTTATGAACTTTATATTTACATATATAAATATGTACATATTTATATATATGAAGAACTTGATATGTATGAAGTACTCAAACCAACTCACCCAATAGGCCTTGAAACAACAAGTTCCACTTGTGGTTCAGGTTTGGATTCCAGAATGATGTTATATACCTCTTCAAATGTGGCTCCTTGCAATAGCCTTCCATTCCATTCTAATACTTCATCACCTACAGTGTGTGTCAGTAATGATAACTTTAGAAAGAAAAACTAACCCCATAAAAGGCACTCAAAACAAAATCCATCTTAAACTGCAATGAATTCTATAGAATAAATCGCCAGTATAGAATAAGAAACATATTGAGAACAACCCTAGTGGCATAAAATTTGAAGATCAGGATGATTAGTATATTTCACCAAGAAGGACAAGAGTCAGAGTAAATATTACATAAAAGCTATCTCTGTGATTTCTAGGATTTTCTCAATGAAGACTTGTCCCTAAATAGTTGTTAGTTCTTCTTATGAGGGGAAGCAACTTGGGAACAACTTATGTCTCCAACTTGGTAACTTCACTCCTGTCTCTATGATTTCTTTTTTCTTTTCTTTCTTTCTGTTCTTTTCTTTTTTTTTTTTTTTTTTTTTTGGCTCTTTAGGGCCACCCCCACAGCATATGGAGGTTCCCAGGCTAGGGGTCAAATTGGGTCTACAGCTGCCAGCCTATGCCACAGCCACAGCAATGTGGGATCCGAGCTGCGTCTGCAACATAGCCCAAAGCTCACGGCAACGCCAGATCCTTAACCCACTGAGCAAGGCCAGGTATAGAACCTGCAATCTCATGATTCCTAGTTGGATTCATTTCCACTGTGCCACAATGGGAACTCCCTATCTCTGTGATTTCTTAATAGAAATTTCAATTACAGAAAATGCCAAGACAGTTTCTTCTTTGAAGGTTTTATAACTCTGAAATCTAGGTTTCTCAATATACATGCGGCTAAGCACCTTGTCTAAACACTTTTTTTCCCATATTTTTAAAAAAGTATTATTGGAGTATAGTTGATTTACAATACTAGGTTAGTTTCTGTGTGTATAGCAAAATGATTCAGTTATACATACATACAGTTCCCCGCACTATAAGTAGGACCTTGTGTTTATCCAGTAAAAAGCTTAATACTAAGCATTTTACTGAATCCTCTCTAAGGTAGTCAAGGATCTCTTCAATCGTATCCATTATTAAAGAGATAAGGAGTGACACATTTTGGGAAACGTGTATTTATCCATGAAGTTTGTTTCCTACACCATGCTGAAATTCTTCAAAAGAAACAAGAAGGTTTATGAGAAACAAATTAGGTTAATACTAGATATAGACTAGGACTATCAAAGAGCAAAGAAACAAGATCAGTAAATATAAAAGTCCTTTTATCTAGTGGGACAAGAACTAATAGTTACAACTTTCCATTAGTGAATAAAGATTAATATTTAAGTTAAATGAACTTTTTGTTACCAGTGAAGTCACTTCTAAATGAGGGTAGTATTTTCATAAGTACTCAAGTTTAACAGTTTAAATACAAGTAATCAAAGATAGAAACCTACCTGGTCTAAGATGTCCTACAGTATCAGCTAAACTTCCTTTTTTAACTTTGGTAATAAATGCACAGAGCCGACCTGATTCAGTCATCTTTCCTCCTACAACCTGATTAAAAGAAGAAAATGTTAAAACAGGCATATTGTTCAAATGAACACAGTAGAAGATTCAAGTAAAAAATAACTAGACAACTTGCAGGTTTTAAAACCATAGTTTAATATGTTAAAATAATTTTAAAATAATATAGTGTTATTATTAGGAACTGAATGCATGTCCCAAATGTTTCACAATTTAATGTATTACTTGTTAAAAATGTTTCATATCTTGGAAACAACTTCATGATCTATGATTTTTGTCTTTATTTACAGAATTCTGACTTTTGCCATTTCTAAAATCATGTTATTACAGCACTACATAATTACATTAACATTTCTAGTTATAGATGTTAAGTATCATATATATTTTGTTACTTTTACTGTAATTACGATATCTTCTAAAAATTTTATTAGTTGGTAATCTTTCAGGCACATTGACAATGTGCACGATGAAAATGATGGATTTTTCCTGAGAAAATTACTTAATCTCATCAGTTAATATAACCTTTAAACCATCTGCAGTTTAATTTTTCTATTTTTATGTTTCTATTAATACATATCTTTCAGAAAAAGAAAAAACAAATGCTAGAAATAATACTGTGGAGTCATATGTGTACCTGTAAGACTTGTCTCTTAAAGATTAATGCTTTGATTCTCATCAAATGCCATTCAATCAGTCTATCAACTTAAAGCAAGTTAAGCAAACAACAGTGACTAGATTTTATTTCATTTCTAAATTGATGGAAAGATGCAGAATTCATTGATTTACCTTACTTCAAGTATTCCCAAACTGCAGTGAATTATACCCAGTTGCGATTCAGTTAAGATTAGTAATTATTCCTATGTTTGGTTCTGAAAATTACATGTACACATATTATGGGCTGAAATCCCTGTGTTAATATTTTAAGTTTCTTGGCTTGATAAGCTTTAATAATAATAATCAATTATACTAACTATAACTATTTCTACTGAAATCTCATGGAGTGCCAGGCACTGTATTAAATACTTGTGTATTGCTTTATTTAGTCTTATTAAATAATTCAGTAAGTATTATTGTCTCCATTGTACACATGAGGAGACTGAGGCTGAGAGAAGTTTATTTGCCTAATATCGTGTAGCTAGCAACTGCTAAATTAGAAATCAAACCAAGAATTCCCAAATGCTATATCACACTGTTCTAACATTACATGGGCAAATCTGGATTTAATTCCCACTTTCGTCACCATCTTTATGACTATGAACAAATTACAACACCTTCTTAAGCCTATTTCTTATCTGTTATGAATTTTAATAAAATGATAGACCTAAAGTGCTCAGCCATGTGGCAACCACCCAATAAATGTTGCCCAATTTCATTATAACCAAAGTTTTCAGATATCTCTCAATAACTAGATTCTGCAGGACTACTTCTGTAGCAATATCTTAACTCTAAAACACATACTCTCCTCGCTTTTCACTTTTTAATTCACCTTAAAACAGAGCTTTCTTTAGTGTACTTACCAAACAACTATCTGGTATTTTACAATAAAATTTTAATTAATATTTATATTGGATCTCATAAGTATTTTTGAATTTCCAGACTTCAAACTTCTTCTCACAAATACACACACACACACACACACACATATATTGCTACACTCATATAAAAATTATATTTCCATGTAACACATATATTTCCCAAGTTTGCATATTTAATGACTAAATAAAGCTATCATTTTAATAGCATATAAACACAGATAGAGACTGAAAGGACAAATTACACAGGTAAAATAAGTTGGAGTTCTCCATTTAGGCTTCAAGTATGTAACTCGGGTTATATTTTCTAAAAACATATATAAACTTATTTATGTATGCATTATTATAAAATAATGGCAACCTCCTAAATAATACTTGGAAAATGAAATGTTTTAGGTAATCAATTCAAATATTAAGGAATTCTTGAAAATGGGGAAAAAAACCACTAAACTGGTATAAAGTTATAACTCTTGTTAAGGAGTACAGAGCCAAAAACTCATATATTTTGCCACATACCTTCAAGCCAAGCATTGCTCCTGAATCTCGAGATACACTTCCATCTTTTAAACGCTTATTTAATAAAATGCGACCAATTAAACGATCTCCATCTTTGGATGGCTGCCACGTCACAGGGTGCTGACATATTGCATCAACAAACACAAAAATTAATGTTTTTTTATGATAAATGACCCCATAATGTACAATCTCTCTAAACTTCCAATTTACAAAGTGTTATGATTACACAAACCAGTTTGCATTCAAAACATTGATCCAAAGGGTTTACTAGATTAACTTATAACTTCATTTTAATAATCTCAAGTTTTTTTCAAAATCCAGTTACTTCAGATTCTAACAGTGCTCTGATACGACACTGAAGTCATATAGTTCTACCAAATATGAGAAGTCTTAAAAATACATGCAAACTCTAATTTAGTGATCTACACTAAATGTTAGAGAGCAAAAATTCACACACAAAAAAGAGACTGCAATTCTATGCAATTGACTTCATTTAAAAGTGAGAATTTAATCTTCAAATACTTTTGGAAGACTTTTAAAGACTTTACCACAGTAAAAGTTAAAAGGTCAATCTATATTGAAACATGAAACTTGAACCTCTGATGAGGTTTTCTTGAAATAGGTTTCTAAATTAAAATGATAAAAAATACACCAGCCCCAGTAACTTCCCAAATGAATACGAATGGGAGAAACAGGTCTGATTCAAAAGGTGAGAAGAGATTACATTTCCCACTTTTCGGAAGTTCAGGTCTCTTATCTACTTAGTACATTAATTTTATTAGATAATTCAATGGTATCCATTTAAAAAAAAAAAACCTTGCAAATATTAGTTGTTTATCTAATTGTAGAACCAAACTTTTTGTAAATCATGATATCATTCCACTATATAAATTATATGTGAAATAAAGTAAACGATTTGTGTAATCAGTTTCACAGTTATCTAAAAGTAACATGCACATGTTCATGCAAAATTTAGCAGGCAAAAGACAAGTTCCAATAAATCACAACAATATGGTAAAAAGACTTCAAAATTCTCACTATACTAAAAGCAAAAATAATAAATACCAAAGCAGATGGCAATGGTTCTAATACTAATCAATACTACATTAAAATGCTATGACAATAAAACAAAAGAGCAAAATGACAGTGAAAGGGAAAAAAGAAAAACAACTTTTTCTGTGCAAACAGACCCAATTATCTCCCTTTTGCCTGGGATTCAAACTATTAATAATTTAATTTTCATCCCAAGGAAAATATATGCAAACAATCAAATAAGCCAATTCAAAAAAGTCTTTATATTTGTGGTATATAATAACATTACAAAGTTCTTTCATGTGACCATAAACAAAACAATCCTTTGTTCCTAATTTTTATTTTCATTTACTTATTTTTGGGTATGCCGTCAAAAAACAAAAACAGCAAGCAAGCAAGAAATATTTTGGTTGGTTTGTTTGGTTTTGTTTTGTTTTTCTTTTCTGCACCTTAAGAAATGCTACATTGACCCTTGAAATGTCCTGTCCTTTTATTATGTTCCCTTTGAATGAGTGACAGAGAGCAAACGAAGACCAAATGAGCAGGTTAAAAGGCAGGCTCCACAATCTCAGTACCTTATCACTATGGCTATGCTCCTCGTTAAGGGTTGTGCTACTACACGTATCTACCCCAGAGTCCTTAATCTGAGGTTCAGACCATTCCAAATCCTCTTCCAAAGAGTGGCCACCAAAGTACATCATTTTCTTTTGTCTCCCAGACCTGGTGTTAGAATCCGACAAAACTGCCTGCTCACTAGTTTTTCTTTTTCCCTTTTGACTGTCCCCTATAGGTGTGGGATAAAAAAAAATAAATAAAAAAATAAAGGAAACAAAAAAGAAAACATGCAAAGGTGTAAATCAAAAAGGAAAAGTGAAATGATAACAAAAATTAAATAGTAAGGCTCCACATGTCTCACCAAAGACATTGGGGATGCCTCACTGCTATGCCAAGACGTATGGTCCAACCAGTTGTAATCCATGTCTCCTGTGAGAGTCAGACAGACAAAAGAGTGAAGTAAAGGAGACGGCGAAAAAAAAGACAAAGACATAATAAACATTTTAAACTGTGATCCCCTCTGGTTTCAAGAACTCAAGCACCCACTACATATACCAAGAGAAAGCTAAGATTTCAAACGAGTAAAATTTATAGAAGGCAGATATACAGTTTATGTACTCTAGACAGACCCTACAGAACAAAAGTGATACGAGAGAGAAAAGGCTAATAATAAACAAGAACAGAAATGAAAAAACTATATACTCTGAAAAAGAAAAAGACTATTAGCTACGTCTGTTAATTCATGCTATTTTTTCATGCTAGCCTACAGAAATGAGTTTCTTCTCCAAAGATTAAGGAATATTTTAATGCTTTAACAGTGGTCTGCTAATAACAACCACAATGAAAAGTTAAAGTAATTAAATGATGCTTCTAGAATGTCATATGACATTCTATAAAATACTGAAGCTTCCTTAAGAAATGTGTGATTAAAAAAAAAATTGGTTACACAAAAGACTATATGAAAATGATAAAACAGGGTCATTCAATTTCTATTAATAAAAATAAAATAAACCTTACTTAAATATCATGAATTATTTAATATTATTTTGAAATAATTTTAAAATTTTTTCAGAAATTTCATTCTCACAAAAAGTAAATTTTCCTTTAAAATAATTTTGTTAAACAAGTTATATAATTGGCAACTAAGAATGGATACCCATTTCCCAAACTTATGTGTTCCTTATTTGCCTTATCTTTGAAAAAGAAATTTTTTAGTCTATATGTGCACATATTATCTTTATAAGCCCTAGTGATCCAATCATTTATTTAAAAAATATTTACTAAACACCTTTCTTTTGCCGGCACTGTGCTAAGTCTAATGTAAGGGGTAAAACAGTGAGACATGAAACAGAGTGGAGATAAAAACAATAAATAAATCATCAGTATCACACAGGAGAGTACAAATTAGGAAAGAGCACAGTAACATCCAATTTAGATCTGGGGTTCAGCAAACACCTCTAATGTGTAAGATGAGAACTGAACTATGTGACCTAAAGGACAGGTAATGATTTTGGAAGATGGAAAGCAGAGGAAAGAGCATTCCAGGAAGAAGTAACAAGACTGCACTGTAAAAGGACTGGTGAACATCAGTGTGTCTGAACCAAAGGAATGAAGGAGAATATACAGTGCTTAATAAGACTCTTGAGGCAACACACACCAGCTTAGAGAGGCCTTTTTATGCCATATTAAAGATGATAAAATTCATTCACTGAAGGATTTTAAGTAAGATGGTGATTATCCGATTTACATTTTAAAAAGATGAATCTAAGTACAAAATAGAGATTGGGCTGGAAAACCCCAGTAATTCATGGGACAGGTGATTACGGCTTCAGCGTAAGTGATGGAAATAGACATGGTAAGAAAAGACGGAACTGAGAGATGTTTTGGAGGTAGAAATAAGAGTGTTAAGAAAGACCGACACATGAAGAATCACTCCAAGATTTGTGGGAGTGTATGGAAGGAAAGACCATGTATGAGAGGAAGAGCACTTTTTATTAGGAAAGGGAGAGAAAAGTATTACTTTATTTCATAGAATTTATTATTTCATTGACAATAAGATTCATAGACTCATAGAAATTAAAATGATAGAAATATGCATTTTAGAATTTAGTAAACATGGTGACTGATTTTAGATATATTATTCCAAATACCTATAAGTTAATCAAGTGGTCATATAAGAAATCAATTGGTTAAATTAAAATAAAGCTTAGAAGGAAAGTCTGAGATGCAGACATAGCCAAAAAGGAGAAATAAGCAAAATGCCCTATAAGATGCAAATTGATAGACAAACTGTGGTATATCCATACCATGGAATACTACTCAGTAATAAAAAAGAAAAAAAAGCTACTGATACCTACAATAGATGGACCTGAAGGGTGACATGCAGCATTAAAAAAAAAATCAAAAATACCATATACTATACAATTTCCTTTATGTAATGTTCTCTAAATAAATGGAGAATAAATTAGTGGTTGGCAGAGGTTAAGGATCGATGGAGTAGGAAGATGTTACCTTAAAGATGTAGCATAACATAGGTCTCTGTGATGATATAGTAGCTCTAAATTTTTATAATGGTGGGGATTACATGAATCTACATGATAAAACCATACAAATATTGTTTCAATGTCAGTTTCCTTGTTTTGATATTGTACTAGAGGTATACAAGGTGTAATTATTGGGGGGAACTAAGTGAAGGACACATGGGAATCTCTCTGTACTATCTTTGCAACCTCTTACAAATATATAATTATTTCCAAGTTAAAAAGGAAAAATAATGTGTTGCTGCCTTCATGGGTATTGATAATCTCATCACTCTGAAGTGCTCAAAGATAAGCTGGCATATTGCTTGTCTGCATGATATAGCGAAAAACTGGTGCTTCAGGAAAGTTACATTAAAAGCACACCAACTCTGGGAGTCCCTGTCACGGCTCAGTGGCAATGAACCTGACTAGTACCCATAAAAAGACGGGTTCAATCCCTGGCCTCGCTCAGTGGGTTAAGGATCTGGCGTTGCAGTGAGCTGTGGTGTGGGTCACAGACGCAGCTCAGATCCTACATCACTGTGGCTGTGGTGTAGGTGGGCAGCTGTAGCTCGAATTGGACACCTAGCCTTGGGAATCTCCAAGTGCTGTGGGTGCAGCACTAAAAAGACAAAAGAAAAAAAAATTTAAGCACAAAACCTGGTTAAAAATAATCGAAATATTCAAATCTTAAGCTAAGATTTTCTTCTTCACTTATCTCTACTACAAAATATAAACAAAAGCAATAATACATGTGTTTGTATTTTGTGTTTGATGCATAGAGGGAAAAAAGTTCAGATATTCTATTTATAACATTTTCCCTCCAGTTATTAAGTGGATGCAAAGGTTTATTAACTGTTTTATGTCACAGTTTTCCATTAGCTTAGGTTAATAAAAATTTTTAATTAAATCACATATTATATAAAGGTATTTTTTAACATCTTTATTTTAACTTAATCATGTTTATAAGATCACAACACGTTGCAACAGAAAGTTTTACAGCTGGAGCCACAAAACCTATGTAAAAGTATTGGCTCCACTCATTAATTTTATGACTTGAGCAAGTCACATGATACATTAGGCCTCATTTACTCATCTGTATAAAAAGAGATTAATTGTGATATCTCACAGGTTGTTGAGAGGTGTAAGTAAGATAACGGTCATGAGAGTGCTTTGCAAATTATAGAGTCATCCCAGTGTGAATGGTATCATAGCCATCTTCATCATTATTAAAATAAAATTATCATAACTTTCATTCTAAATAGAAGAAATTCATCTATGACCCTCTTATTTTTCCTCTCATTTCTCTCCTTGGTATTTTACTTTCTTCCTCAGCTCCTCAGGTTATATGTGTCAGCATTTCCCAACAGGAAAAACTGGTTCTGCAAAATGTAAATAGGCTTGAATGATATACAAATCATCTAGTCAAATAAGCTTTGAAAACTCTGGATTAAATGTAATTAAATAGATTTCCTGAATGCAGAACTTTCCTATGGTAATGATATATGCTTCTTTCCAAGAATTATGTAACATAAAGTTTCCATAAACTTAACTGGAACACTAGCCTTTCTCACAGGACAAGTGTCAAGGAACTCTATTTTGATATAAAATGCTGAAACCTTCCTGAAGGGTCATTTTTTCCTAAGACAGCCTTTAAAACTGATGATAAGGCTATGTCCTTCAAGGAAAATGTTCAGTATTAAGAAAGACTAAAAGCCGCAAGTTTAAAAAACAAAAAGTTATACATAGGGAATATTATCTAAGGCAATGGTTTTCAAACTATGTTCCATGGAATAGCTTCAGAGACAACTGCTGGGAAGTGGGTTAACTGATTCTAAAGCAGTACTCAGTCATCACCGCATAGTGCTCATGCCTTTGTGAAGGATATGTGACTTGCTCCTAATCAAGGTGGTGGGATGGCTAAGTGATGGGATGTCACTCTCAGGGTATCATTTATAGGACTGTCTAGCTAGTTAACTTGCTCTAAGATGCCCTCTGCTAGCTCCATGAAGTAAGCAGTCATGATGAAGCCTATGTGACAAGGACGAGCAGACAGTCTGTAGGAACTGAGGGCACTGCCTAGGAACTTCAAGTGCCATCTAGTCTCAGAGAAATGAATTCTGCCAATGATCTCATTGAATTTGAGGTTAGATTCTTCCCCCATCAAGCCTCTAAGAACAATATCTAGCCAACAACCGGACCATAGCTTCGAGAACCTAAGCTGAGCACCCAGTGAAGCCAGGCTGAGACTCCTAAACAACGAAAATTGGTGAATGTATGTTGTTTTAAGCCACTGAGTTTATGATAATTTGCTCCTAATGCATTGCCAGCTCTGAAAGCAGATTTTAAAGATACAGAACCATAAAAGTCAGTAGATCTAAAGGGCCAGATATGCTTCAGCCAAGACTCAAGCGCCAAAACAAAACCAAGGCTAGCTAAAAGGAAATATTTGCAATAGGAAGATAGAGAATTCTCCATAATTAGCTTTTAAAAAACAATCCTGCTCCTTTGGTGTTACCAACGTATTCTTCTTTAATAACGTGATTATTACGTATATTATACACGTTAGAACTCATACTAATGATCACACAGTGTGAAACTGTTTTAGGATTTGTGGATGTAAAGAGGACCACAGGAAACTTACATTCTAGAAAGGTAGACAGGTAAAATATAAAACAGCAAGCCTTAATGTAATATAGACTCATGTTATCCAATCAGAAGATCAAATATGCCCCATATGGAGATCAAATAACACTCAGCCCTTACACAAGGCCTAGGGGGTTGGGGCAGGAGAAACTGGGTCTCCACTCAGGTCCACAGCATGGGGATATAAAAACAATTGTAGAGCAAGGTGGGCCCTCTTTTTTACCCACATACCCATGCACATGACCTCGGTGCACTCTTGCGCTCTTCCTCTGAAAATGTACTTTCACTTTAAAAAATTTGTAAAACATCCACCATTTCAGTGTTTTGTTATGGCAGGGCAGGGACTGAGGAAACTGAAATTTTATCATTCTGGAACAAACTGTATCTGGCACTACCTGCACCACAGCTCAGGGCAACACTGGATCCTTAACCCACTGAGCGAGGCCAGGGATCGATCCCACATCCTAATGGATATCAGTCGGGTTCCTAACCACTGGGCTACAATGGAATTCCACAATTATTTTATATATAACCAGAAAGGAAAAAAAATGCTATTAAACAATGACAATTATTTGATGGCAAAAAGAATATTTAGAATTTTAAAAAGAATTTATATTTTCAAAATACTACAATGTAAAAAATTTGCTTCTTAGGGTGAAAAAATTACAGCATTTCATGGAAAAAAATGTTGATTATTCAGAAAGGAGAGAGAGATTTTAAAACTTAAGAATGCTTCACTACAGAGGTTATATTTAAACTGTACCTTAAAAGATGCACTAAGATTTTATTTATTGGGTGATTTAATTTTCTTAGAGGGAAACAACAGGTATAATCCTGGCAGAGAAAAGAGAATATGTCAAAATACTGCGGCTAATATGAACATATATAATATGTTTGGGAAATGGCAGGAAATAGAGTATTAACAAGTAACCTTTTCCTAAACCTGTAATTGGATATTGTTTCATGACCTGGATCAGTAGCTCTCAGTCACAATGTTGTAACACAGTTGTAAAGTGTGTCACAAGTAATGCCATGACTGATAAAGTACACAGTTTACAAACTAAACTTTAAAATAGAGTAAATTTAAAATTAGAATAATTTTTCAACCTTGCATTTACATTAATGTAAATCTCATTTAATGTCCTAAATGAGAAGGAAAGGAAAGAAGTAAAGCTGAAAAAAGAAATTATTATTTTTTTTCCTTTTTTATCTCTTTTTTTAGGGCCTCAACCGGGGCATATGGAAGGTCCCAGGCTAGGGGTCTAAACGGAGCTGTAGCAGCCAGCCTACACCACAGCCACAGCAATGTCAGATCTGAGCCATGTGTGTGACCTACACCACAGCTCACAGCAACACCGGATCCTTAACCCACTGAGTGAGGCCAGGGATCGAACCTGCATCCTAATGGATGCTAGTCATATTCGTTTCTGCTAAGCCACAAAGGGAACTCCTGAAATAAGAAATCATAAATTGCCCATTATTAGCAGGAAGATTATGACTTGAGTATGAATTATGCATCATACTCTTAAAGTGTTCGGGAATTGTTGATCTCTATTGTCAATTCACATAACTAATTTCAACAAATGTGAGACATTAATTGCTTTATGTATTAACAAGAGAAAAAAATAAAATGCTGCCAATTCTGTCCCAGTTTCACAGATGACAGAAGTGTGAGAAAAATGTATTGATTTGATGAAATACTATACTTTATTCCTGGGAGCTATTCAAAGAGAATTATGAATCAGAAGATAAGAATCAAACCCACTTTGGGCACTAACTGGATTATGACCTGAAGCCAATCATTTTACAAAAGGAATCATTTTGCAAAGATCCTTTCCCTTTCAATACAGTGTGATTAGTGAATAAAAGACTGATCAAATACCTATACATTATAACCTGCTATGATATCATGTCACCCTAAGGTAATTGTGTAGAATCGAAGCCTCATCTCAGGTTTTATTCAATGATAAAACGACACTTACTGAGTGCTTACTCTATGCCAGAGATAGAGACAGTCACTAGGGTGGACTGTTCTTTCCAGAAGTGGCAACACCATTACATATCCCATCCCTCACGTTCTTACAATGTGACAGTGACACTGCTCTATTGAGAGGATACTGTCTATAGGCCCTCCCCTTGAACCTTGAATTCGAGAATCAACCGAATGTGGTAGAATTTACATTTCTGTTTTCTGCGTCCAGGTTTAAAAGGACAGCATGGTTGCCTCCTGACTCTCTCTCCAGACACAGGCCTAGGGAGCTGCAAAGCCATATGTAAGAAGTACACATATCTAGGGAAAACCGCAAAACCACACTAACTCGTGTCCATCAAAATTTATAACCACTAATTCCAGGTCAGGTTTTATTGCTTCAAGGTAACCATACTACATTTCCTCAGTTCATTATCACCTCCATCCTCCTAGATAAGAATTTCACATTTTCTCTATCCATAGAACTTTGATCTCATCCCCCCATCCTGATTCTCAGTAATGGTCTTGCTACCTTTCCACTTACAGGAAGAAAAAAAAAAAAAAAGCATTCCACACTTTTGGAACCAACAATATTTATCAGCCTAAATGCATCTATTTTCATATTTTCTGCCTTCCTTCCTACTATTATAAACAAACTGTTCCTGCCCCTTTAGCAACTCATCCCACCTACTAAGGCACTAAATCCCATCTTCTTTCACTACTTAAGGATAAGGCTCAAATAATTGTGCTCTCTCTCTCTAGTATCAACAAATTTTCCCTTGCAATCATTCCTGTGAGAACATAGATATACTGTCTTATCTCCTTTAAAAAAAAAAATTCTTCTAGGGGTCAGGTGGGGAAGGATTGCCAGTGAGACCCCAAGATCCCACAAGGTTCTAGAGCCCAACCCTGCCCTGGCCCCCAGCTCCCACAGGTGCACCCAGCTTAGCCATAATCAAGGGGATCATCATCTTTACTAACCAGGGAAGCCACGGCTCTCCAAGTTCCACCAGCCCTACAGAGAAGATATACAACAACAAATCATCAGAGAGACATTCCACTTAGTATCTAGGAGAAATGAAAATGTTTGTAATTTCCTCAGAGGTTTACTGATTGGAGGATCTAACATCAAACTGATTTATAGACATTATGCAACATTACATTTTGTCTTCTATGTGGATTCTTCAGAAAGTGAACTTGACATTTTAGATCTAATTCAGGTATTTATGGAAATATTATACAAGTGTTTTGAAAACATCTGTGAGCTGGATTTAACCTTCTATGTAGATGAGCTTCACAAGAATATTGAGCTGTGGTGTAGGTTGCAGACACAGCTTGGATTCCACATTGCTGTGGCTGTGGTGTAGGCCAGTGGCTATAGCTCCAATTCGAGCCCTTTCCTGGGAACTTCCATATGCCAAGGGTGAGGCCCTAAAAAGACCAAACCAAAAAAAAAAGAAAAGAAAAGAAATTAAGAATATGAATCTTTCTGGAACACAAGAACTATTAACTTGGTGACATAAGTATAAAAGTGTCAAACTTGCCCTCTTTTAAATAAAAAAAACTTAAAAGGCCACTCCCAGGTAAAATCCAGGGGAAAAGTAATCTAAGTGCATTTAACCATGCAGTTAGTTTAACCAAAAGTTCTCATTTAGCCTCCTACTTCACTGGACTTCACTGGTATAATTAGGTTTGCATACATACATGTGGAAGTCATCAATATATGTATAATATTTAAACTGGATTAGACTACTGAGGGCGTATGTTTCTAGGAGAGATTGCAAATTAAGCCAAGGAATACTCTCACAATTAGAAGGTGATAAGGAAAAGCAAGCCAATGAAATTGAGAATAACTGGCCAGTGAACTAGGGGGAAAACCAGGAAGAAAGTGATACCCCAGAATGCACTAAAGAAAGGATTTCAAGACATACTGATTGTGTCAACTGCTGCTTAGGAGTCATTACGTACGTCCAATTACTGTTACTTAATATATTTAAAGTGGGGTTAGGTAATCAAGCTGATATGAAATATCTTGCATCATGGGGATATTCACACTTAAATATAACCTTAATTTCATATAAAGCCTACCAAAAGGGAATTTGTAAGGGAAGGGCTGGAGGGGAATGGGCATTTGATTACATATTTGCCTTTTCTTTGCAGTACTCAAGGTAGCCTAATATTAAACAAAAAGTATCCACACTAGCCCTTCTAATTTTCCAGCACTGGAAACATACAACAGCATACACAATTCACTAGCATACCTGAAACACAATAAATCTTGACAAAAGCACCACACAAAAATGTCAAGTGCACGAAGCGGGGACAGGCAACAGAGAAGCAGAAGAGGAAGAGAAAAGGAGAACAGGAAAGCCTCAGTAGGAAGCAGAAAGACATTAAGAAAAAGAGAACAGAGAAGGAGATCGAGTGGATGTGTAGTGGACGACATCTGAAAACTACAATTTCCGAGCCAATTCAGCAGAAGGGTGATTTAAAAAAAAAGCAAAGTTCAATGACAAGAAATTTTTCAGAATATAGCTAAGTATAATTGGATCACAAAAACAACTGGAGTTGTCTCAAAATAAAGTGAAGACTATTTAGTCTGCATTTAGCTTACTTTTATTTATGACTTCAAATAAATCTGTCAAAGTGAATGGTCAACATTTTCAATTATGAGATAGAAATTAACCAATGGTCAAAACGTGCCACCGACGTTTGAATATACCTGCCTGACCTGTAATTCAAAATTAAAGTTGCCTTATTTAAAGATAGTACACATTTTCTCTACAAATAAAAGTATTCCAATATAGCAATTTGGTAGTGTCAACATCACAAATGCATTCATTTTTTAATAAATAAGCAGAAAAGGGAAAATTATTATTCAGCATCCCTAAAAAAGCTCTGCTTGTTTTAAATAATATTTGCAAATAAATATCTGAATCAGAGATCTTAGTTCATGATTATTATTGACCTTTTGGAGATGAAAAGTTTTATTTTAAAATTTTTATTTTGAACTAATGGCCATTTTACACTATAATGATATCCCTCTTTTGTGCAGAGTGCTACTGCATGGGATTGCTTGCTATATTTTGATTTCAACATTTTTTTCTTTTTAGGCCTGCACCCACAGTGTATAGAGTTTGCCAGGTGAGGAGTCGAATCAGAGCTAAAGCTGCTGGCCTACACCACAGTCACAGCAATGTGGGATCTGAGCTAAGTCTGCGTACCTACACCACCAGCTCACTGGCAATGCCAGATCCTTAACCCACTGAGTGAGGCCAGGGATCAAACCTTCGTCCTCATGGATAATAGCCAGATTTGTTTCCATTCAGCCACAATGCAAACTCCTTGATTTCAACATTTTTAAAAATATTTTGTACCTACTGGAAATGGTAATCACTTAAGTAGTCTGTCAAAAGTTTTCTCAAGGAATGAACTATTGCCCTGTTAACTTTCATAAAAATATTAGTCTTGGAACTTCCTGAAAGGACTGCTACATGTGTTAAATGCTTATTGTCAACTTGTAAAAGATTTTGGAAAGTTATATGATATGGATAAGCTAGACATATCAAAAGAAAATAGTAAATGAATAATTTAAATTTGTTTGAATTTTAATGTAAATATGAAGAAAGATAAAGCATAACGCATGAAAGCATAAAAAAGTCAATCAATACCATAGTAAATTTGGTGGAGCTGTGAGGAAAATATTAGAGGGAAATGAATGCTGTTACAAAGTAAATAAAGGATTTTTAACATATTTTTGGCATTAAGCATGACCTACCTAGTGCATAAGATTCTATTCACAGTATTTTTTGACATGTACTCTGAGAGTGCATAGGGTATGGGGAATAATCACTACAAACGGAATATAGTAAGACAACGTAATCTACAGTTTCCTTTTTTCATTTTTATTGCATAAACATTATAGCCATACTAAAGAAATTCTACATTTTTTTTACGAACTGCTACCCCAACTTCTACTTTATCCTTATTTCTTTCTAGTTTTATATGCATGTTATTTTAACATAGATGTAACTTTCAATCTGCCTTCTTAAATAAGTTTACATTATAACCTGGGTAATTTTC
Organism: Catagonus wagneri; assembly: GCA_004024745.2. Classification (NCBI taxonomy): domain Eukaryota; kingdom Metazoa; phylum Chordata; class Mammalia; order Artiodactyla; family Tayassuidae; genus Catagonus; species Catagonus wagneri. The sequence goes on along the minus strand of PVHT020000230.1, from coordinate 3,490,998 downwards.
CTTGTTGCCATAACCTTCATAATTATCAAAACTTCAAGTAGACTTCAGTGAATTTTTAACAATCTGTTTTGTAGGGGAAAACAGGTCCTGTTTTATAAAGTTTGTCTATTTCCATAGTGCAACTACCTTCACTCAAGCCAATTTTGACCTACCGACACTATGTCATTAAATGTGGAGCTGGGAAGAGATGCACACAATTAGTTCTCACAAGTTGGTATAAATAAGCTCCAGTACATTATTTTTGGATATTTGAGTTTTTTTTCCCATTTTGCATTCGTATAACCCTTACAAAGAATACCTTTTTTTGGCAGGCAGAACTGGTTCTCTACCTAGCAATCACTTCCTATCCCTTTAGAACTGTGAACTCTAAGCCCATCTTGGTTATTCTAACTCCATTGCCAGTGATTAGTTAGGAATTGGCATGAGTAACAATTATGTCTGAAAACACATGAAGTATAGAGGACGCTTCTAGAAAAGCTTTCCTCAGTTTTAAAAGGGAATATGAGTACAGGATACTTAAAATTGTTATATCCTTCTTATAAAAATAAAATACTGAAAACAAAATCTTAAGTGGATGAAGTTGTAGACCACCCATATGAACCCACAGAACCACACTCACCCCCTCAACCTGCCACAAGTATTGCATGGTCATTACTCAGAGTTGAGTCCTTTACTCAAGAAGTTATGCTCCTTCGCCAGGGAAACCATGTAGAGCTCTCCTGACCCCTGCCTCAATTAAGTTATCCCTGAAGATCTACACCAGCTTCAAATTATTGAGTTGCAACAGAGGTAATTACAGTAGTCCCCAAGTGGACAAATCTGTCTTTTGGAAGGACTAATAATTCCTTGGACTGTGGGATCAAGTACTGCCATAATGGGTCAACTGGAAACGCCTGAAAGTATCCTCCCCAACTGACAAAGATTAAATAAAAAATAATAATGCAAGATGATGCATCTTTATTTTTTATTTAACGCATTATGTTCCCATTTTGTTTCATTTTATATTTTACTGAAGTATAACTGACTTGAAATAGTGATTCGATATTTTTTATACATTACAAAATGGTCAACACAATAAGTCTAGTTACTAAATTATTTCAGCATATTTACTATATTCCACATAACAACTAATGGAGAAGAAAATTAAGCAGCTGAACCCTGCCTGAATTCCAGACTCACAAAATAATGATAAAGGAGGGATTTCTGGTTCAGTGTGCCTTGAAGTGTCAACTAGTTCTCTTCACAAAACACCAAGTAGAAGCTTGGATGAAATTGTCAAAAACAAGAATGCATGGCTGTGGAAATCAAACAAAAGCACATATAAAACTGAGAAAGATGACAGAGTTTCAGATAATAGCAACAGAAGTCTGTTACCTTCTTAACTGAGCCTGGTCCCACAAGCCCCCTTCTGGTATAGTACATACATGAAAGGATCACTAGTTTTATCAGTGCAAGCCTGGCTCGGAAAACCAGCTTTGTAACGGCAGCTTTGCTACTTGATTTGGGGTGGGATGAAAAAACATAGCTCTATTAGCTAGAAGAACAGGAAACTATGAGAGAAAACCAGCAGCTTTGGCTACTAAGATTGCAGTCCTAAATAGGGCGAATGGCAGACCAGCCAGAATTTGACAGAGAAACTTTGTAAATGAGAGACCTTACAGAAAAAAAAAGCCTGATAAACTCTCCACAAATATCAGACTGACTAGGAAGTTATACCATGTTCGGGGTAAATCTCCAGAGATTCTAGTAGCAAGTAAAACGCAAGCCATTTGAAAACTGGCTGAAACTCTCAATGAGTCTTCAACATTATAACAGATTGATTAGCAAAGGGTGAAAGCATTAAACGCTGAAAATATCTGAGAACAATTTCTGACCAAATCTCTAGCTATGCGGACACGGGAGCAACCCATAGGAAGACAGTAAGTCTCCTATCACAGAAAAAAATGCAAGGACATGTACCAAGTACTGAGAGAGAGGATAGAACCCTGTTAACCAAGAAACCTCTATCCAAAGAAATTATCCTCCAAAAATGTAGATGAAATTTAAAATTTTTTCCCAGATTAAAACAGAATAAAAACAGGCATATGTCTTTTACACCATAGGATCCAAGACCTAGCTTAGGGGCCATAACTGGCTCCTTAAATTTGCTGAATTAAATAAATTAAAAAGTTATCATTGGAGTTCCCTTCGTGGCTCAGTGGTTAACAAATCCGACTAAGAACCA
>PVHT020000230.1:3388546-3485583 GCA_004024745.2 Catagonus wagneri | reverse complement strand
TTCATACTTTGGTATTATAGATTATTGACATTTAATATATTTTAGTTAAGGGAAATAAAGAATGAATGAATGGATCTACTGTATACTTCTCAAAATATTGACGTTGACTTAGACCCAACTTTACTGCTATTTCAATGTTTTTTTAAGTCAAATATAATTGGCTTGTACAGCATTTATAACATCATTAGGGTATTTGCTCTGGTATGCCTCTAACCAATTAATAGCAATATGCCCTTCACAAAGATTTGTAGTTTTATATCTATTGAACCAATTTCATTGAACCAATTTCATTATTAAATTTTTAAAAAGCTGTACTAAATAGTAATACCTAGGCATCATCTACTATATTCTAATTCAAATTAATAGGGACTTCTTTATAAGTTAAAAGCTAACATTTTCCAAACTAATCTCAACAACTAGTCTATCATTTAATTATACTTTTAATTTTTCACTCAACTAGCTAAGCACCTCTCAAATATCCCACCAAACTGAAACTTGTAATGTTTTTTCTCAGTATTTCCTTGGGTACTAAGTTTTCCATTAAAATAATCATGTTTCTTTAGGCAAATGCTTAACATAACGTTTCATCCATAATTAACAAGAGAATACTTTTGCAATTAGGAGGAATTATCATCTTAAACATTTTATATGCTTCAATTTATCAAGAAACAAAAAATCTCCTGTCTTCCCGTTTGTAAATCTACCTTCTGGCTATGCACTTTACAAATTAACTGTGAGTTAGTTTAGCTGCTTAATCTGCTTACATTTATGTTATATAATTTCAAGTATGAAATCAGTTTCATAATCTGTATTTGCAACTTGATTTATCGTCTTATAAAAAGTATACATTTTTTAGAAGAGACACGAAACAATTTCATAATGTTGTATAACAAACAGATTAATTATACACATGTAACTTTAATGTGATTGGATTTTTTAAAATCGAGACGAAGCTCTAAGACTCTTGTTAAAATTTGAATGATTTAGCATAAAATTATTTTACCAATACAATAAGTGAACATACAAGAGAGTAATAAATCTAAAACATTTTACTTGTGAAAGTCTAGTAATAAAACAGCTAACTGAAGATTTTTAAAATTTTCCATTACAATTTATTCTAAAAAGAATTTAGTCTACATAGTTCAGAATTCCTTACATATTTAATTTCTACCAAATAACATAAATCAACATTTTTCAAATTTCTAATGTATATTGGCTATCATTTCAATATTCTCCTTTCTTTATAAAAACATACAGTAAATTAATTATTTAAAAACTGCAAAACTTGAGCTTATACAAGGGGATACATTTCACTATTGATACTGACACCTAAGCTAATAGCTTTTGGGATTTGTCTCTAATATTTTAAGACCTATACTTCTATCTGGAGGTTTGTAGTCTATCATTTCTTCTTCCTATCCTGGTCTGTTCTCCAAATTGCCCCATCTTCATATCTACATACATCCTTTCCCAAAAATAAGTCAAAGTTGAAGATGTGCTACTTTAAAGAGTCTAATAATTACATCAAACGTTTCACAATTTGTAGTTTAGGAGACTGCCAGACACATGTATTCTTGCATTTACTACCCCAGTCTCTCAAGATTTTACAGTGAAACAAGAGACCTGAAACAATCAAATAACCTGAAAGACAGGGGAAACTAACTCTCTGCAATTGATCTTCATGCTTAAACAGATCAAACTGAATATCTTTTGTGCAGTTGGATAAATGGTTGACAGCACAATTATGTAATTTCAAATTTTAATGTTACATTATAATATTAAGGTTAAAGTATAACAAATAAGAAAATGTATGGTGTCTATGATACATCAATTAGCCATAGAACATTATCTTTAGATCTTCTTCCAGCAGGCCGGTTAGAAGAGATGAGGGGGGCAGGAAAAACCAGTATCAAGTGAGTCACAAAATTCTAATACAAGAGAATAGCTTTAAAACATCTTTGGCCATGATCCACAGTAAGAATTATATTTTACATTATAAGCCTATAGAGTATATATGCAACACTAAAACAACATCTTACAGATCAACTGCCTTTACTCTGTGCAATTTACCTTGTTATTTTCTACTCTATCTTATTCTAGTCCCCTTCTTTTTAAAATACAAAAGATGACTTTCAATTGGTTCTGAAAATACTGAGGGAAGGAAAATAAAAGGAGGAGCTAGGGATGAAGGGTTGGGGATAGCAATGGGGTATTTGCCCCAAAAGGAGTATTTGGCAATGTCTGGAGATGCTTTGAGTTGTAACAACTGAGAGTGGGAATGCTACTGGCATCGAGTAGGTAGAGGCTAAGGATGCTGCTAAACACCTTATAATACGTAAGGTAGTCACACAAAACAATTACCCAGCTCAGATGTCAATAGTGGCAAGATAGAAATATACTCTAGATTACTTAATAGAAAAAGCATAATAAACAAATCTGGAAAGTCAACAGTATTTTTTAAAGTCTATGAAAAAATATACTTTAAACTTTGAGAGAAATGTGCAACATTTAAATTCAGTGATACTATAACATCAGCAACCTAAGACTTATCTCCTTCCATAGGTCAAAGAAAAAAAGTCTGTAATTTTCTAATCCAAAGCAAAATACAAGGAAGCAATCAATATAGCACTGTGAAAAGCAAACTATATCATACTGAGTTGAGAGACAAGTGTTAAAAAAACAAACAAATCATAAAATCAGTGGAGATGACCAATGCTCCTCTCTTCTAAAGTCCTATAGTACACTGAGTACAATGGGCTTATATTGTGAGTTAGTTTAGACTGTCAACTTCTGTAGGATAGAAAGAATATTTTATTCATTTTCTCTATATTTTCCATTAGATCCAATCCAACACCCTGCAAATAATGGGCTCTAAAAAAGTATTTGACAGTAAAAGGAGTAAGTATGTAGTATTTAGTGAGACATTGGATTACATCTCCAAACTGTATCTCAACAAGTTAAAAATTATATTCTTCTCAGCTTGGAAATACAAACCTCATTCAACATAAGGCAGATCTTCAAAGAAGAGAAGCCAACACAAATGACTACAATCCATTTAACCATAATTATACTTTCTTTCAAAACTATGGAAAGTTGTCTTGTGGAAATCTCAACTATCTTTGACTATCACTGAACATTAAGTAAATAATCTAAAAATGTTTTTAATGCTTACATATATATAACACCTACTGATGACAGATAGATGACAGATAGAGATATACGATAGATATCCCTACAATTGCCAAACAATGAACATACCATTATATTTATAGCCAAAGAAATAGAATGGTTAAATACATACGACAAGATCAAGTATTCTGTGAATAACAGAGCCAGGACTTGAGTTCCTCTTTGATTCCACAACTTGTGAGCTTTCCATAAAACCTCCCTGTTACTGTTACACAAATAATGGTCCAATCACTCATAAATTGTAATTATTAGCATCATTTAAAGAACATAGTGAGTGAGATGACATCCTACTCTAAATTTGGGTAAAATTCTGCATATTAAAATAATGAGATCTATCCAAAGTGACAAGTCAGTAAGAAAAAAGTAACATCACCAAAGCACTAATAAAGCTGAGATTAAATAACAAGACTAGCCAAAAGAACAGCAGAGGAAAAAATTTAAGTAAACTCTAAGCTTGTCATGGATTATCAATGGAATTTTTATTATTTCAAGATCAGGAAAGATCCTGCTATGCAGCAAAAGTTATAATTTGACCTACAAGGGCCTGCAAAGAATCCTTCTGCAATGATAATGTTGCCTGCTGCTAACTGTGCAGTGTTAGTTAATGCTTTAGATTACTAAATCCAGATTTGCTTTGCACATTTTAGAAAGATTGTGCACAGGAATGAAAATGTACAAAAAAGTAAAGACAATGAGAAAGATGTCTCAGTTGTAAAACACACTCTCTGGAGTTATTTAGTCTAGGGGATAATAAAGCAAAGGGATGCCTATCTTTTAAAAGCTGGTTGATCTTCATGAGAATGATGTATCCACATATAAATATACAGGGAAAAACACCACTTACAAAATTTCTTTAACTAGTAGGAAAAATTTACAAACATTAGTTAGCTATCAAGGATGAATATGAATCACAGTGTTAGATATCCTTAAAAGTAGCTTATTTTCAAGTTAGATTGACATTTTTCCTACAGATAATCAAAAATGTTACTCTAATGATGAAAAATCAAGATATGTACTTCAAAATCCTGACACAAAATATAAGCCCTTAGAAGAATACCACATATAAAAAGCTTTCAAACACTGGACTGATATATTTGTTTTGTTTTTTATATCTTTATGTGGCAAAAGTAAAGGCACTGATTTAGCAAAGAATAACAGATGTACATAACAGAATCTGAACCAAACCATTTTATGTAGTATGATACATTCAGGCAAATATAGAAAATGACCAAACTAAAGACTATGAAATACACTTAGGAAGTATTAGTAAGCCTCAGGAAAATAAATTTTCTATATGATCTATAATAAAATTAAGATCTGCAGTTTCTCTTTACAATCTTTCAATTTTAATCAATACACTTTTCTGTTATTTATCATTTAAATGTATCTTGTATAATATGAAGCTCTAACTTGATTTTTTTTCTCTGTATATTCATTTTCCCCAAGCCAATTTGGTCAGTATTTATCTCTTCCCCCTTGGGTGTAGTGTTTTCGATGTTTCTATCATTTATTTGTTTCAACATGCCAGCTTTGGAATAAGGATTATTTCAAGCTGAAGGCAACTGAGAAGAACCAAATACAAGAAAAGTTCCCTGCCCTCCCCACAGCTGCTTAAAAGCAGAATATAAATATGTAAAAGTGTCTCCAGTCCCCTAACAGAAAGGACAAAAGTTAATTACTCTCTATCAGTCCAAAGATGCATCCAGAGGAGTGTGCATAACACACTTTACTAGCTAGCCCTTTTCTTCAATTAGTACCCCCATAAATTTTCCTTCCCACAATTTGCAGCCCTAGAAACTCAAGAAGTTCCTTGCCTTTGTTTTGCCACCTCTCTAAAAATGTATTATTCTTTTTTCTTTTTGGTCTATCTTTAGGGCTGCACCCACGGCATATGAAAGTTCCCAGGCTAGGGGTCAAATAGGAGCTATAGCTGCTGGCCTACACCACAACCAAAGCAATGCCAGATCTGAGCCACATCTGCCACCTACACCACAGCTCACAGCAATGCAGGATCCTTAACCCAGTGAGCAAGGCCAGGGATCAAAGATCCTCATGGATACTAGTTGGGTTAATTATTGTTAAGCCACAAAGGGAACTCCCTAAAAATGTATTATTCTTTTGTTAAGATGCTATATGACCCTAAACTCTAACCACCCCTTTGAGTACTTGTTATTTTAAAATCACATATTCTGCTTTTAGATCAAAATGGGAACAGCCTTTCATTTATGTTTTCTAATTATTTTGGTATAGTAAAAAATGATTCTATATTAATTTCATATCTAGCTGCTTTCTTGAATTCCTTATTGATTCCTATTGATTCTTATAAAGAAGAAACTGATTATCAATCAAATGGTGTCAGAAAACTGTGTGTATTGTTGGGGGGAGAATGGTTTGGTACATGGGTATGTTAGATACCTATCAGGTGTATTCTGGCATACATAAAGATAAATTACAGAAAGATTAAAAAAGTTAAAGGTTAAAAAATAAATAATAAAAACACAAGAAAATATACAGTTAAATAGTTAACTGATCTAGGGATGAGTAAAGTTTCCAAGGATAAAAAAATGAAAACAAAATCATCAAATATGCAAAGACTTAGCTATATTAAACTCAGTACTTCCAAATGACCAAAGAAAATTAGTAGCTAAACATCAAAATAGGAAATACACATTTATCTTATAAATTAATAAGAGCAAAACTAATTCATATCCAATAGGACCATGGGAAGAAGAAATTTAAAAAATGAACAGACAGTTCATAGAAGAATATATCAAACACCAACAAACATACAAAATATTTATCTTCACAATCAAATTCAAATTAAAATGACCAAAGAGATAGCATTTTTGCTGACTATTCAACCAGCAAAAATTTGGTGCAACAAGACTGAAAACTCAAGCACATCTGATAGGAAAATGGAGTGTTTTAACCTTTCTGGAGAGCAGGCTGGTAATCTCAAAAGTTTAAAAGAATCAAAGCACAGATATATATGTGTGAAGCACTCAGATATATAGGCAAAAAATACATACATAAAGATAGCTATTATAATTTATTTATACTAAGAATTGAAAGCAACTGCAGTGATCCCAGATAAATGAATAGTTTGTGGTACATCCTTATGATAGAACATTAGTGCAGCCATTTAAAATATTTCTGAAAAACATAAAAAAGCTTGGAGAAAAAAGCTAAGGACATGTATCAGTTGAAAAAATCATAATACAAAAGTATATAGTATGACATCAATTTTGTAAATATGTAAAATATACATGCATCAGAAAAAGGGAAGAACATACAACAAAATGTTAGTAATTGTTATATTTGGGGAAAAGATTGGGGACAGCTTATATTTCATTCTTAACACCAAGCAATTTTTCAGATGTTCTATAGTAAAGACATTGTTCCTTTTTATGGAAAGCACAAAAAAATGTTATTTTTTACAACTGTAGCTAAATAGGCATTTTTAAATATGCCACGAAGTGATGCAAGAACATTTTCAGAAACAAAGCAAAAAACAACTTAAAAAAAAAATCAATAGACTTTTCTTCTACATAAATTACAGAAGATATTCACTTTTTATAACTTGAAATTTTCTTTGAGAGCCATTAAAATACTTTAAAATAAAGGTAGTATACCTATTAAATATCTACTTAGAAATACAACCTAAAAAGAAAATCCTTATCTAGTCAATTACAGGGAAATGTGTGATTAGAATACAGTGCTTACCTTTTTCACTTACACTCTCACTTTCAATCTCAACATCATCACAACTTGTATATTCAGGTGTTGAAGCCAATTCCTCCTCTGAACTGCTCAATGAAACCTGGCGCATTTTACCTCCTTTCTTTGATTTATGAGGCTTTGGTGGTGGAGGTCTCACTGACTCTGACTGGTCAGAACTGAGAGAATCATTCCTTAACATTGTTTCCATTTTTTCCCTTTTTGTTTTCCTTACAGCAGAACTAGGATCTAAGTGGTGTTGTTTCCTTAGTGAGTCAGTACGTCTCATGTCTGGTCTATCAATGGGTATTGGACTCCTCCGGGGGGTAGGAGGACTATGGTTTGTGGTCCTTTGTGGATAAGAACTTGGTCCCTGAGCCTCTCGAGTTCTTTCCATTGAATAAGATCGCTGATTTTCCATGGCAGCTCTACGTTCAGATATAGATCTTTGCCTTGATGGTCGTTCCATTCTTAGCATAGAAATCCTGGAGTCTTCCGGTTCAGCATTTGCCAAAGAAACATCACTGTGCCTTCTCTCATGCCTGGCTCGTGACACTTCAGCATGAATACGCATTTGTTCTTCATAGGGCTGTGGCTTTACTGGATAACGGGCCAAATTCGGATCACTTCGATAACGCGCTTGGTATTCCTCCTCTCTCCTTTGTCTCTCATATTCATCTCGGCTCTCCACATCCTCATCATCTACAATATATTCTTTGGAATGCCTATGACTTCTCCTGTTGGAGTCCCGATAATTTATATGATCAGAATCTTCATAAAATTGAGGTTCACGTTGTGACCTCCTATCAGCAAAATCTGATGGAGATCTAGGCATCACGCTGTCCGAAGTAGCATACTGTGAATATTCCTCTCTTTCTTCCCTTTGGTCGTATCTTCTATTCTGATCCCTGGACACTGATGGACTTCTTTTCCTAAGTAACCAAAGAAAAACAATGTTGAAAAGAGCAGCACTAAAGCAATTATGCATTTTACTGATTCACTGGCAGGTTGATGGATAAATTCAAATAGTTCTTTTGCTTCTTTTTTAAAAGTTTATTTTATAGTCTTGTCATAAAAAAAGCTTTACTAATATTGATTACATTCAGCGCAAATAGGAAATTTAAAAGGTACTTTTAATATGGTTCTTAAATGCCTAACACACTCCATATGGAATATACTTATGCCCTAAAATTAGATAATCAACATCACATTGTGCTGCAGCAAAACAACCTTTATTTTTAATTTCATTGTTCGGCTCAATACACTTGAGCTACCTCCCAAATGTTATTCAGAACTTAGAAAAATTCCACCTTCCTTTCTCTCTATTCCTGACACCCTGACTTCATAGTAACTTGAAAACATGATGAAGCCAAAGTGAGTCACTCAAGACTTCAATGCTTTCAACTAAAACTAAGGGTTGGCTTTTAAAAACTATTTTTCATTCATCATCTACCTAGATCACTCCTAGTATTGGTTCATTTAACTCTTCATCTTTTCATGTATCTCCAACTCTTTACTGCTCTAACTTGAGATAAGAAATTTAAATAAATACCAACAATGATTTATTCATTTCAAAAAGAAGTCAGAAAAATCTATTTTTATTCCATCTTCATTAAATTAAGACCAGCTCCACGACATTTTTCTGTCTTCACATCTGACCCCTAACATATCCTACAGCCTCAGAGGAAAACTGTGTATATTAACCTGCCCCTCTAACACCAGTATAACCTGCATTCACACATAATCCACTCTGTCAACAAAATATTCATATTGCCCTCTTTCCCGGTACAAACTCAATTACTAGCCATGAGAAGCAAAGGACCTGAAATCCCGCAAATGATTAAAAAAATGGTTGGTTTTGAATAACTGTTACAGAGATTTTGCCAGGACACATGAAATTGGGAGGGGGGGTGGCAGTCGAAGTTGAAGATGACCAAGATTAGACAACTCAGCTGAGAATTTATGAGACAGTATTTTTTTGACCCAAAAGGAAGAGCTGAGAAAGGATACATATGAAATGACCTTACCTAGCACCATCATTATTCTCCTCTAAAGTCTCTTCTATATCACTGAATCCCTTTCCCCATATCTGGAATGAAGTCTGCCAATGAATCAGTTTCGGTTCATTAACAAAAACAAAAGTCACTCTAGGTTTTCCAGAGAGCAAGGGTTTCGATATGGAAATCAAAACTACTTAACTGTTGAACCTGCCGAGGAGTGAAGGCCAGAGAAGTTAATGCTGTTCTTAGCCTGGGGAACAAGGACAAGGGTTCTCAAAATGGTCATTAGGAAGCTGCTATGAATTCCAAGAGTCTAGGGGAATTTGCCACCAATTATCTCAGCTTTCTACTGTATTAAGTGGTCATTTGAGAGGAGCTTAACCCAGCAGCCACTAAGACTTTCACAGCTGCCCACGTGCTCTTCTCGACAATAACGGTTTCTAACACTCTTCTACCTCTCAAATCTCACAAATGTGTACTGCTAGGGTTAACTCTAACCTAGAACTTTTAAGGGGAAAGTATTACAGTAAATGAAGGAGCTAGTCTATTCCCTTAAATCTTTTATGATTAAGCAAGTATATGTGCTTTTTTTACATTTACATTCTTATAGTTACATATAAAACATTTAGGATTTAATTACAAATCTTTTAGGTTATAATTTTTACATAACATGATAGACTCCTACAGTTTAAAATATATAATCAAAACAGAGCACACAAAATAAATTATACAGTATTAGCCTAAATAACATCCTATTTATATGTCTGTTATGCATAATTCATTCTACTCTTTTGTCTTATTTTTATACATATGAATAAAGAAAAATTACTCTAGTATGGTAGCAATGTATCATAAAAAAGAGCATTAGAGTTAAGGAATCTGGGTTTTAGTCCTAGGTTTGCTACTAACCAGTTACTTGAATCTATATAGCCATTTACTATTTGAGAGTCTGTCCTTTAAAGTGAGAGATAGATTACATACATACATTAACTCAGATATTACTTTAATAAATATGTATTTGTAAGAACTAAATGCCACACACTATAATATAAAGAATGTAAAAACGATTAAAAGATTACCCTTGACTATAAGAAGCTGAATGATTCTAAAACACTCTTCCATTTCTTACAGATTATTATCTCACCACATTGATACCACAACTTCATCAAGCTAATATGTCAAAATAAAGGCTTGAAACATTGCAAAAAATGATACTTATCAAGATGACTGATGCGTACATATTTTCAATATACACACATCTCATAAACTAGCTACTTATCTACTTATGCATATGTAAACACACACGTACACACACTGAGATAAATGAGAATTTCTCTAGGAACTCTAAACAATAGGCAATTAAATCACTTCCTTCTCAAACTGACCATCTAACTTCCATTAGATGCAGACTTTATGTTAGGTATTAAAATACACTGCAGTATGTTTAAAATAATATAACAATTTTTCCAACCTAGATTAATAAATGCATTTGTTTTTAAAAATATGTTAGTCATAACCAATATAATATAAAGATATTGATACTATTCCAAGACTAGGACCCTAGTTAGTTTCTCAGATTTATACGGTACACAAGAAAAGAATTTTTAAATTACATTTGGAGATTGCTTAATTAAATAAATACTAATTTCCTTACATCTCAATGGGGACTAAGTAGGAAAATTTATAGCTATATGTAAGTACATGAATTTTAGAAACATAAATAAGGAAGTAAAATATTTGTTAAATGAAAGCAATTTTTCTTCATTACAATAGACCAGTAAGATCAACTCATCAGCTAGAGTTCACTTTTGTGCCTTCTTGTTTTCCAGCATAAAACTATTCATACTATTTACAATTACCTAATTGGCGTTCTGTACTGTCCATTAGACTTCAAATTTTGAGCCAGAAAAGACTGTCTAATATACCTTTGTACCTCTAATATTTATTCAATCACTCAATATTTATTTATGTGCCATGTATAATTCTGGCTGTTGGGAATACAACAGAGAAACAACACTTTAGGTGTCTGCCCTCAAGAAGCTTTCTTTCTAGTAGGGAAGACAGATAGTAAGCATATAAACAAATTAAGGTAATATAGTGATAACTCCTACGGAAAAAACTGAAACCAGATAAAATTACACAAAGTGACTGAGGGAAGCTACTTTCAACAAAGAATGTTTTTCTAAAAATTGCATTTGAACTAAGACCTGAAAAATATAGTTACACAATATGTAGCCCATTTATATAAAGCATACAGCTTTGCTGGAAATGTTCTGGGTATTCTCATGAAGTTGCTACTGTTTTTTTCCCCCTCAGAGCTGTTTTATAAAATATAAATCTACTGAATTCTTAAATTGTTGTTTTATTAAATCGAGGTTTTTTTTTCCCCCAGGGTAGTTCATCTCTAGAACCCATCTAAAAGCCATCCACTAAGACTTTTTCACACGCTCCTCCCTTTTAAAAGATTTCATACTCCCAAACTGAGTAAATTAGAATTTACCATATTTGGTAAATACCTCATTATATTTTATCTCAGTTGAAAGTCAAAAGAAAAATAAGCGGACTAAACCAGAATGAATGGATACTGGTTTTACAATATTATCAAAAATACTTAAATGCCTAAGATTGTTAATACAAATTAATCTCTAAAATGAGTAACTTAAAGCCATACATGAAAGTGAGGCAGAAATTTTCAGAGTGTTCAGGAGAACCATGGGTATTTTGGAAGGCAGCTCTACTCACCACTATACCACCAATGCAGAATAATGCATATCTTGAAGGAAGGTCAACTTAATGATGGTCTTCTTCATTACTGCACTTCTTCCCTAGGTAATCTTACCCATTTCTATCCAGAAATGTCTTTAATATTCCTTAAACATTAAATTTCAAGAGGACAGGCAACCTGGATCTAAGGAGCTGGCACTTAGATGCTCAATCTGCTGAATTTAAAAACTGATTAATTCTCCCTGAGATTATCTCTGTTCTTCAAGGTTTGCTCTCTTCCACACTCAAATCCCTTGATATGCTAAAAACAGCCTAGTTCTTCTCTTCCCCTACTACTACCAAGATAGTAAAATAGCACTTGAAGTAAAACAGAGAAACTACTTTTAGTATTGTATAATTTAGCTCTATTTATTATATGTTAATTTGGTTTTGTTGTTGGACTTCAGACTACTGTTTTTAAAATTACTTCTTTGGCAGAAATGTGCTTTGAGTGTCAATCACTTTAGAACTAAACATTTGGAACAAAATCTCTTTGAAAATTACGTATTTCTAGTAATACATTTAACATCATAGGACAGAGATGGGGAAAAAAAAGGAACATCTTCATTCCTTAAGGAATTAACACTAATTTTGAAAGTTAAGTAGGGTATGAAGTGAATATAGTAAGCCTTTATAACATATGAAATATATATTCCATTACACTGAAATAAGAATGTTTACTATAAAGTAAGTTCTTATCAAGCTGTTTGAGTCCTTTTTAAAAATCATGCCTTAGGAAAACTGAATTTGATATTAAATCCAGCAATCACTTTGTTCTAGAGATTATGAAACTTGCCTGAAGAATGTGAATCATACTGTTGATACTGATTTGTTCTGGATTTTAGTAAAAATAGAACAGTAGCCATGATTTCTGAAATTGGGATGACTATTGTCACTGTTAACATGGAATTGGGTTTTTTAAAAATATACTTTCAGGTAGAATATGTGACAGTATTAAAGCTATGTTAGAAGAAAGGTAAGATTTTATTCTAAGAATACTCTGACCAAACAATGAAGAATCTGCTATCGATGATATCAAATACTCTGTCAAGACAATTTTTTACCAATTATATCATTAATTATTTCATATACACTTTCTTTAAAACTGCTATATTTCTTAGACACTATATTTTTTTAGGAACTGCATAAAATCTATGAAAATGTTAAGTATTATATTTTTAATCTCTATCTTCTCTACTGGACTTTATAAGTAGGTCTTAGCATTTACTATTATCAGATGGGAAACAACAAGTAGAAGAATATAATGACAATCTGTATACTTCTCTAAACAATCATAAAGTATTTAACCCACAAATTTTAAATCAGAAAAATGGAGCAATTCACCTAAGAACTACATTTTACCTAATCCTTCAAAGACCATGAGAAATTAAGAGGCAGAATCCAGAATTATGCCTTTTTTTAGTATAAAATGTACTTGTGATATTATGTAGTGCCTTAATTTTTATTCCTATGCATCAGTCTCTAATATATAACAATATCAGTATATATTTACATTTACTTTATATTTACCTAATATCTATTCACCTTACCTCTCTTTATTGAAACCTAGGTTGCAGTAATTATTTTCTCTTTCACTACAATGAACTAGTCTTAGTGGAACCAGTTTATAAAAAATTATGTACAGTACAGTAGAAATTGACAGAACACTATAAATCACCCATCATAATGGATAAAAAACATTTAAAAAAAGAAAAGCACATACAGAAATACCCTAAATCTACTTTAACTGGTAGCATTTCTTGTTAATTGCTTACAATTTTTTGTGATTTGGACTAACTATTCAATCTGTATCTAAATATTCTAGCTATATATTCACACCTGACACTTCATTAAGAAGGTAAGTCTGATTAGGCATAACGGTTTGAGCAAAAAGTCTACCACGTCTCTTTAAAATTGCTAAAATCCTAAAATTTTAAATTCCCTAAAATTCCTAAAATGTCTAAAAATCATATTGACTGATAAGGATTAACTCCAAATAAATTTTTTTCCTAATTAGAGCCATTTTTGACAATTTCTCAAAGGTAGGCTCAACTGATACACTGTATATTAATTCCTGATGTTTTTTCCATTAGTTTCTATTTTAATATTTACAAACTTTAACATCCTATATAGTTTGCGTTATTATAGCACTTGCAATACTGATCATATACACTATAAATAATTATCTAGTTTCCGAAAATATAACCCAGTAAACATTTGAAAGTATTTACAGGGACACTGAAAGGTTACATGGAAACTTGAGCTTTAATATTTGCATATTTTTAACTAACCATATTATGCAATTTTTAAGAATCATATGACTGAAAAAAGTGAATAATTTGAAGATTACTAATTTCTGTAAATTCAAATATATAATACTATAATTAAGCACTAACTATATAAAATTTCTTATGATGTTTATTAGTAGAAATTATTGTCATTTTATGAATAAAAGACTAGAAATGACATCTGAATAATCAATAATCTGAAAATTTTTAAAAGCTAAATAAAGCATGATATTGCTAAATAAACTGAAATGATACCTCATTAATTCAATTACATGATGCTAACCATATAAACATAACACAGCAATCAAATTCTGAAATTTGAAGCTGTTAAGACACATTAAATCAAGGATTTAATAGAAGCATACGATCCTGCAAAACATAAAATATGTAGATTCCACTCCTATTATTCCTACAAAAGGGAATTCTGACAAATTGAACAATTTATATTCATCACAAAACATTTAAAAAATCCATCTTTTGTACATAATACAGTATTCAACACATTTATATAGTTTTACCTTTCACTCAATCAATGCACATCTGTCGAGCATGAAGCATAATGTTGACAAAAATACGTCAACATTGTGCCAGGCAGTGCTTTCATTTAATCCTTCTAGCTTTAGCAAAATCATAGGAGCCATCCTTAATCAGATGATTTGAATGTCTCTACTTGCTTAAAATCATTTTATTTCAAAACTCTATTACTAAAGATTTACACATAAAATTTACTCATTCACTGACAGACTCATAAAACCCTCTAGTGATGGGCCTGTTAAGAAAAAGGTAATTCTTTAATGCTGTTACTATGTAGCTGTATATAGCTGAGGTCAAGTAAGAATGTACCCTGTAAGGAGGATTATGGTGCTTAACTGATTAGTGCCTCACAATACTGAACACCAAATGCACCCTACATCCAAGGCATTTCTGGGCCCTATACTTAAAATAGATTCAGAAATGTGTAAACCAAGTTCTACAGTATTTATAAAATAACAGGATTCTCTGTGCTTGTTATTGGTAAGTCTACTGCACTGCTTTCACTGTAAAATGTAGACTAATAGTAAAAGATGGTGATGGTTTCAACAGGTCTATTCTTTCACTTCTTTCATTATTCAGTAAGAAGTTTCTTAATCTTCACTAAAAAGAGACCTAAAGGTGTAACAATGCAGAAAGCAGCAGTTTCTGTAAAAATTTAATAAAAAAATAATGTGTTCCATGAGCTGAGAGTTTGGTTAGACACGAGTTTAAATCAGTCTTTGCTCACTTAATTTATCACTTAACCTCTCAATGCCTGTATTGTCATTTAAAAAATTAGAAAAAAAATAACACCATGGATTCCTTTCTACGAAAGCCAATTACCTAGATGTTAATATTATACTTCTCAGAATGACATTTAAATAATCACCAATACAGAACTGAGAAAAGGTCAGTGTTTGAAGAGCAGAGAGAGATGCAAAAGTATGCTGTGTTTTGGTCTCCTGAATTTCAAGTTTAAATGAGGGTTTAGGAATATGTTTTAGCACCATTCAACTACTTATATAATATTCATCTACAGAATTCTCTCTGTAAAATGAAGTATAGATCTTGGAAACACTGTGTGTGGGCAGAGACAGATAAAGTCATTTTCCCACCCTCTAAGATTCCTAATAAAGACTTGATTATTCAAACAGAAGTGCAATAAAAATTCAAGTTAACTTATTTTCACAGGAATATTAACCAATAATGAAATAATAAAATTCAACCATTTAGACCACACAGTTCATATCAAACTGAAAAAAAAAATTCCACATAATATTTTGATTCTTCCAAGCTGACAAGACTAGATGATTTCAGAAATAACATTATGGTCGATGCTACGATAGCTACTGTCTTCGTTAATTTTCCTTCCATTCACTTTTACCACCTCAGTGCTCTTGGCAGAGTTTTCCCAACCACCAGGCACACTCTGCTGCCCATGCTCTCCTCTACCACTTACCTGGCTTCTAGCTCCTCTTACTGTCATTCACATCATTTGTAACACCACCACTGTTTTCCCTTTACTCTCTACAAATCTTTCTAGGTCTCCAATTTCTTCTTCCCAACCCTTGAGAGTTACATTGTGCTTTTATGACTATATTCCCCATTTTAAACTCTTTGATGATTTTTTTAAATTATTCCCTAATAAGTATTTCCCATGCATTCAAATTCAACTTTAAAAGGAGATGCTGCTTACCTGCAAATCAATCATGTGTATAATTAATTTTCATCTTAAGTGTTTATTTCCTGACTCAGAAAAATAATTATATGGTGTTTTAAAATACAGAAAATACTGATAACTGGGATTAAGGAGAAGCAGCATTTTCCATCTCAGTTAATGGTAATTCTTTCCTTGCAGTTGTTCATCCAATCCAGAGGAAATTCTGCTGCATCTACAGAATACAGCCAGAACCCAAACACTTTTTACCACCTCCTTCACAAGCCTAGTGAAGTCACCATTATTTCTCATATCAATTACTGAAAATTTTCCTAACTGGTCTGTCCCCCGCTTCTACTCAATCCCCTTTCAGCTCAGTCTCAACACAGCAGCAATAATGTATGTCAGATATCATTAACATGCTTGAAACCCTTCAGTAACTCCCCACTTCGCTTTCAAGGCCTATAGGATTCAGTGTCCATTACTCTCTGGCCTCCTCCCCAGTTACTCACCCCTGGGCCACTTAGATCCAGCCAGGCTGGCTTCTCTGAACATTTTCACTTGAAGACCATTGCTCTGGCAGGTCCTTCTACCTGGAATGCTATTCCTCCAGATATCAGCAGAGATATCTTTAGTCTCTTTTTTTTTTTTGCTTTTCAGGGCTACACCTGTGGCATTTGGAAGTTCCCAGGCTAGGGGTCAAATCAGAGCTGCAGCTGCCGGCCTACACCACAGCCACAAAAACACAGGATGTGAGCCAAGTCTGCGACCTACACCGCAGCTCACTGCAATGCTAAATCCTGGCCTACTGATTGAGGCCAGGAACTGAACCCACATCCTCGTGGAAACTATTTGGCTCATTACCATTGAGCCACAATGGGAACTTCCAAGATATCTTTAGTCTTATAGTCAGCAGAGACCTTTTTCAATCCTACCCTTATATCTCATTTTCTCAAGATGAAACGTGGTCTCAGGGAGGCCTAACCTGAGCACCCTTTTTAATACTTCAGTCTCCATCTCCAGCCTTTGCCCTACCAATCTCAATCCCCTTAATCTGCTTTACTTTTTCATCTTTTTTGTAACATTTATCTTTTTCTAATTATGACATATTTTTTTGTCGTGTTTACTGTTTCTTCATGTGTAAGTTTTATAGTGTTCCCATGTGAACAGGGATCACTGTTTTGGTCACTTTATTTCCAAATAGCTGGTATATAGTAGAAACTGGATAAGTATTTATTGAATAAGTAAATAAAGTTACACAAATGAGGAATTTTTTACACCATGATAAAAATAAATGCCACCTATTTATAATCTAAATTTAACAGGATTAGCTAAAACTCACACCACTTTTTTTTGTACTTTACCTTGAAAAATAACCTGACAAATTACTCAAAATACTACCTTCTAGTGAACCAGCAAAAAAAAATGTGCCGTCAATGCATGAATTTTGAGAATACTGACCTCTTCACTCTCCTAGTTACTGAATCTTTTCTTGTCCAATTTTGTTGATTTTTAAGATTTATTTAACAATTTAAGTGACTTTTTCAGAGATGTGGAGAAAACTGCATTGCTGAAATAGGGAGAGGTGAGGAGTCAAATAAAAGCCGTTCTTTGATAGGAGAACAGAAAGAATAGTTGAAAACAGAGGTACTTCTGTCAATTAGCCTGCCACTAATCTGCATGAGAATATCACTCAATCAAATTATTCTAGAATGTGACAGGTACAAAGAAAGCATTTTCTAAACAAGATTTTTCCTGGAAGAGAATTCCTGATAACCAAATCAATACAGTATGGTTTGGAGTAACTGATATGACAAAATAAAAACAAATAAACAAAATATATTGTACTTAAATGTGAGACCTTCATTATATCAGTATTTGTGGCAACAGAATTTTTCCTGTATAATTCCCATATTCTTATGTACCAGTAAATACCCACATAGCATGTTATATATCTTGACACAAAGCTGAAGGAACTGACACAAGGTATTTCTAGATGATCTGCACATTCAGATCTGAATCAGTTAAATTAATTAAACAAACCAGATTTCTCTTTCAGTTAACAGAATGTTCTTTACCACACAGAGAAAACAGCACCTAACATCTGCATGCCAGCACAATATGCTGTTGTTCCCTAGTTATCTATACCAAATATTGAATTGCTTCAAATTATGCTTCAATCAATACCACTGTTTACATATGCAGTATATTCTCTGAAAAGGAGATACTGTTGATTTCTTAATTCTCCAAGATCAGAAAAAGACTATCATGTGGACTCTTTAGCACTGTCTTCAAAAGCGGATGAAAGTAATATATAATTTTATCTTCATGCACCATTGTTTTCACTCCATTCCTTATCACAGAGTCTACCTAAAACTCATATATCTATATGGTTTTAACATTAAAACATGATGAATGCAGTTCCATCATGGCTCAGCAGTAATGAACCCGATTAGTAGCTATGAGAATATGGGTTCAGTGCTTGCCCTCACTCAGTGGGTTAAGGATCTGGCATTGCCATGAGCCATGGTGCAGGTCACAGATGGGGCTCGGATCTAGTGTTGCTGTGGCTGTGGCTTAGGCTGGCAGCTGCAGCTCTACTTCGACCCTTAGCCTGGGGACTTCCATGTGTCATGGGTACAGCCCTAAAAGGAAAAAGAAAAAGAAAAAGAGAGAGAGAAAAAAAAATAATGGAAAATATTAAAAAAATGTTTACTGAGGAGATGAAAAAGGTAGTATTATACCCAACAGAGCAAACTTCCACAAAATATCTCTTTTTAACAATTCTGTTCTTTCCTTGAAGTAATTCTCCCTTCAATAAAGCTCCATTAGCCTCTTATCAGTTTGTCCCCCACACTCCTCTACAAATTCCCTTGGTCAGAGATATATTAAAGTCAGAAAAAATAAATAAATAAAGTGTGCTGTTTGCTGGAACTAGGCCCCGGAGAAGATGAAACAATGACACGGAAGCTACTGGTAAGGCTGAGCTTTGTCAAAGAAAACTGTTAAATTTCAACAAGTATTTTTCTGTGGTTTGACAATATTTAAAATGTAATGTTCTCTTTTAAACACCACATTAAAAGAAGGCTATCAACTAAGAGACATGTCTGAAACTATGAGGACTGGATTAAGACTTTCTTTGAATGCAGGCACGTTTTGTAAAAGAAATTCCCTCAGATAGGAATACCCTGGCGGCCTGTTGGTTAAGGATTCAGCATTGCCACTGCAGTGGCTCGGGTTATTGCTGTAACTTGGGTTTGGTCCCTGGCCCTGGAACTTCCATATGCCATAAGTGTGGCCAAAAAAAAAAAAAACCCTTCAGCCAATCACTAATCTTACCACTTTTACGGCAAAGTTTCTTTAGCAATTTCTAAAGTAACTGATAAAAATAATACCACACAGTGAACTTACTTACTTAACCTTTAATTTATGCCTAGTCTCTAAAAATGCATTAGGTGACAGGCTAAAAATAGGTGAATTTTTAGGTCACTTAAGCTCTTCTGAATGAAGGAAATAGGAAATTATTCTGGAAACAACTATAATGATTATCTGTCAGTGGGATCTGTCATCTATTAATCTTTCTTGGAAGGGAAGGAATGTCTTACCATTCCCAGCTTTGTAGACAGGTTGATCTGGACTCATTTGCCCTAAGGATGAGCCATGATTAGCAGAGTACCATCCCAGCATGTACCATCTCTATTCATAACGACCAGCACAATGACCTAGGCTGGTCCAGTCACAATGACTCGCAGGGACATTGGCCTGTCAGAGCTGACAGATTTCCTATTTTATGATTGAGAATTCATATAACTCTCAGAGCTACTGAAGTCAATGTTGGGTAATGAGTTGAGAGAGTCTTCCCTCAATGGAGTTAATATCTACTTAGTGACAATCAAAAATACAAATAAAGAACTAACACAGTATTTCATTTTACTTCAAAAAATAAAAATAAAAAACCCTAACAAACTAATAGAAAAGGAGATCAGATTTGTGGTTACCACAGGTAGAAAACGGAGGATGGATAACTGGATGAAGGCAGTCAAAAGTTACATACTTCCATGGATAAAAAATATGTCAGGCAGTTACTTAATTAAAATATTATGCTATTTTCTTCTGTATTTTATTGATATCTGCAGTATTTGTCAGCCTTTCAAATTTAAGATTTCTGTGATCTATTTTCCTTTTCTAAATGAATATTGACTTTTGTACCTAACTTTGAATTTGTGATTCTGATTTCTTTTCTTCAAGAGGGTCACACAAATTCAATAATCTTTAGACCCCACAAATCTGTGCCTACTTCTGGTAGCAGTAGAAAGTTCATCAAGATTTATAGATGTACTCATGCTTCGTGTAGGTACTTTAAGAAGCATTTTTAATAATAAAAAATGAGTTACATGCTTCTAAAAAGTTACAAACTTCCAGTTATAAGATAAATAAGCACTAGGGATATAATGAACAAAATAATAAATATAATAAACACTGCTCTGTGTTATACGTGAAAGTTATTAAAGGAGTAAATCCTAAGAGTTTGTCATAAGGAAAACTATTTTTCTATTTCTTTAGGTTTGTGTCTATATGAGAAGATGAATGTTCACTAAAATTACTATGATAATTATTTCATGATGTAAGTCATATCATCATGCTGTACACCTTAAACTAATATAGTACTATATATCAATGACATCTCAATAAAACTAGAAAAAATATAAAAATAAATAGAAAGAAAGAAAGTGAGTCACATTATATGAGAGTCAGGATCAATCCTCATCTAATGCAACATGTACCTCTAGAGTTCTGATTCATGTAAATCAATAAATTCCCTTTATTTTTTAAGCCAGTTTCAGCTGAGTGCTCTGCTACTTGCTACTGAAAACGTGTCTGGAAAACTGTGATAAAGACTGTGTAATATCTTCTCATCTGCTGTCATGATGTCTATGAACTCTGTTTCTATGGAAAGTAGTTTTTCCTGTGTGAAAAGCAAGCACACTGGGACTCTTACGTATCCTGTACTCAGGTACTACTTCTATAAACTAGTTTTACATTAAAAAGAATCATTTAATGAAATTAAAATCTTTTCTGGGATCAAAAATCACAAGGTTGATATTTAATATTAAATTTCATATGTTCATTATGGTAGTAGACTGATTCTACTTAAGACTAGAAAGCAATAAAAACAAATCACACCCAACATGTCTCAAGCAACAGCAACAAGCTATCTTTTAAGAAAGTCACA
Organism: Catagonus wagneri; assembly: GCA_004024745.2. Taxonomy (NCBI): domain Eukaryota; kingdom Metazoa; phylum Chordata; class Mammalia; order Artiodactyla; family Tayassuidae; genus Catagonus; species Catagonus wagneri. The sequence continues at coordinate 3,464,223 of PVHT020000230.1, read as the reverse complement.
TTAAACTATCCCCACCCAACTTCTAAGATAATTCAGGAATACCTAAGAGGTAGCAGATAGCAAATGAAATATTTCCATTACTAATAAAACTGAAATTGGAAAACTGACCTATATCTATGTAAAAGTTCTAACACCAAAGCCTCAGGATCATATGAGCACACCTATTTATGCTCAGATGACCCAATCTAACACTATTTTATAGCTTGTTCCTATAAAATTTAAGGCAGGAACAGAAGAGAACACATGCTCCGGGCAGCTTGTTCCTAAAAGAAGGAGGAAAGAAAAAGAAAGTGCTGCTTATGCTAATTTCCTTATCCCCAAAGGCAGAGTATAACAGGGAGTGGAAGGAATCCAGCAATATTATTTGTTATATTATGCTACGTGCAGCATTCTCCACGTAGAAGGAAACCAAAATCCTAGAACTTTTTTTTTTTTTTTGTCTTTTTGCCTTTATGTAGAGCCGCACCCACGGCATATGGAGGTTCCCAGGCTAGGGGTCTAACAGGAGCTGTAGCTGCGGGCCTTAGCCACAGCCACAGCAACGCAGGATCTAAGCCGCGTCTGCAACCTACACCACAGCTCACGGCAACGCCGGATCCTTAACCCACTTAGCAAGGCCAGGGATCGAACCCACAACCTCATGGTTCTTAGTCAGATCCGTTAACCACTGAGCCACGAAGGGAACTCCAAAATCCTAGAAATTTTAAGTGTAGAACTGTGTTAAGTTAAAGCAGCCTTACTGCACACAGGACTTCATGATTTAGGGTTCAAAATAAACTTTGCTTAAACAGTAAGTTGAAAGGACAGTAGTAAGGAATTACAGTTTCAGAGAATTCATAGAATTCAAAGGGCAAAAGAGAATGTGGCAGACACTGGTTGTGGCAATGTCCAGTTGTCTCTTTTCTTTCGTACAAATAGAATCAATTTTATTCAGATCAACAGTGTGATTAGTCTAAAAAATTATTTTCCAGGCCCTTTTATGGTTAGGGGTGGTGGGGTCTTTAGCAACCTGGCTATTTCATTAAAAGATAGACAAGTAAATAAGGTGCTACCATAGGTGAAAAGGTCTAGGAACAGAAAACACATGCTGGTTTATCTAATGAATATAAGTCAAGGCGAGAGTGATTTCAAATGAAAGAGGCAGAAGAGTATAGTACAGATCTTATTTCCTTAGCCAGTGGTACACTGGAGCCAGGAGCCTATTGTAAATATCTCCTCCCAACTCTGTTCAGTGATGTCACACTGGCAGCTTAAAACTCAGTAATATTGGCAATATTTACATCATGAAAACTGGCAAATGCTACAAACAGCATTTTATTTTCTGTTTTCCTTTGGAGAGGTGTCAGTCTCTACCAGCACACCACTGGTTATAACCCAATGCTCAGCAAAACAAGAGCCTAGAAAAAAATAGTGCAGTGGTGAGTCAAAGAGCTGCCACTATACATCCGAGACTTTATTAACACAAAAAATACCTATTAGAGTCTGACATTTAGCAGGAGTTCAGTCACTCTTTTGAGAAAGGAAAACGAGAGAATAAAAAAATTCTTTCTCAATAACTACAGAGTTAATTCTACTTTTCAAAACAACCAAAATTAGGAAAACAAACTCCTCCGGTTTTAATTTAATGATACCTGAAAATCAGAACATGTTAGAGCTTTAAAAAAAAATCTTAGTATTGTTTCCAAAGATCCAGTGGTCAGAGTAAAGACAGTAGACAGGGAGAGAGGGTGTCAACATGCATGTAAAGTTCTCCCCAGAGCTATACAGAGTAAACTGAAAGTAGTTACCACTAGATGGCATTGAGATATCCACAATAAAGAACATTCTCATTTTTTCATTATTCTAGGTTTATATATTATGCAAAATCCCTTTACATTGTTTTATTTATTAGAGTTATGTTTACCATAATTCTCTGCACAAGTAATTTAAAATGGCACAAAAAATAAAATATAGAAAATAGTTAAGTAGAAAATCTGGATCAAACTCAATAGTGGCTTAAGAGGCTATCGATGAAAACTGGTGAAGATTTAGAAGGCTCATGTACCATGCTCAGCATTTTGGGGCTTTCATCCTGTAGACAAAGGGGATATCATCAGATGTTTTGTATTAGCAAGTTAACTCAAGCAATAATCTGGTTAAACCAAGGAGCAGGAGCAAGCCTACTCATAGGAAGATCAATTGAATTATTCCCCTGACTCTGGTAAGAAACTATGAGGTCCTTAACTAAGGCTGTGGAAGGGAACAAAACAAAACATAATAAGAAGGTTAAATCAGTGAAACTTTTTGAGATTTGACACAAGAAGTATGGAAAAAGAAGAGAAACAAAAGCTGACTCTGAATTTAGTTTCTTGAGGGACTAAGATTTAGAGCAGAGGAAAAGGAAAAAACTTGTAGGAAAAAATATCATCCAATATGAATAAGTGTATTTCACAAATGTGATTGCACTGTAAGAATCTGGCAGGGTTCCTCCATCACTGGACAAAAGAGACGATATCCTGACTAGACAACATGAGCATTTTTGTCTACTTGGTAAATTACAATTTTTATAGTATGTGTGAATGCTTGAACGCATTATGTATACTTATACGTATAATAAAGAATATTTTAAATTATTGATTTTATCATTATTGTGGATAGTGGTGGTTGTTTAATGAAACAGTGCTGACTGAGTACCAGATAATGCTCTGGACATTTTAGATGTGTCTACTCACATTCATCTATCAAAATTATCCCATGAAGAAGGTACTCTATTATCATCCTCATTTTTCTGATGCATCCCCATTTTCTGTATAAACTGAGCACAGAGTGATTGACCTTGCCTAAAATCACATGGCTGGGAAGTGGTAGAAGAATTTAAAACAAGTAAGAGAAAAAGCTGCCCTGCAGCCATCAGCTTGTAGCTGGCCTCACAGCTATTGGTTAGGCTTTTTTTTTTTTTTTAATGGTTTTTTAGGGCTGCACTTGCAGCATATGGAGTTCCTGTTGTGGCTCAGTGTGTTACAAACCCGACTAGTATTCATGAGGATGTAGGTTCAATCCCTGGCCTCGCTCAGTGGGTTAAGAACCCAGTGTTGCCATGAGCTGTGGTGTAGATCACAGGCATGGCTCAGATCCAGCATTGCTGTGGCTGTGGTGTAGGCCGGTAGCTACAGCTCGGATTAGACCCCTAGCCTGGGAATCTCCACACGCCGTGGGTGCGGCCCTAAAAATGACAAAAGGCAAAAAAAAAAAGAATGACATTTTGATTCTACTTTAACAGAATAATAGGCAGAGTCAGTTTTAAACCTAGCTCTGTGCTTAGCAGTTTCTTGATCTACTGATGGGAACAAGAAATGTAATAAAAATTAAATGAGATAATATATATTTAGTGTTTAACATAAATGTCTGCCATACAGTAAATATTCAATGATGAAAGGTGTTATTTTGGGATGTTTCTGATTACTGGGAATTCAGAGGTCACATGGTATCAAAAGCAAATTTTCTATCCTTTACTTGAACCTAAAAGAAATGATGAATTTTTTAAAAGTTGTCAAACATATTTTCTCACATCTTTTACTCTATACCTAGTTTACCTCCAAGTCAACCATTTCCTTAATCCCCCAAAGGTCTAGCAACAATGATGGCCATTAACACTTATTGAATACATATCTGCTAAATACTACATATGGCAATGTACCATACTGTCTCATTTAGTTATTACAACTCTATGAAGAAAGTTCTATCATAACTTTTGGGCAAATAAGGAAAGTGAAACTTAGAGAATATATTAAAAAAAAAAAAAAACAATTAGGGAGTAACAGAGCCTGATTTTGAGCCCAGTTTGTTTTACTCCAGAACCTGTACTCTTTAAGACACTCCTTTCCTTTATGTGTGCAGTTTAGTGAGCTGTCTCGGCTTGCCAACGAATAAATACGAAGCTTATTTTTTCTCCAATCAGTGCCTTCAACGTCATTCTGTTGAATCTACATTTTTCACATCCCATAATGACATTAGAACAGCTCTGGTATAGCCACCTTCAATGACGTTATTTTTTACCTACAGGAAATTCATTGTGGTAAATATTATTAGAGTCCTGTGATATTACTGAAGTCCTGTGATATCTGAACATTCAGAAGACTGTACTTCTTATTCCCCTTCCCCAAGGAGAGAGGCTAAGGGATTAAATCTGCCCAATGAACTTTGAGTGGACCGAAGCGGTAAAAACAAAACAAAACAAAACAACACCAACCATGCCCAGTTCTGCAGTCTCTCCCTCAGTCCACAGATACTAGATAGTGCTGATGCAAGATAGCAGAGTTGGTATGGCTGAGCCACATGGGAGGAAATTCCTCTGGAGAGTTACCTGTACTCATAGTATCACACTATATTATACATGCAAGAGCAAGAACTGAGTTTTTAGAGTTGCCTGTATTTGCTAATAACCTCGACAATCATGAATAATACACATTCCTTTCTACCCAACACATGGAAATACAGGCCACTCTCTGACCACACATCCCTACTCCCACTCTCTTCCCAATTACCTTTTCCTCTGCTGAAATAGGCACAAGCTTAGATAGATCAATAACTTGACTACCTAAGCAGTTAGCGAACCAGAGAACAGAATGCTATCATTCCCTTCCTGATTAGAACCTCTAATGGCTACCAGTAACTCAGAGATTCCCTTCACTTGGTTTTTGGTGGAGAGGGAGAGTATGGAAGCGATGGAAAGGGGAAGAAGGCCAAAGCACTCCCTACAAGGCTCCAGATTAGATTCATTTTTCCAGATTCATTTTTCCTTCCTTTCCCAATTCTCTTTCTTTAGAAAGTGAGGGTTTCTCTGGGGATGATGGCCGAAGGTAGCTGCCAAATTATCCATATTGGAAAACCCTGGGCAAAAGTGTTGGGTCCCAATTTTTGGCAAGACTTTTTTTTTTAAAGATGGAGTATCTGATGATTTTTTTTTTTTTTTGCTCATACATTAATTTCAATCTCTAATCCCAAAGCACTGTTCAGGGCTGATATAGAACTAAACGATGCCAACAAGCAAAAGACTCTCTGTAATTTATTGCTCCACAATCCTGGACTTTGGATACTGCAGCTCAGGCATTCCTTGCATGTGCCAGGAAGGAAAAAGGGAGAAGCCAAAGAGGCTGCACAAGTAAGACCAGGTTCTCTTTGTTTAGAATTCAGTCAAGGCTGTAAATCAAACAAACCATTAGTGGAGATATTTAATTAATGTCTATTGTAGCTAGAATTAGACATATGCTGTATTTATCACTGGTAGAATCAGTGTTTTGGATATTTAAAAGTGTTTTTAGACCTATCCTGAAAACTGTAAAAGATCTTCAACTTTCTCCTTTTCCTGTGCCCTCTTTTTATCCGCTCTTTTCAAATTGCCAGGTGAATTTGATCCTAACAAGTTACTCAGTTATGAAAGTTAAAATTATCATGAAACAGACATGACAATATCTGAATAAAAGATGTATTGGAATGCCCTTCCAATGCAAAAGTCACAGATAAAATACAGTTTTGTGTTACTATCAGCCATGTTAGTAAATAAAAACGTGGATCTGAAAATGCTTTGTAAACAGCAAAATTTAAATATTACAATTGTAATGACCGTCTTTCAAAACTTAAAAAAAGAAAAAAATTGGGGTTACTTAATTCACTGATAATTAAACTGCTAAAATTAGTGCCCAATTCCCTGCATGGGTCTTTTGCTATGGCATCACTGCTGATTCTATTAGTGCTGATTCCTCTCATGCAAATCAGCTGCTATGCCATAAGGTAAAAAACAGGATCCGGTCTTTTTGGAAGTTGCAAACACAACCTCAGTCAAAGTCGCCTCTTCACTCTCTAACATAATCTTTTTGGGGGAAAAAGTTATTGGTATCTATCATGTCTTAGTGTAAGGGGAAAGGATATAGAAACTGCAGTGGAAGACACTCTAAATATCCATCTGCCTGAATAGCACTTGCAGCATCTACACAGGAGGGAATAAGGAGCTACAATTCAGATGTCTCTGATCTTTTCCTGCCTCATAGCAATGGTAAGTCATAAAATAATTATTTTCCTAAAAGTGCAATTACATTTTCACGTTTTATTTATCCTTAGAGTATAATCAATAATATAAACAGAAAATGAAATCCTAACATATATGTCTTATTTTTGACACTTGTAAAAATTTCTTTGGCTTTATTAATTTTACGCTTTTTTTTTTTTGCTTTGTTTTAGGGCCGCATCCACAGCATATGGAAGTTCAAAGGCTAGGGGTCCAATCGGAGCTACAGCTACAGGCCTACACCACAGCCTCAGCAATGCCAGATCCAAGCTGCATCTGCGACCTACATCACAGCTCATAGTAACGCCAGATCCTTAACCCACTGAGCATGGCCAGGAGTCAAACCCATATCCTCATGGATACTATTTGGATTCTTAACCCACTGAGCCACAATGGGAACTCCAAGACAAACTGTGTCATATTTTTAATCTTCAGCTTTTGGGGCACACATGTGCGTGCGTGTGTGTGTGTGTGTGTGTGTGTGTGTGTGTACACATATATACTACCCAGTTGGCCTGCATGTGTATATGTGTGTGTGTGTGTGTACACATACATACTACCCAGTTGGCCTGCAGTAGCTAGCAATTGCAAGAACACTGAAGTCAAACTATTTTCGGGGCATGAAGAAAAAGAAAAAAATACACACGACTGTTAGTCCCATATTTGAAAGATTATTGTTCTATCTATATTGAATACAACCTTTTCATTTACATTCTTAGGTTATTTATTCCACTCATTTCAAGGAATCCTCCCCCATAACATTATCAGATTTTTTCATATTTTATGAACATTATAAATATTTTTAAATAACCAGAATTATAGGACAACTTTACAGATAACTAGCAAAACATAAGAATAGCCCTTATCCTTATTAAAAATAGGCCAACAGAAAATTCACAGCCATTTTAACAACTTCCTTGGCTCTAGAAAATTGATATATAACTATTTGACTGTGACTCTGTACTTTTTATTTCCCTTTTGATCTATTATATTAATCCATAAAGAAAACTTAAAATGAATATTAAAAGAATGTTCTGCAAGCATTTTCTCCTTCATGCCTGAATGTAAAAATTCACATCCTGTATGACAGAAAACAATTTGTAATGTAAAACTATAAAGTATCTTGAGAATTTAAAATTATTTCTCTAAAACTCTAAGAGAATCAATAATGAAGGTAATTCTTTAACATTATCTAAAAGTTACCAGAGGCTTGCCCCATGCAAAGTTATCGTAGATTTAATATAGAAATTATATATTAAACCACTTTATACTCAAGAATTACCTATATTACCCAAGAGTAGATACTGGATAAGGAGAAATACAGAATTGTAAATATATTTCCAGATAAGAAGATCACGTGCAACAGAGAAGATCTAATATATTTCAATCATTCACATTAAAAATACATGACTTACCTACTAAACTTAGTTTCTTAGTTCTGCTCCCTTAGAGTAAACAGGAAATACAAGTGCAAAATAAAATTAGAAACTCATAGTCATGCAGAAAGAACAGGTGGTTACAAAAAATAAAAAGATCAGAATGAGGGTTCCTCTAGTTTCTTCACTCTCAACCAAAAAACCAGAGTATTTAGTCTGTAGCATTCACTGGAGAATTAAACAGGCATCAAGGAGCTACACTGGAAGATGATCCTTCCTCCAAGATAGTGTACTTAGCAGCCTTGTAATAGGACTCCAAACGGTACAGGCACCAGAAGAAATTACTGAGCTGTCAATGACTTAGGGACCCAGACTAAGGGAATAAGAATTTGACTGACAGCTTATTATCAATACTAAGTTTATATTACATTTTAAAATTACATACCCATTTCATTAAAATGTTTTCTTAAATTGGGATAGGTATTTTATTCTCTTGTTCTACAAACAAGTTAGAGATGAACATCCTGGAAATTTTTCTAAATGTTAAACTACCTTTAAACAGTAAGTAGTCTACTAGTAATGTTACCTTCAAGAATAAAGAAAATTTCTGGAAAAGTGAGTGAATAGGAAAAAATGTTAGCGCCTTAATATATAAGATTTGAAATTTTTCCCAACTTTAAACTATTGCTATCTTTACAGTATGGAATCCATTCAATATTTGACTTTTTATATATTCATCCTCTTTACCAAAGTTGTAAGTAAAAAATATATTTAGATCATTTTCTTTTCAACAATTTTTCTAACTACTCTATGAAATATATAGATTCCTCTTTCTCAAACACTGAAGCCAACCCCTAAGTGTCTTTATTCCAAGAAGTGCACGCAATTTTTCTTTCTTCTTATGGCAAACACTGTTAGTGTACTTCGCAGCCCCACTTCAACAGGCTGGTGAATCCTCCCCCCAGCTGCGGTGTGTGTTGGCTGCTATAATGACATGTACTTTCCCCTCTTCAGCAACTGCCCTCTTCAACTAACAGAAGTCACCTCTGCTAGAAAGCAGCACTGCCATTCCCTCCACGGGTATGACCCAGAGCCAATGCCTGATCACTAACTACGGGGCCACCAAAGTCTGCCACTCTTGCCTCTAAGAAGAAAACATTGCCTTGTGATTAACTCAAGATCTAAGCCCCCAAATTTACACATATCCATGCTAGGCTAGGCTAGGCAAAGGGGAGGTTTTACCTGAGACCACATCTCTCTTCAACTCTTTCCCCTTCCTTCTATCACCTCACTAAAGGTTCTTCCTCAAAAACAGTTCCTCAATAAATCATGCATACAGAAATCTCTGTCTCAGGCTCTACGTCTAATGAACTTGACCTAATACAATGAATACCAGGAGTGAGCCAAGAATACAGATTCTAAGAAAATTTTGGCATTGGCTCACTCACTGGCTAACTAGAAATGAATAACCTATTACTACTGGTGTAAATAGCATACTGACAGTCCCTGACATGCAGTGGTGATGCAGTTGTAAAGATTTTCATCACAGTGAACTGGAATAGCTTATAGGTAGAAAGAGAGGGATACACTGGATCATGTAATATCCCTGCCATCTCAGGAGTATGAAAGAAACAGTAACTGTAAGGATTGAAACTGGATGACTGGTGCTGGACTGCAAATAAAAGATGACAAGCTCCGGGCAGCCAGTCACCAATATAAAGCAAAGTGGGAGAGTCCAAAGGCCTGCCCAGCCTCATTTAATGGGCCCTCTTCTCTTAAAGCCAGAAGGAAAACAGAGTGGAAGACTATTTCAGACTTTATAGGAGTGAAAGAACTTCAGAAAAGGCTAATTTCTTAGCTTTGGCAAATTTTCTATGTAAAACGGGTCCTGACAGAGGAACAATAGAAGCATGAGATGAGACACCCTAAGTAGATACACAAGGGGTCCTTGAAACTCAAGATTCCCTGAATCTTTAAGCCTATGGAAGTGACCTACCTCCCCACCTCCACTTATTGGAAGAAGCCCCCCCACCACTCCCCTTTGACTGAAGACTATGCAGAAGTCTCAAGTGAGGAAAGGGCCTTCCAACACTGTGATGGCTTCCCTCAGGATCTGCCACCTGATCAAAAAGGGTTAAATCTTAATATAACTTAACTGAGAAAGTGCTGGCCTTGCTAAGGATAAAAAGAGATTACATCCTGAGACAGAACCTGGCCAACACATAGCACTAGGAAATGGAGAACATGACTGGCAGTGACCCTAAAAGTGCTGGGCCAAAGAGGGCAAAATATAAAGCTAGATAAAAGAATTTGGATAAGACAGGATTTCAGCTCTGGCAATGGCCACAGCAGATGGTTTTAATATGCAACTAGATAGCTCCTGAAAGCTTAAAAGTGATGGTCTATATTAAATTAGGTAGAGATTCCAGTATTGCCCTGGAAAATTGCTGAGGGTGAGATCGAAAACAGTGAAGTGTGTATGCTGGAATAGTTCTATGTAAGACTGGAAAATATACTGGCTGACAGCATTCCTCAAAAGGACTCAGAAGACATTCCATTTACCAAGTTAGTACAAAAACACACTGGTGAGGGGTACATGAACATAGCTGACAAGCTGGTGGTGGCTGTCCTCTGCAGGCCAGGCTAAGAACAGAACATGCTATTAGAAAGCTGGGCCCCCTCATATCAATGGTGATTATGGGAAAGGGAAATATCCAGATCTCTTGAGAGGTGGATCCATAATTCATGTAGACACTAACATTCAGGGGCCTGAAGTGCCATCATAACCACCACCCCATTACAGATGAGAGTAGAGGCATGTACTATCAGGTAATAAATGATGTCCCAGCTGATGTCTGACTCACAGTGGACCCAGCCAGGGGTTATTTCCCTGTTTCCCAAATGTATATGGACAAACCCAGCTATTGGCAGAACCATAACATTAGTTTTTTAACTTGAAGAGTATCTGTCACCCCACCACCACCAAGAAGTAAGTGAAAAACAAAATGCATTCTGAGGGAAATGTCAGTGATTAGTGCCACCCTCAAGACTTAAGTGGTGTCACATGGTTAATATGCCCATTTAATTCATCATTCTGGCCTTTGTTAATCCAAAGGGACTATGGAAGATAATGATATACTACTGTAAACATAAAAAAGTGGTAGCCCCAGATGCCAGTGCTGTGCCAAACACACTATCTTTACTACAACTGATGAACACAGTATAAGTGATGTGCTGTCATTCACTTGGTGAAAATATTTTTCTACCATCAGAAAGGAATATTAGAAGCAATTTACATTGGCACAGGCCAAACAACTATATATATCCACAGACTTATTCCACGGATATATTAATTCTCTCGATCTCTGACATAATAAGTCAGAAGGAAACTTACTATTAACTAAATAAAGTTCCACAGAATATCACTTTGGCCAACTATTTTGGTAACAGCATGTTTTTGCTTGGTTTCATCTTGTTGTCTTTTTAGGGCCGCACCCATGGCATATGGAGGTTCCCAGGCTAGTGGTCCAATTGGAGCTGTCGCTGCTGGCCTACACCATAGCCACAGCCATGCCAGATCCGAGACATGTCTGCAACCTACACCCCAGCTCATGGCAATGCTGGATCCTTAACCCACTGAGCAAGGCCAGGGGTCAAACCTGCCTCATGAATGTTAGATTCGTTTCTGCTGAGCCATGACGGGAACTCAGATAACAGCATGTTAACTGGACCAGAAGAGCAATCTGAGGGTGAGGCACATGCATTCCAGAGTTGAAGAGAAAAAACTCCAAAGTTTTAAGTTTTAGGATTTCAAGGGTATGGAACATGCCAGAACATCTCCAACTCAAAGGAATGTTGATTACACCTTGCACCTCCAAACACTAAGAAAAAAAGTCTCAAATTTGTTAGAACCTTTGAGTTTAATATGTGTGATACTTGAGAATATTGCTTTGACTCATTTTGGCAGATAAAAAAAAGGGCTTAGTGTGAGCAGCACCCAGGGGAAAAAAAAAGAGATCTGCGGTGGATCCAGACGGCTATACAGTCCCACACAACCCATGGTACTAGAGAAACTTGTGGTAGAAAAAGGAGCCATGCAGAGTTTCTGGAATATCCCAGCAGGAGAACTGTAACCCACAGGATTCTAAATTGAGGCCATGCCATCAAAGCAGAGAATCATTAAAAAAACTGCTTTCGTCATGCTACTGGGTCCTGAAAGAGATAGAACATCTGACCTTGGGACATGGAGTGGCCATATATCCAGAAGAACCCGAGAGCCACAAATCATATGGAGAGGAAAAACATCATCAGTATCCCATAATAAAATGAAAGCAGTGCATCTGGGATTAGAGTTGAACGGGTCTGGAGAGCACAAAAAAGTTGCCCAAACAGGTGGGCCAGGATACCAAGTCACTTAACACTAGTGTGTCAATGCTTCCTCTGAACTTCCTATCCACTTAAAATCAGCTGAAGAGGAAAGAAAAAGGCTGAGCTTGGATAACAAATAGACCAGCTCAGTATTTGAGTATAAACTAAAAGGAGTGCTGCTGAACCTCGGCCCAGGTCAAGGTTGGCCCTGAAAAGCAGTGATGAGGAGAAATCCTCTCAATAGACAGATTTTATCTACTTGTGAAAAAAGAAAAAAACATATGGATTGATGGATAGTGATGAAATGCTTAGCTGATGGATCAGGGGCCAGAATGAAAGCAAGACTGAAAGATGTGAGACACAGAATTCCAATAAAGAGATATGTGGATAGAAGTATAAAAGTGTATGGGCCTTTGTATTACATATTACATGTACCAAAGAACATCCGCTATAAAAGAGGCATTAAATAATGAAGTAGACCAATGAACTGGCTAGCCCCTGTCCTCATGAACCCCAACCACTCCCCAAAGTGAAATAAAGCCATGGTGGCAGATATGCGAGCTACTGCATGTACCCAAAAGAATATTCTGTTGTCAACATGATTGATAAAACTGCTTTACCTGCTGAATGTCTGACCTGTCAAGGACAGAAGGCCTGCAATATGATTCCACTCTTCAAAGAGAACAACTAGACATTTGGTAAAAAGTTGGCTGCACTTTTCACATTACAAGGGCCTATAATTCATTCAAACAGGCATAGACAGGCATTCCAGGTATGGGTTCACCTTTCCAGCCCAAAGGGCATCGGCAAGTACCTCTATACATGTGCTCACAGAATGTCTGCTTTACCTACATGGAATACCACATAACATACTTCAGACCAAGGAAAAAATATAATATCCTCTGCAGTGGCAATGCAGTGAGGATACCAATCATGGGATCCACTGGTCCTACCAGATACTGTGGCAACCAGCACCTTCCAGCCTAATAGAGCAATAGAATACCCTCTTAAACATGCAGCTGAGACTCCAGCTTGTGTTGCACACCTTGCAAGGCAGGGGCACTTAACTTTTAGAGTACAGTATACTCCTTAAATCACTGCTATAACTGTGTACCCAGTTATACAGGTAAGGAACCAAGGGTAAAAGTAAGATGGCCATTACTGCCAGTTATTCACTTAGGAAATTTGTACTATACTGATGCTTCAGGCTCTAGAGACCCTGGTTCCCAAAGCACGAAATGCTTCATCAGGGACATAAAACTAAAGCTACTGCCTGCTTACTTTGTGCTCCTTGTGCTATAAAAGAATCACCATACTGGTAGGAATAATTGACTCTGATCATTGTGGGGAGGTATGATGGCTGCTAAAAAATGGAGGAAGAAGTATATTCTTGACATTCAAGTTATTCACTGGAGTGTCTCTTGATTTCACCTGCCATGTTGCCACTGTAAATGGGAAATCATAACAAGGACAGGATGACAAGGGGCTTAGACTCTGAAGGGATAAGAGTCAGTCTACCTACCAGGCAAGACACTTAGACCAAAAGAAGAGAGGAGAAAGGAGGGGTTGATAAGTATCCATTACGGACACAGGGTCAACTGCAGCGATAGGCAAGAGAGTACTCCTGGAAGTTTTTACAGAAATTGTGAACACAGAATCCTGGAGGACCTGTGCCTGAATGGAGTAAACTTAACTGTCAGAGGCAATTACCTCCAAATGGTACAAAGGATACAATAAAGTACACATAGCTGGTGGTCTGCCCAAATCCCCTTTGTCAGGCCAGCATACCCATCTTCCAGCTGCTGTGAGTGTTGGCCGCTAATGGCTCACAGCTACCCTTGCTCATCAAAGAAATGCCCCCAAGTGATGAGAGCTCTCACCAAGGAGGTTACCATCATCCCAGGGATAGCACTCAACCAACGAGGGACTGAGAGAGGAGGACATAAACAGGAGGAACAATTCTAAGGAATGACTCACGCTCAAGGGCTAGACTTAACCCCACCCTAATGGCTAGACCTGAGACCACAGCCTTGACCAGCTCTGCCCATTCCACTTCACTCGTTACCTTAGTTTTTTCCTAAAACACACTCAATAAAGTGTATACATCTGTCAGGCTCTGTTTCTAGGCAACTTGCACTAAGATACTCCGCCTTCTCCTTTTCTAACCTTAGTGTAAATGCAAATGAACTGGACTTTTTAAAGTGCAAGACAGCAAGAAGAAAGAGGACTTCAAGATTAAAATTAATTAAATTTCAATATTCTGACTTCTAGTCATCAGGCCCCAGATTCCACACAGACTTAAAAAGGAAGTAAGAGAGTCAATCATCTGCAAAGTGACTTTTCAATTAGAGCAGAATCAAGCTGAGACCAAAAGTCTAGTTTAAGAATAGTTCTTTTGAATGTAAGTTTTCCTTGTAGTGAGTTGACATGTCATAGCGAAAGTTTCCCAGGGACTTTTTTCCCCAAGGATAGAGGTTTTGGATACTGGCTTTTTCACCAATTCCCCCTCAGTGCCTATAGCACTTGCCAAATTGAAGGTACTTAACAAATATTAAAAGAATAAATTTAAAGTACCCAACAGCTACCTTTGTTTAACACAGATGGTTTTTAACTTGTTGCAGAGAGAAAAGTATGACTATCCAGTGCCCTAGAAAAGGACTTCGCAAAATGTAATACCTACAGCAGGATCAATGTTCCAGATTAAAATTAAAGGATATAGCTAAATTTTGTCTAAGGTTGTACAAGTCTCTACAAAGGTGGAAACACAGAAAAAAGAATGTTCCCAAAACAGGCTGTGGGAGAAAAAAGCCAGGTAACATATCAAACAGTGTGTGAGACAACGAATTAGGAAAGGCAGGAAAAGAAGCAAAGCAATAGATGAGAAACTGAGAGGAAGCATCAAAAATATTTAAACTTTGAGATGAAGTGCAGGTAACATTTATGTCACATGATTTGATCAAATTCCTCTACCACTCCTGCTATAACAGAACCATATTTGAGACCCAGGGCTGTCTCAATCCAGTTAAAAGCTAAAAAATGGTTATGAAATATTCTTGCCACGGCTCTGAATACCTTTCTGACTATGACGTTACTTGTTCTTTCTTGCATTTATGCTTTTTTTTTTAATCCACATTATCTACTTACTCCTTTTTCACTTAACTATCCATTATGTTTCCTTATTCCACTAAAATTAACATGCTAGCAGCATATGAGTGCATGCCTTAGTACAATGTCTGAGCTAGGAAGAGTGTCCTTGTCCAATTTGACTAGTGTTCTCTTGAAAGCAACCTAGACACACCAAGAGACACCAGGATGCATGTACACAGAGGAAAAGCTAATGAGGTCACAGCAAGAAAGAAGCTATCCGCAAGCCAAGGAGGGAGGCCTCAGAAGACACCAAACCTATGGACATCTTGATCTTGGACTTTCAGCCTCTAGAATGGTGAGGAAAAAAATGTCTGTTGTTTAAGCCACTCAATCTGTGGTACTTTGTTGTGACGGCCTAATACAAACTAACACAGATGTATAAGTGACTTTTTTTAGTATTTTTATTTTTTTATTTTTATTTTTTGTCTTTCTTGGCTTTATCTAGAGCCGCACCCGCGGCATACGGATGTTCCCAGGCTAGGGGTCTAACAGGAGCTGTAGCTGCCGACCTTCGCCACAGCCACAGCAATGCGGGATCCGAGCCGCATCTGCAACCTACACCACAGCTCGCGGCAACGCCGGATCCTTAACCCACTGAGCAAGGCCAGGGATCGAACCCGCAACCTCATGGTTCTTAGTCGGATTCGTTAACCACTGAGCCACCAAGGGAACTCCCAGTATTTTTAAAACAAAATAATGCCATCTGCAGCAACACGGATGGAACTAGAGACTCTCATACTAAGTGAAGTAAGAAAGAGAAAGACAGCAACCATATGATATCACTTATATCTGGAATCTAATATATGGCACAAATGAACCTAACTACAGAAAGGAAACAAACTTATGGATTTGGAGAACAGATTTGTAGTTGCCAAGGGGAGAAGAAGGGGGAGGGAGTGGGAATGGACTGGGAGTTTGGGGTTAGTAGATGCAAACTACTGCATTTGGAGTGGATAAGCAATGAGATCCTGCTGTATAGCACAGGGAACTCTATCTAGTCACTTGTGATGAAATATGATAGAAGATAATGAGAGAGAAAGAATGTATACATATATGTGTACCTATGATTCTATATGTACATATGAATGTATACATATATATGTATCTATCACTTTGCTATATAGCAGAAATTGACAGAACATTGTAAATCAACTATAATAGAAAAAATAAAAATCTTCAAAAACATAATAATCAATAAAGTTAAAAATAGGACAACATGAAAGCAACAAAGCCAATTATGAAAAGCAATTTCATGTGTTCACTGTGGAAATGTAATTAGTTTAACCTTTTAGGTAAACAGTTTGACAATAAAAAGAATCTTAGAAAAGTTGATGGCTTTTGACCTAGTAATTGGACTTTCAGGAAATCTTTCAGAGTGGAATCTTAAAGAGAGATAAAGGTATAATTAATAGTAACAACTACAGGAGTTCCCATCATGGTTCAGTGGAAATGAATCTAACTAGCATCCATGAGGACACAGGTTCAATCCCTGGCCACGCTCAGTGGGTTAAGGATCCAGCCCTGCTGTGACTGGTGGTGTAGGGCGCAGACACGGCTCAGATACCGTGCTGCTGTGGCGTAGGCTGGCAGCTACACTCTGATTAGACCCTTAGCCTGGAACCTCCATATGCCATGGGTGCAGCCCTAAAAAGATTTTTAAAAAAGAAATATAATAATTACAATTATTATTATTTACTTAGTATTTATTAAGTTCTAAATGCTTTACATATTTTAGCTCATTTAATTTTCATAAAATTCACTGTCACCTTTACATTTTAGCTATATTTTAAATTAAAAATCCCAATGCATTTGCTGTTAATATTTTGGTTTATTTATTTGCTTCTTTCCTTATTTGTAAAACAAAAATAAGAACATTTATGTTCTTTTCCAACTTGACATGGGCAAAGGAAGTCATAAAGTATTATTCTATTATTAAATCACTGGAAGTATAAAGGAAATCAATAAAAAAACTAAGATTTTGCTTTATGTACAAGATCTTGTAAACACATGAAATGAAGATAAGCTCGTTCTTTGAATAGCCTAATCATACATATTTTTGGCTTTATGTTTATTTTTTCACTTCAATTATAGCTGCATGAGAAGTAATGTTAGTATTGGATAAGTATAACACATAAAGTTATTTCTTAATGCCAATTCTCAATGTCTACAGATGTATAATCAAGTGTAGCCACAAATAGGATTCAAACAAATTTAGTGAGTGGTTTAAGAATTTTAAACAGATGCTAACAGACTTTTGAAACATGCGGACCATCTGTAAGATGAGATGGAGGAAGATGTCCGGCTGACTGGCCTAACAAGGCTCACCCGCATTTCTGCACTAACAGCCATGAGACAGAGCACAACTAGGCTGTGAAGACTGAAAACCTTACTGTGACTCGCCTGCATCCTACTGCTGATAATGGAGATGTGCACCAACAGATAACAAAGTCTGTTTTTCTCAGTGTTTCACAATAAACATCCAAATAAAAATATAATTCATAAAGTAACATCCTGTATAAAAAAAAAAACTTATTCTTCAGAGGTAAAAAGAAAAAAGGTAACGACTTCAGATGTGGAAACAAGTTTTACAGATTTAGCATTTATTGTCTCAGATAAAAATAAGTTAAAAATTGAGAAGAAATTCCTTTCCTGATAGAGGTGTCTGTAGAATAAAGAGAAATTGTGATAACTGATTAACCGAAAATAAATAATTCCCAAACAAAAGCTTTAAGGACCTATATGGGCCCAAATGGTCTAATTTAATATCACTACAGACAACACAGGTTTTCTCAGCCAGATGAAGACTTTATCCATAAAAATGCTAGACTGTGTTCTTTAAAGCCTGCTCTACACCCACTATTCCTGCTTATTTCAAAGGTCTTCCTTCACTAACGTAGGACTGTTTTATACCTTTATAAAAAAGAAAATAAATCATCATAAATAAAAAAAAAGAAAAGAAAGAAGGAAGGAGAGGGAAGAGAGGGGGAAGTAAACTTCTGGTATGAGCGCACTCAATTAAAAGACATTTATTCTATGACTGTTTTTCTCACATTAACAAGTGTATCTCCTGGGAACAGCCATGTTTAAAATTGTTCAACTTTTTTTTTTATTAAGGTTTTACTCAACTCATTTCAAATTAAGAAATGATCCAAATATCCATCAGTGGGAGAGTGAATTAAAAACTGGTATATAACACTATGGAATATCACATAGCAGTCAAAATAAATGAACAACCACAGTGATATCAGTATGATGCAATGTAAAATTACATGGAAAAAATAATTTTATATAAATAAAAACACTAATACTTTTTAAGAATACATACATATTTATCCATATATAGATATATGTGAAACCTACAGAAAAAAGAAATCTAATAAATAATGAACAAGGGATCAATATAATAACTGCCACAAACAGAAGGAGGAAAGGAAATGAGTTGAGATAAAGAAAAGCATAGATTTAAATTATTGCCAAGGTTCCACCTCCTGTGTGAGGTGACGGGTTCATGGGTGCTCACTAAATTACTATAAAATAATTAACAGATTCCTGAGTAGCTAGTATAAGGTTTTTCCTTCCTGCCATAAACTATAAAACTGGGCAGAAAGAGCACTGAACATGACGCACTGAGACTGTTAAGAAAGGTTCATTTAAGGTATGCTTCACACTACCACATAAAACACACCCAAAGAGGAACACCCCGAGACACATATTAATCAAAATGACCAAAATTAAAGACAAAGAGAAAATATTGAAAGCAGCTAGGGAAAAGAAACAAATGACATACAAGAGAACCCCAATAAGGTTATCAGCAGATTTTTCAGTTGAAACTCTGCAGGCCAGAAGGGAGTGGCATGATATACTCAATGTGATCAAAGGAAAAAAACTTCCAACCAAGATTACTTTACCCAGCAAGGCTCTCATTCAGATTTGAAGGAGAGATCAAAACCTTTCTACAGAAGCAAAAGCTAAGAGATTTTTGCAACACTAAACCAACTTTACAACAAATACTAAAGGAACTTCTCTAGGCAGAAAAGAAAAGGCCACAACCAGAAACAAAAATAGCACAAATGACAAGGCTCACCAGTAAAGGTATACATACAGTAAAGATACTAAATCATCCATGCACAGTTATGCTACCAAAATCAGAAATCGTTGAAGAGAGCACAAATGCAGGACACTGGAGATGCACTTGCAATTAAGAAACCACCAACTTAAATCAATCTCATTTATATATAGACTCCTATATCAAAACTTCAGGGTAACTGCAAACCAAAAATCTACAATTGATACACAGACAAGTAAGAAAAATCAACTCAAATACAACATTAAAGGTAGTCATCAAACCACAAGAGGAGACAACAAGAGAAGAGGGGAAGAAAAAAGAGCAACAAAACCCCAAAACATTTAATAAAATGGCAATAAGAACACACATATCAATAATTACCTTAAATGTTAATGGACTGAATGCCCCAACCAAAAGACATAGACTAGCCAGCCAAATGGATACAAAAACAAGACCCATATATATGCTGTCTTCAAGAGACCCAATTCACTTCTAGAGACACACACAAATTGAAAGTGAGAGGATGGAAGAAAATATTCCATGCAAACGGGAATCTAAAGAAAGCCAATGTAGCAATACTCATATCAGACAAAATAGACTTTAAAATGAAGAACATTTTAAGAGACAAGGAAGGGCACTACATAATGATCAAAGGATCAATCCAAGAAGAAGATACAACAATTTTAAATATCTATGTACCCAACATAGGATCACCACAAAATATAAGACAACTGCTAACAACCTTACAAGGAGAAATCAACAATAACATCATCATAGTGGGGGACTTTAACACCCCACTTACAGCAATGGATAGATCATCCAGACAGAATATCAATAAGGAAACACGGGCCCTGAATGAAGCATTAGATCCGATGCACTTAATAGATATTCCATCCAAAAGCAACAGAATACACACGGAACATTCTCTAAGATTGATCACATCCTGGCCTACAAATCAAGCCTTGTTAACTTTAAGAAAACTGAAATCATATCAAGCATCTTCTCTGACCACAATGCTATACGAATGGAAATCAACAAGAAAAAAATGGCAAAAAATACAAACACGTGGAGACTAAATAACACGCTACTAAATAACCAATGGATCACTGAAGAAATCAAAGAGGAAATTAAAAAATACCTAGAAGCAAATGACAACAAAGACATGACACTCCAAAACCTCTGGGATGCAGCAAAAGCAGTTCTAAGAGGAAAGTTTATAGCAATACAAGCCTACCTCGGGAAACAAGAAAAAGCTCAAATAAACAACCTAACTTTACATCTAAAGCAGTTAGAGAGGGAAGAACAGACAAAACATAAAGTTAGTAGAAGAAAAGAAATCATAAAGATCAGAGCAAAAATCAATGAAATAGAAATGAAGAAAACCATAGAAAAGATCAATGAAACTAAAAGCTGGTTCTTTGAAAAAATAAACAAAATTGATAAACCCTTAGCCCGACTTATCAAGAAAAAAAGAGGACACAAATCAATAAAAGTAGAAATGAAAAAGGAGAAATAACAATGGACATCACAGAAATACGAAGGATCATAAGAGACTACTATATGCAACTATATGGCAATAAAATGGAAAACCTAGAAATGGACACATTCTTTGAAAAGTACAATCTTCCAAGACTAAACCAAGACGAAACAGAAAAGATGAATAGACCAATCACAAGTTCTGAAATTGAAACTGTGATTAAAAAACTTCCAACAAACAAAAGTCCAGGACTGGATAGCTTCACAGGTGAATTCTATCACACATTTAGAGAAGAGCTAACACCTATCCTTCTGAAACTATTCCAAAAAACTACAGAGGAAGGGACACTCCCAAACTCATTCTAGGAGGCAATCATCACCCTGATACCAAAACCAGACAACATACTACAAAAAAAGAAAATAACAGGCCAATTTCACTGATGAACATAGATGCAAAAATCCTCAACAAACTCCTAGCCAACAGAATCCAACAGTACATTAAAAGGATTGTACATCACAATCAAATGGGATTTATCCCAGGGATGCAAGGATTCTTCAATATCCACAAATCAATCAGTGTGATACACCACGTTAACAAACTGAAGAATAAAAACCATACGATCCTCTCCATAGATGCAGAAAAAGACTTTGACAAAATCCAACACCCATTTCTCATAAAAACCCTTCAGAAAGTGGGCATAGGGGAACCCACCTCAACATAATAAAGGCCATCTATCACAAACCCAGAGCTAACATCATTCTCAATGGTGAAAAGCTGAAAGAATTCCTGCTGAGATCAGAAACAAGACAGGGATGTCCACTCTCGCCACTACTAGTCAACATAGTTTTGGAAGTCCTAGTCACAGCAATCAGAGAAGTAAAAGCAATGAAAGGAATCCAAATTGAAAAGGAAGAAGTAACACTATCCCTATCTGCAGATGACATGATACCATACCTAGAGAATCCTAAAGACTCTACCAGAAAACTGTTAGAGCTCATCAATGAATTGGGCAAAGTCGCAGGATACAAAATTAATACACAGAAATCAACTGCATTTCTATACACTAACAATGAAAGATCAGAAAGAGAAATTAGAGAAGCAATCTTGTTTACCATTGCATCAAAAAGAATCAAATACTTAGGAATAAACCTACCTAAAGAGACAAAAGACCTTTACTCTGGAAACTATAAGACACTGATGAAAGAAATCATGGATGACATGAACAGGTGGAAAGACATACCATGCTCTTGGATTGGAAGAGTCAATATTATCAAAATGATTATACTACCCAAGGCAATCTACACATTCAACGCAATCCCTACCAAATTACCAAGGACCTTTTTCACAGAACTAGAACAAAATATTTTAAAAGTTGTTTGGAAGCACAAAAAAACCAGAATAGCCAAAGACATCCTGAAAAAGAAAAATGGAGCTGGAGGAATCAGGTTCCCTGACTTCAGATTATACTACAAAGCTACAGTCATCAAAACCGTATGGTACCAGAACAAAGAGAGAAATATAGATCAGTGGAACAGGATAGAAAGCCCAGAATTAAATCCACGCATCTATAGTCAACTAATCCATGACAAAGGAGCCAAGAATAAACACTGGACAAAAGACAGCCTCTTCAATAAGTGGTGCTGGGAAAAATGGATAGCCACATGTAAAAAAATGAAACTAGAACACTTCCTAACACCATGTACAAAAATAAACTCAAAATGGATTAAAGACCTAGATATAAGACCAGATACTATAAAACTCTTAGAGGAAAACATAGGCCAAACACTCTGACATAAATGATAGCAATATCTTTTCAGATCTGTCAGAGTAATGACAATAAAAAGAAAAATAAACAAATGGGACTTAAACTTCAAACTTTCTGCACAGCAAAGCAAACCCTAAACAAAACTAAAAGACAACCCACAGAATGGGAGAAAATATCTGCAAATGAATCGACTGACAGGGATTAATCTCCAAAAACACCTCCTATAGCTCAATACCAAAAAACAAACAACTCCATCAAAAAATGGGCAGAAGACCTAAACAGACAACTCTCCAAAGAAGACATACAGATGGCAAAAAAACACATGAAAAGATGTTCAACATCGCTCCTCATTAGAGAAATGCAAATCAAAACCACTATGAGGTACCACCTTACACCAGCCACAATGGCCATCATCAAAAAGTCTGGAGAGGGTGTGGAGAAAAAGGAACCCTATTACACTGTTGGTGGGAATGAAAATTGGTGCAACCACTATGGAAAACAGTATGGAGATTCCTCAGAAAACTCAAAATAGAATTACCATTTGATCCAGCAATCCCACTCCTCGGCATCTATCCAGAGGAAATCATGACTCGAAAAGACACATGTACTCCAGTGTTCACTGCAGCACTCTATGCAATAGCCAAGTCACGGAAACAACCTAAATGCCCATCGACAGAGGACTGGATAGGAAAGATATGGTACATACACACAATGGAATATTACTCAGCCATAAAAAGGAACGAAATAACAACATTTATAGCAATATGGATGGACCTAGAAATTATCATGCTAAGTGAAACCAGTCAGACAATTAGACAGCAACATCCAATGCTACCGCTTACATGTGGAAACTAAAAAGACACAATGAACTTCTTTGCAGAACAGATAATGACTCACAGACTTTCGAAAACCCTATGGTTTCCAAATAAGACAATCTGGGGGGTGGAGGGATGCACTGAGGGTTTGGGACGGAAATGCTATCAAATTGAGTTGTGATGATTTTTGTACACCTATAATTGTTATAAAATTCATTAAGCAATGGGGGAAAAAAAAGAGAGATAATGACCAACACTTTTAAAAACTGATAACTGAGGAGTTCCCTGGTGGCCGAGCAGTTAAGGATTCAGAGTTGTTGATGCTATGGCTCAGGTTCAATCCCAGGCCCAGGAGAATTTTTTTTAAATTGATGAATAAAATCATTCTAGATATCTAAGTGGCTCGATGAACCACAAATAGAACATTAAGGAAAACACACCTAAATACTTCAAATTAAAACTACTAAAAACAAAATACAGAGAGCTATCATAAAAGAAACTAGAGGAAATGGACACAATACCTATAGGGGAAAAATAAAATCACAGCTGACTCTTCTCCATAAACAAGGAAGGCCAGACCTAAATGACATGTCCTAAAATATGTCATATGACAATCATAAGAATGATGTTTCTTTTTTTTTTTTTTCATCTTTTGTCGGCATGTGGAGGTTTCCAGGCTAGGGATTGAATCGGAGCTGTAGCCACCGGCCTATGCTGCAGCCACAGCAATGCATGATCCGAGCCGAATCTGCAGCCTACACCACAGCTCAAGGCAACACCAGATCATTAACCCACTGAGCAAGGCCAGGGATCGAACCCGCAGCCTCATGGCTCCTAGTCGGATTCGTTAACTGCTGCGCCACGACGGGAACTCCCCAAGAATGATATTTCTTAAGAAAGAAAAAGTTCACCTAAGTCTGTATCTACATCTAATCTGTAATTTCATTAAAATTGCTCATCTATATATTTGTTGCAATGCCAATGGCAAAGAATATAATAAGCATTTCTTTAGCTCTGCAGGCTTCATGGAAAATACGGTAATATTTTTTGAAAAACACATATTTCTCTAAGTGTGTTTTCATCATCAGATTTTCATTTTGTGCAAATAGTTTTATGAAAAGCTGTAAAATCTCTTCAGAAAAGGCAGTATATCACATTTTTATGTTCACTAAGTTTTGTTTCAAAATTACAATTAACTCAGCAGGATCCAAAGAAATAACATTCAAGAATTCATTGCAAAAAATACACTGTAGCATTGGAAAAATTATTAATTCAAAAAATAGGTCATAATTATCAAATTTCCAGCACTTAAAAAATGGCCATACTACCCAAAGCAATCTACAGATTCAATGCAATCCCTATCAAATTGTCTGTGACATTTTTCACAGAACTAGAACAAACAATCCAAAAATTTATATGAAACCACAAAAGACCCAGAATTGCCAAAGCAATCCTGAGGAACAAAAACCAAGCAGGAGGCTTAACTCTCCCAGACTTCAGGCAATATTACAGAGCCACAGTAATCAAGACAGTGTGGTACTGGTACCAAAACAGCCATACAGACCAATGAAACAGAAAAGAGAACCCAGAAATAAACCCAGATACCTACAGTCAGTTAAATTTTCGACAATGGAGTCAAGAAGATAAAATGAGAAAAAGTCTTTTCAGCAAGTGGTGCTGGGAAAACTGGACAGCCACATGTAAATAAATGAAACTGGAACACACCTTCACACCATGCACAAAAATAAATTCAAAATGGCTTAAAGACTTAAATGTAAGACAAGACACTAGAAGAGAACATAGGCAAAACATTCTCTGATATCAACCTTACACATGTTTTCTCAGGTCAGTCTCCCAAGGCAACAGAAATACAAGCAAAAATAAACCACTGGGACCTAATCAAATTGACAAGCTTTTGCACAGCAAAGGAAACCATAAAAAAGAAAGAAATAAAAAATAGAGAGACAATTTACAGAATGAGAGAAAATAGTTTCAAACAATGCAACTGACAAGGGCTTAATCTCTAAAATATGCAAACAATTTATACAACTCAACAGCAAAAAAGCCAACAATCCAACTGAAAAATAGGCAAAAGGCCTGAACAGACATCTCTCCAAAGAAGATAGACAGATGGCCAACAAGCACAGGAAAAAATGCTCAGTATCACTATTAGAGAAATGCAAGTCAAAA
Source organism: Catagonus wagneri (assembly GCA_004024745.2). NCBI lineage: Eukaryota > Metazoa > Chordata > Mammalia > Artiodactyla > Tayassuidae > Catagonus > Catagonus wagneri. The sequence continues at coordinate 3,438,976 of PVHT020000230.1, read as the reverse complement.
CTACTTTGAGGTACTACCTCACACCAGTCAGAATGGCCATCATTAATAAGTCCACAAAGAACAAATGCTGGAGAGGGTGTGGAGAAAAGGGAACCGTCCTGCACTGTTGGTGGGAATATAAATTGGTACAACCATTATGGAAAACAGTATGGTGGTACCTTAGAAAACTATATATAGAACTACCACATGACCCAGAAATCCCACTCTTGGGTCTATATCCAGACAAACTTTCCTTGAAAAAAGACACATGCACCTACATGTTCATTGCAGCACTATTCACAATAGCAAAGACATGGAAACAACCTATTTGTCCATCGACAGACGATTGGATTAAGAAGACGTGGTACATATACATAATGGAATACTACTCAGCCATAAAAAAGAACAAAATAATTCCATTTGCAGCAACATGGATGGAACTAGAGACTCTCATACTAAATGAAGTAAGTCAGAAAGAGAAAGAAAAATACCATATGATTTCACTTGTATCTGGAATCTGATATAGGGCACAAATGAACCTTTCCACAGAAAAGAAAATCATGGACGTGGAGAACAGACTTGTGGTTGCCAAGAGGGACAGGGAGGGAGTGGGAAAGACTGGAAATTTAGGGTTAATAGATGCAAACTATTGCCTTTGAAATGGATAAGCAATGGGATCCTGCTGTATAGCACTGGGAACTATGTTTCGTAACTTATGATGGAGCATGATAATGTGAGAACAAAGAATGTATACATGTATGTGTGACTGAGTCACCTTGCTGTGCAGTGGAAAATTGACAGAGCACTGTAAATCAGCTATAATGGAAAATAAATCATTATTTTAAAAAAGCATTTAGACTAAAAAAAGAAATAAAACCTCTCTCTGAAGATGAAAAAAAATTTTTTTCAGCACATAGCTTTTATTTCTTATATTGTGCTTGCTACCAGTTTAAGAATCAATTGGTGACTACTCTCACAAAGAAGAACTTCATCTTTAGTCTACTCATTGTCATCACAAAAATTATCAAATTTCCTTTAAAAATTCCCTGTGTTGGAGTTTCTGTGGTAGCTCAGCAGTTACCTAATCTGACTAGCATCCATGACCACACAGGTTTGATCCCTGGCCTTGCTCAGTGGGTTAAGGATCCAGCATTGCTGTGAGCTGTGGTATAGGTTGCAGTCGCTGCTTGGATCCTGTGTTGCTGTGGCTGTTGCATAGGCTGGTAGCTGCAGCTCTGATTTGACCCCTAGCCTGAGAACTTCCATATGCTGTGGGTGTGGTCCTAAAAAGAAAAAAAAAATTTCCCTGTGGAAATTATCTTTGAAATGGATATTCATCCAACTAAAAAATAAAGAATAAATAAGATGGCGTTTATATCCTCACTGTATCTTTTCAGACACTTTCTCTTATAGTTAGAGCAGTTTAATCAATGTTTTCTATGAAGAAAACCTTGCATATATTGCTCAGATTTTACCATCAGCAAGTCATTAGAATATGGATGAAGTACAATAGTAAAGAAAGAATATTTAAAAGTTACATATTCACTAAATATTCTGATGATACGATGATAATTTAACTAAGACATAAGGTTCCTGATCAGTCACTATCTAAAGATATTTGAAAAAGCACAATAAATTACAGAGAATGAAAATTAGACTACAAAAGCTGCAGATATAATTCTGCCAGCATAGCATTTAACAAATACAATTAAAATATTTAAAAACAGATTCTTCTTTTGATATTGGCCAAATGGTTCCTATCAAATTAACCATCCCAAAGATATTATGTTCTAGGCAGAATATGAACAAATAACTAGATAGCCCAGGAAATTAACAAAAAGAAGACAGACACTAGGGTGCAATTGACATCTGGAAGAAGAGAATGACACTAAGTTCATTCAATTCAGTCAATAGCTAAAGGCTAAATCTATGTTAGAAAACTCGGCCTTACTAGCTTGAAAAACCAGAAGAAAGAGTCTGAGTAAATACAGAAAGTAGAAAGTGAGGAGGGAATGACAAAAAGCAACAGAAAGAAAAAACAAATTCTGTGTATAATAAACACTGCCCAAATCTCACACATGCACAGGAAGAATTCAAACAATTCAGCTAAAATTAAAATAATTAAAGCAAAATTTCAGCTGCTGTACCTCAGGGGAAACAAAGTCTGTAGCTCAAGCTCTGCCAAGTTAACTTCCTGCTTTAAAAATAATCAGCACTCAGAACAGATTTCAGAGTTTCTATAAAGTGTTGTCAACTATGTCCAAGACATAATTAAAATTTACTTGATATAATGAAATAGAAAATCATGATCCTCACTAAAGAGAAAAGACAATCATCAGAGTTTGAGAGCCAACATTGATATTAAAATTAGCAGAAAATGATTTTCAAGTTACTATAGTAACAATGTTAGAAGTAAAGACAACATGTTCATGAGTGAAAAGATATAAAATGTCAACATAGAAATAGTGACTATAAAAAATAGCCAAATGAAAATTTTAGAATAAAAAACAAAGTTTCTAAAATAAAAAATTCACCAGATGAGCTTTTCACCTAATAGAGATTATGAAAGAAGACTAAATGAACTTGAAAATTACACAATCTGAAAAAGGGGAAAAATTAATTACAGAATATCAGGGATAATTTCCAATGGTCTAAAATACAAATAATTGGGAAATCAGAGTGAAAAGAATGTTAAGATAAAAATACTAATCAGGAGCTTCCGTCATGGCTCAGCGGTTAACAAACCCAACTAGCATCCATGAAGATGCAGGTTTGATCCCTGGCCATGCTCAGTGGATTAAGGATTCCGCACTACGGTGAGTTGTGGTATAGGTCACAGACGCAGCTCAGATCCCGTGTTGTTGTGGCTCTGGCGTAGGCCTGGGAACCTCCATATGCTGTGGGTGCGGCCCTAAAAAGACAAAAGAAAAAAAAGGAAAAAAACCACTAATCAATGAAATGGTAAACAATTGAGAAAATCAACAAAGCTTAAACTAAAAAAACTTAGCAAGCAAACAAGAGGAAGTTCATGAATTACAATATCAATATAAAAAATAAAAGAAGGGTTATGACTATCAATTCAATAGACATTAAAAAGATAAAGTAAAATTATGAAATTTATAACTTTTTAAGCTGTTAATAAACTAATAGCTTACCACAACTTCTGCTTAACATTGCACTATTTGTCCTCATGAGACAAGAAAAAGGAACAAAAAGCATAAATATTGGAAAAAGAAATAGAACTGTATCTATTTGCAGATGACATGAATGTTTACATAGGATATCATAACAAATCTACAAGACAATTATTACAACAAACAAGTAAATTTGGCAAGGTCAAAAGATAAAAGGTTAATATTGAAAATAAATTATTTACATAAAAGCAGAAAACTAGAAACTGAAATTTTTAAAAATAATTCTACTTACAGTAAAATCAGATTCTTAATATACTTATGAAAAAACAGTCATGCAAGACCTCTACCCCAAAAACTACAAAAATTTTCTTAGATAAATTAAAGACCTAAATAAATTGATGTCCAAAGAGAAATATCAATGTTAGACGTTGAATTCTCTCCCAAATAAATGTACGGAAATACAATGCAATCCCAGATTCAATCACACCAAACTTCTAAATCAAAATTAACAAAATGATCATAAATTATATATGAAAATGCAAAGGACTAAAAATATTCATGCTGTATTGAAAAAGAATAAAGGTCGTGAACTTATCTACCTGACTTCAATATTTCTATAAAGATAAGACATTAGGATACTGCACAAAAACAGGCTAATAGATCAATGGAACAGAATAGATAGCCCAGAAACTGAATCGCAGTTATACAATTATTTAATCCTCTACAAAGGTGAAAAAACACTCCAATAAGGAGTAGGAATCTTCAAGTCTTTTCAGAAAATGGTGATAAAACACTGGATACCCACCAGGAAAAATACTAATCTTGATCCCTACCTCATACTGTACACATTAAAATCAATGTGTGATAGATTGTATGCCCAAACTGAAAAACTAAAACTAAAGTTTTTGGAAGATATATAGGAGGATATTTTCATGACTTGGGGTTGGCAAAGAAGTGTTACCACACAGAAAACAAAAATCCTAAAAGAAAAAAAATGATAAATTAGAGTTCATCAAAAATAAAACTTCTGGATTACCCACTGTTGGCTCAATGGTAAAAAACGCGACTAGCATATATGAAGATAAGGGTTTGATCCCTGGCCTCACTCGGTGGGTTAAGTATCCAGTGTTGCGTGAGTTGTGGTGTAGGTCACAGACAAGGCTCAGATCCCGCGTGCTGTGGCTGTGGCGCAGGCCAGTGGCTACTGCTCTGATTGGACCCCAGCCTGGGAACCTCCATATGCCGTGGGCTGTGGGTGTGGTCCTAAAAAGGCCAAAAAAAAAAAAAAAAGGAAAAGATAGAAAGAAGAAAAGAAGAGAAAAGAAAAGAAAAAAGAAAGGAGGAGAGCCTGCCAAATAAAGAACTATAAAACTTACGGCTCTAATTCGACCCCTAGCCTGGGAACCTCCATATGATGCGGATGTGGCCCTAAAAAGCAAACAAAATAAAAAATAAAATAAAACTTCTTCTTTCCAAAGGAATTATTAAGAAATTAAATAGGCAAAGCAGAGACTGGGATATGTATTCACAAAGCATATAACTGATAAATGATGGATATGCATAATAAAGAACTTCTTTAACTCATTAATAAAAACAAAAGCAACCTAATTTTTAAAAAACTGAACACTTAACAAAGGCAGATATGCAAATGGCCAATGAACATGAGAAAAAGTGCTTGACAATGTTATCAGGCAAATACAAAATAATATCATAAGAAGGTGCTACTCTAAACATCCCATAATAACAAAAATTAAAAAGGTATATCATCAAATGTTGAAAAGTATATGTAGAACCACCAAACTCTCAAACATGTCTGGTCAGAGTTTAAAATATACCTTTTAAAAAATGATCTGGTATTACAAAACTAAACACACACCTACCCAAGAATTCATCTTCTAGGTATTCATTTCAAGAGAAATAAAAATATGTGTCCACAAAAAGACATTAATTATAAGAGTGTAGAATATTCACAAAATGGAATACTACTCATAAGGAAGGGATGATTTTTATTTAAACACAGACGAATTTATTTAACACAGATGAATTTTTTAATTAAAAAGTATTTTATAAAAGAATATTGTCTACATGGTTTCAGTTATATGAAGTTCCAGAACAGACAAAGCTAATCTACATTAAGAAAAAAATCAGAACAATATTTGCTTCTGGATGCTAAGAGGAACTAATACGGACTGTAAAGAATCATGCGGGATATGATAAGTGTGGGAATTCAGGAGTTAGTAAATATATAGTCCCTAACTCAAGAGGCTCACAGTATAGTGACTTCACCAATATTGCACAGCCAGCAAGTAGAAGAGCTGAGATACGAACACAGAGCTAAGATATCAACACTAAGCAAAGTAAAGCTACCCCAATAGTAGGAAAGTCAAGCACAAGTCAACTGCTGACTAAACACAGCAGTTCTTGCCATTTTCCATTACCTCTATCTCTGGCATTTCAAAGGTCATGCAATGAAATGGAAAATTTAAAGAAACTTAACTCAGAAGTCCTGAATTTGACTTAAGTAAAATAAGCAGCTGAAAATTGTGTTTCTTAGAGCCTAATTTGGGTTCCATGTCCCACTTTCTAAACCAGAGTTGCTCCACTTTTATCTGCTTTACATATTGAGTTAGATTTTAAAGGAAGTATTCTCTGCTAAAATCAAAAGATAAACAAACTAAAATCAAAAGACAAACTGAAATCATGGCTTAAAAAACACTAGAAAAAATAAAGAGCCCTCATACTTTAGGATACCACAATTTTAATGTGTAATTTTTTTTCATTTTGCCCCCAAAGTGCTCACAAACATTCCCTTTTTTAAAAATGAATGAAGTATTTATTTGTAATCATTATTTTTTTTTGATTTTATTTTAATCAAATTTTATTACATTTATAGTTGTACAACGATCATCACAACCAAATTTTATAGCCTGAGATACTTAAAACTCCTCAAATGCAGAAGCTAAATTCCTAGATCAGTCCTAGGAATTCTTTTCTTGGGTACATGAATCTTTATCAGCAATTCATAAATGGATATAAAGACAGCCCATAGCATATATTAAATGAATCCATTTTACGATCCAGTGAATAGTGCCAGAATTAAATAAAAGACATTTACTAGTAATTACATTCTTTGAGTTTTCTAAGATTATTTATGACCATATAGAACCTGATAATAAAAAAGTATAGCTTACTTTTACCTATCAATCAACAAAAGCAGTAACTATATAAAAAGTACCTTGAATTAAGAAAGTAGTACTTAAAGATGGTCTATCAGTATCAGATTAGTATCTATACTAATAACTGTGGGATACAGCAAAGATTCACAGTAAATATTCTCATAAAAATATGAATGATGTATCTATGAATCAAAAGTCATAATGATAGGAAATAAAAAGAGTCAACTGTCAACATAAGCTTTTATATCTTTAATTATTTTTAATAATTATAACATATTTAACAAAGTTTATATGTGTACATTTACGCTTGTATGTGTGAGCCCACACGCACATGTGTACATTCATATCAGTCTGTTAGGTGCTTTATATTTCAGAATACAGGCTGTTTATGAAATAGGGTTCTATCATAAAAAATTGATTGTGCTGTGACCTTACCAACTCCAAACAATGCACACTGCAGACTGCACTCTCAGAACTATGAAAAGTAAGCATATTCTTCTTTCAGTGTCAAAGTAGTCATTAATAGACCAACATGAATAACAGGTACCTGCGCTAAAAATCCTGATCACAAATTGATGGCTTCATTACAAACCAAAGAAATAGTAAATGCTTTGTAAAAAAACATAAATACTTCTGATCAAAAACACTACCAGATGAAATAAACATTTATTTTGTATAGTCAAATTTTATTTAAAATAATGTTAACGTTTCAGAACTGTGGAAAAGAGCCTATTTATACTAGGTGAATTCAAGCTTTCAATTTTATTTTTATAATTAGAGTGGCCCTGTAATTTATTGCCAAATAATAACACTTTTGAGAGAGAAAGGCAGTACAAATAATAATTAGTGGGGAACAGCAGGCATAAACTAGGACCAGTCCAAGCAAATCCTATCACACAGTTTCCTTACGTGTAACTGAAAACACCAACAAATCCAAATCTTCTCTGATCTACCAGATTTTTTAAATCTTACTTTTAAATATTAAAGCCTGCATATCTCATTTTATAACTATATGGGAAGGAGAGAAAGACTGGCTTTAATATCTATTCCAAATAAATTCCAGTCCTATTATGCCCCTATGTGGCCAGTCAGCACAGCAAACTCACTGTCAAACCTTCAGTGACAAAGAAATAATTACAGGTTTGGAGGAAAATACAGATTTCTCTATTGTAGATAGAAATATTACCAAAACTCAGAAAATGGGAAAACTTAGAGAATATTAAGTTCATTTTCCACAAATTTTATCACAAAATATAGTCATCATCAGGTTCATTTGAAAACTGCTCAAAGCAGTTGATTACTCAAAGCAGCGAACACTGTTAAAAACATACTTAACAGAACATTTTTGTGTGCTTCCAAAAGACAAGATCACAAAATTTAGATTTTATAATAAATTTAGTACTTGAGAACTTTTTTGCTGGTAAATAAGCAATTATCTTGTATCCTGATTAAATAATTTAATTTGGAGATAAATGAGTTTATAGTAAAAATAAACTTGATAAAAAGAATTTAAATTAAAGTGGCGTTTCATCCAAATCTATCAAGTGGATTTACACAGGATGTAGACACTGATTTTATTTTTCCTTTTGGACCTTCCGTTGTTTTATTTTCCCTATAAAAGAATACAGTATATCTTGCCACCTCCTTTATACACAAAAACGGTACTCAAGAGCCACAAGGATAAGATAACTGGCTCAGAACTTTCAGTTTAAAACATAAAAGTCGTGCTACATGATTTCCAACAAAAAATCCACCTAAAATATTCTGATGATTTTCACTCATAAATAAATTACAATTATTCATTAGATAATTAATATTTAAATTATATATGTGTGTGTATATGTATATATATCCAGTTTAGGGATTTATGGTACATAAAATACTATTAGCATATTGAAAGTCTTTGCTTCTTTGACAAGTTGAACTTGAAAATGCTTTTGGAGTAATTATTATGGGGGATTTTCAATTTTTTAATCCTTTATGCTTACATGTCATAGAAGTAAACTATCCTACCACATGAAAAGCTGATGAAAGCTGAGTTACAGATTTAGGGATAAGGTTACTTACCTAAAAAAAGTCTCAAGAAAACTATTTGAAAGAGTCCCCTTTTAATAATATATTGTCTATGATTGACGCATAGTACTATTCTAGTAATTTCTCCTAGAAAGCAATTCAGAATAAAATATAATTTCCCATAACTATGATATTATTTATCTGTTACTTTAAAGACCATACTTAATGTCACCATAAAATAAATGAATATTCTATTTCAACTAATCCAATTAAACTATTATTCATGTAATAACATCCAAAACTGTTCTTTCCAAAGTGATAGTTACATAATGGTTGCTTCAACTTCAAGACCATTATTATGTTCAGTTCACAAAGTTGAGAGGGCTATTATTTAGAAACATCTTAAAAGTTGTTACAAGAGCACATCATCTGATGACATGCTTGGGTTTTCCTTGTTCCATAATTTTTTTCTTCAAGAATGATTTTTTTCATCTACATCTTACTTTCTGATTGTGTCTAAGCAGAATAAGAATTTTTAAATACCACTGTATCTAACCAAAACATTAAAATATGTGGAGATATTAATTGCAAGTTCATATAAACTTATTTTCACCCTTCATACTTCTAAAATAATAACTATTTATATAACTGGTTTTGATTAAAATAAATCAAGTAGTTTATATTTATGAAGATTATGTAAAAAAGTCATGTTTTTGAAGACTAAGAAATCAAAAATATATAAAGGCAGAGGATTTTTAGCTCCTAAAACAGAATAAATTATTTTTGATTAACCAGTAGCTTCAGATAATTTTAGATTAAAAAATCAAAATAAGTTAAATAAGTTAAATAGTGTCACAGAAGCATTAGAAACCTCACAATTCAATGTTTAACTGCAACAGCATAATATTCCATGTTTTTAATAATAAGAGCATTGCAATTACAACCATACCAACAATTATAGAAACTTGAAGCCAAGCAAAAGAATAGAAATAGGGATGCACACAATTCCCTCAAAAAAACATATATTCTCATATTAACCCTAGTTACATTTACTTTAAAACTAATTCTACACAAGCCGTTAATAGCACAACTTCTACAGTGAATGTATACTCAGCCCTAATATTAATACTTTTTAGCACAAAAATTCTTGAAATTAAAAAAAAGAAATAGAAATCAAACAAGGAAAAGATGTAAAGGATGAGTACAAATCCTAAAAGTCTGATAGCTTCAGGTCATTCATAGCAATTTTAAGAAAACCACAGTGCTTCTTTTATTTAAATTTAAAATGCAATACAGATTATTTTTATCATAAATTATAGATACTCAATGTATAACTAAACCAAAAAATGCAATATTTTAAAATTTAGATAGCCTATTACAGAATATCATCGAATTTCACAACTGTTAAGCTAGTCCAAAAAGTAGATGTAAAAAAAAAAAAAATCAAATTAGTTAATTGAACAGAACCGTATAAGGAAAGAAGTGAAATTTTATAAAAAACAGATGTGGAATTCCATATTCCATGAAAAGGTCATAGATATATTTATCATCAGTAAATATTTTAATGCCAACAAAATTTTAAAAGCCTCCTTTTTCATTTGCTAAATTAAAACACATACTGTGTAATGGGTATTTTTTTAATCTCCAAAAAAGGCTGCCTCACATTGTTCAGAAATCCCAAAATGAAGGGACCCATTAAAACCCATTCAATATTCTATGCACTCTTAGTTCTCCCTCAATTTCCAGAAGGTTTCAGTGCATTATCATGTTCACGGAATTTCTTTCTCAGTCTTTCTCCACATAGATTTAGTTAAAATGAGGTCTTTTCTATAACAGGTATATAATATTAGAAATTCTCAAAAGGCAAACAACTTAAATAAGGGAAGAACTGGGTAATAAAACTGCATTTTAAAAGCATTCTTTAATAGCCTATCTCTTTTAGTGTAAGCCGAAGAAACCTCTAAAACATATGTCCGTAATTTAACAACCTTCATCACACACACAAAAAAAGATCAGGTTGAAAAAGCAATAGGAATTTATAACAAAGCATCCTTCCAAACTAGCCGACCTAATAGAAAGCATTATTAGCAGTTCCATAATACAGCTTTTTAAAAGTGATTATTGATCTACTCTGCATAGAGAAATGTCTTAGACCTAGAAAACATCTTCTGCATGTTTTACAAAGAGCATGCATGATTGCTAATTCACATTTTCCAACAAATCACATATGATTATATAGTCCTATCCTTATATATGCAATGTAATCTCTGCCATGATCACAAAGAAAAAAATCTATCAGACATTTTAAGTTAATCATTTACTTAAATCATTTTATTACAAAATGAAATCATAAAACAGCCTATATAATGTTTCAGAGGTCAAGCTAGTTAAATTCAAGATATTTTTGTGCCTTGAAGTATGCTTACTTTCCTTCTTAAAATTAAGAACACTACATACAATTTTATATTTATGATAAAAAAGACAACACCCTTATAATACTAATGTTTCAATACAGAATAATTTTATAGACATATAAGATTACTATTACTCTGAAATATCAATACTAAAAGAAAATATAGTTTAGCTTTACTTACCTTGCATTGTTCAGCGTTTGTCCAAAAAGCTCATTTTGTAAAATATTTGGTGGGGATGAAAAAACCCCATGAAAATGAGATAAAACAGAATTGCAGACCTGGCGCAATGTCTCAAATTGCATTTTCCTTCCTTTTTTTTCCTTCCCTTATTTTTCCTTACCACCTGTCTTTAAAGTCATCTATTTGCAGACACCATCAAATAAAAACATGCCAATCAAGTTCCATATTTCTCCTGAGCTCTGTAAAAACTGTGCTTAAATGAGCAGAGGTTGATAGTTAATTGTACAGTCATTATTCTTCTAATTCAGTGGAAGAAGATTCAGTACCCGTGCGGCTTTCGGCTTTCTCCTGACTGTAGCAAGAATTCTAAACAGCAGTAAGCTTTTTGGGCATTCCCAGCTGAAGTGTGAAGCTTGAGCTGCTTTCATGTACTCTACTCATATTTCTCTAAGCCTATTAAAAACACGCAATGAATAGATGCTGTCGTCAGGAGTTTCAGCACATCTGGCTGCCAGCAATAAAATCTCAGAAGTAATAAAAATGGGACAAGGTATCTTCTCAATGTTACTACTGGGTAAGATGGAGAGAATTATACATTTCTCAACCCTTTTCTCTTTCCCTGAAAAATGAATAACTCCAGCAATAGAGTACATAGGTCTCGTCAGTGTGCAGGCTGCTGCAAAGGACTAGAATACTCAAAAAAATAAGTGGTATATCCTTTGAATATTATGAAGCAACAGAAATATGACAGACAATAGGGCTTTTATTGCCAGTGTTTATAATGTCATACTTCTAAAGAGAAATGGGAAACATATACTTAGTTACCTTAATTTCTAATTTATTTTTAAATATATTCATTTATTTATTTTTAAAGAACAGTGAACAATATTCAATCTGGGCCCTTTCTAAAGTCCACACAGAGTGACTACATGATTACTTACATAATGTTAGGAAAAAATTATACCTTGTCAATTAAAACTCACTTAAACAGCATACATAAATTATGAACTTTTCCACAAAGCAAAAAAACAGAACTAAGACCAGAGAGACTTTATCAACTATAATTAATTTACTTCAATAATGGTTTTTACAGCATTTTTCAGAAAGATTTTCTTTTTCTCTCTCTTTTTTTTTGGTTGTGCCTGTGGCATGCAAGTTCCAGGGCCAAGGAAGAACCCACACCATCAGCTGTAACCAGAGCCACAGCAGTGACAATGCCAGATTCCTACACTGCTGAACCACAAGGATACCCTGGAAAAGGATATTTTCTGACAGCTCCAATGGTCTTTGAGTACCCCCAGATAGCCAGCCGTTTCCAATGAATAATTCTGGTTTAGATAAAATCTTGTTATTCTATATCCAGAGGCATCCATCGTTCTACAAAACATGCTCTAAAAGTAGTGTTTAAACCAAATTATAAAAATCAACTTGGGAGTTCCTGTTGTGGCTCAGCGGAAATGAATCCGACTAGTATCCATGAGGATGCAGGTTAGATCCCTGGTCTCACTCAGTGGGTTAATGACCTGGCACTGCCATGAGCTATGGTGTAGGTTGAAGACGCTGCTTGGATCATGTGTTGCCCTTGCTGTGGCATAGGCAGGCAGCTACAGCTACAATTGGACCCCTAGCCTGGGAACCTACATATGCCATGGAGCCCTAAAAAGCAAAAAAATAAAAAATAAAAAATCAACTGACTTACAGAAATGATTTAGACATTTATTTACTTTTATTAATCTTTGATTGCTCCTAAATCATGACATTTCTTTAACAGATACATCGCTTTTAACCCCTTTCCCTTCAACTCTTATTTTTATCTACTTATTTTTAGGGCTGCAGGTGTGGCATATGAAGGTTCCCAGGCTAGGGGTCAAATCAGAGCTATGGCTGCCAACATATGCCACACCCATAGCAATGCCAGATCCAAGCCTGGTCTGCAACCTACACCTCAGCTTAAGGCAATGCCTGATCCTTAACCCACTGAGTGGGGCCAGGGATTGAACCCCCATCCCCATGGATACCAGTCAGAGTCATTTCCACTGAGCCACAACAGGAATTCCTCCCTTCAGCTTTTAGACTTAACCTCCTCTATCCCCCGCTGCACACATACCACTATCAATAATAGGCACTTAAACACACTAAGAAGTTTTTTTAGAACTCGTGAATTCTTTTTCGACATGAATAAACATACCACAAAATAACAACACAAAATTAAAAAGTAATATAAATTTCAAATAATACAAGTAAACATGTTATAATATGAGCTTTTATAAACAACTAATTTGCTTCTTTTATAAACAAAGATCTTCAATTATGGGTTTGTCCTCAACTAAGAACACTTCCAGATTTTGCTTATGATTTATTTTTTTAGATTTTTATAGGTACACACTAATCTATTTACGAAATATCTATATATAAATAATCATGAACCATTTTTGGCTTATAAAGTACTTTTAAATTTATTTTTTTAATATCCAGAAAGCACTGTAAGTGATAATGTTGTTATCGTTTATAGATGAAAAGAAACTGAGGTGTGAAGGGATCAATGATCACACAACTTGCAAAAGGGTATTTGAATGAAGGTCTTTCCTTTAGATTCCATTTCACAAGCTCCTTCTCTATCATTCTACATAAATACACATGTGAGCACACACACATACACACAAACACACCCATCTATTTGTAAACAGATCAGTATCCATAGATGGAATAGGAAAACCACCTGCACCGACCCAACCAAGGATATTTCAGTTACAGCAAACATTGCAAATTTTTTAATGTCAAGTAACATTAAATTGGTTTCTTCCATATAACTCAAACAGAAGCAAGCTAACGTGCTTCAAATTTTTAAGCCTCTGCTTAACAAGTTGATTTTCACATCTATAAAAGGTCAATTTCTATAAATGGAAGCATACATTTTTAAATTCTTAATTTCAAAGCTTATACAACCTGTAATATCTATATCTATATCTATATTCTCCTTTGTGGGTAGATTCAACTTTTATAAGAATCAAACACCTTTTTAAAGCAAGTCTATTAAATAAGAAGGTGATTACATTGCAAAACACTGTTATTTTAAAAAGTTTCTTTTGTGTTTCAAAATAGGATCTGAAGGCAAGGTCACAGGAAGAGTTTCACAAACGGTCTGAGCAAAAGAAACACTACTAGAATGAGCCTCAAAATGGCTTCTCTGAAACAAACAAAATAGCAACCGCCTTCCTCAGAGCATTATTTTGTAGCTGTCACTATACAACACACACTACCGGTTGGCTTTCTCACAGTTTCCTTCATATCCCAGAAGAGATTTCTTTCATTTTCCCACCCACCATCACCTTCACTTGCCCCTACTCATCATTAAGGACTCAAGAGTCACTTTCTTGAAAAGACTTTCCTTGACCTAGATTATGCACTCTCATTGTACCCTGTACTTTTCCTTCACAGCATCTGATGAAAGTATAACTATGTATTGACTTGAAAAAAAAAATCTGTTTAATGTCTTTCTCCCTCATTTCCATGAGATGAAGGCCCACAGGTGTTTTATTTGTCTATAACAATCCTAGTAAAGAGTAGGTGCTTAATAAATAAGAAGCCTAAATTTTACTGAAAAGTTCATTATTTTTTAGTTGTATCTCATAAGGAGGAAGGAAACTGCTTAGGACTTAATTTGGTTCTTAGTTTCCGTATTTGTCTGTTTAGTCTAACAATAAACACATCATGTTATAAGGTTCATAAATACAAAAACAATCAATATTTGCAATCAAAAACATTGCACTTTGGATGGATTCTGTAATTTGTTATAAATACCCTAAATATTATAATAAACGCTTATAGCTAATATTTGTTTTAAATTTTCTGTATACCAAAGGCTAACAAGTAACATAAATATCAGAGGGTTCTATAAGGACAGAAAGAACATGGCACTTAAGGCCAAATGGCCTGGATTGCAGTACTGACTCTAACCCTACCTAGCCATAATACCTTAGGATGTTCACTTTATCTATCTAAGCTATGGTATCCTTAAACATAAATAAGCTACATCAGTTACTTCATAAAGTGACTATTATATTAAAACATATAATGTAAATGAGTGTATTTTACAAATTCTAAAGTCACAGCAGTTGAAAGTAATCTCACTATGAACTAAGGAAACAATTTATTGGAACCAGGATTCTAACAATGTTAGGTATCTTTTATTTAGATTTATTCATGCCACAGATATTTACAGAACTCCCTTATGCAAGGTTCTATTGTTTGTTAGGTGCTGAAGGGATGCAGTGCTTATCCTTACTCCTTTCTGCAAAAATTAGATAAATTCCGAATGTCCTTCAAGTATGGTCAGCTCCATATTTACATCTAGTTCTGCAGCGAGGAGCTGACTCTCACAAATGGTGTCACTGGTAAACAACTGTTTTCTCTATAGCCATTCTATTAGAATCTTTAGCTCCTCACTGGAAATGACAATGCTAACTAGAGTTCCCACAGAAGAGATGTGAAGAAATTTTAAGCCACATAGGAAATTTCATTAAAGATGATAGCTAAAAGGCCAGTCGTCACATGAAAGAGTTCAACCTAAAAGTAACCCAAAAATTTCATATAAAAATAATAACAATTTATTTTGCCTATTAAATTGGCAAAGTCTTGGCAAGAAGGTCAGAGAATGGGCACTCTTAAATCATATTTGTTGGCAGGAGTGTGCACTGGTAGAACCCTTTTGAGAAATATGTCAAAGTATGTAGAAAAAAATCTTAAAATATTCAAATTCAGAAAGAACACTAGGAGAATAATAACAAAGTGTTAATATTGATTATCTTGGGGTGAAAATATCACAGAATTTTTTCCATTATACTTTTTGGTATATTATCCACACGACAAGCCCAAAATTTAATCTATGTAATGTAGAGAATTCTACAATTATAATGAAATCATTGACTATAATATATTAAGTATGATGTTAGCCCATAAACTTTGGCTTAGCAATGCTCAGGTAAATCAAATACTAGGTTATTAGTTCTCACATAATTGGCTATATCCATTAGCAATGGTATCTATTCTCTTTATCAGTAAGTTTCTAAAATTCTCTAATAAGTCAAATTATTTAACTAGTACCATGAAACATCCAAATGACATGAAAAAGCAAAACTTTGCACAAATTTCTTTATATCAGCCTCAAAAATAATTGAAGTATACATCTTAAAGTTATGTGAGAAGCTTAGCTTACAAATGCCTAGTGGTTGTAGCTAAATGTCTTCAGAAGTTTAACACAAACTCAAAAATTAAATGAAAGAATAAAAACTGGGATATTATACTATTCTTAACAATATAAGTGTCTTATGGCAGAATCACTCATGGCATATTTAAATTTTAGTTTTAAAGATAACTGGGGTTATTTTGAATTTCTAAGAGTACCGCAGTTTTTCTATTAAAATGTTCCACACATGCAAACACCTAAACATTGCTAATAAATTAGTGAAAATATCGCATTATTCTTGTTCCACTGACTTTCAGAAGCATCGCTAAAAATCTAAGGCTTATAAAAAAGATAGTCCAGAGACCAAGGTGTCTGCATACTTTCTGCAAATTAAAAGTCTTGCTTTTTTTTTTTTTTTTTGGCTTTTTAGGGCACACCCATGGCATATGGAAGTTCACAGGCTAGAGGTCGAACTGGAGCTAAAGCTGCTGGGCTACACCACAGCCACAGCAACACAGGATCTGAGCCACATCTGCAACTTACACCACAGCTCATGGCAATGTGCGATGGCCAACCCATTGAGTGAGTCCAGGGATCAAACCCACATCCTCATGGATACTAGTCAGATTATTTCCACTGTGCCACAATGGGAATTCTCTTGCACTTTATTTTTTATCTATTTTTTAAAGGGCGCCACACCATGCAAAAGTTCCCAGGCCAGGGATCAAAATTAAGCTACACCTATAACCACAGCCACAGCAGAGAAAATGTAAGATCCTTAACCCACTGAGTCACCAGGGAGCTCCAAAATCTTGCATTTTAAATACATCCCTGAGACAAGACCATGAAACCATTCACCTCAGGGAAAACAAATAAGCAAATAAATGAAAGGGAGATGAAATTTCTAACGAAAGAAGTTAAGAAAAGACTTTCAATAAATATAAATTGGCCTGTCCTTTGGCTTAGGGTGGACCATACAAGTACATACATCCAGGGATGAAAGAGGAAGAATAGCACAGATCTACGTAAGTACATTACAAATCTAAAGACTTCAGATAAATACCAGAAAACAGTTTAGTTCAAAATACCTACAGCAGTTTTCATAATAGTTTTTTAATGTGTTGAATCTTCAGTTGTTTTCTGATGCACAAAAAAATTCTGCAGTACTTCCTGGGGCCTGAACTGTATCTGTCTCCCTAGTTCTGATCATTGCTGTAGAACAGACTCAACAGTGTCTACCACCTAAGAAAGGGGAAACATGGTGAAAAGCCTCCACAAATGTATGAGGTCTCTCCATCATTATCATGTCCCTGACTCCTCTGTCTAGGCCAGATATATGAGAGCTAATGCTACTGTGCTTTGAATCAAGCTGCATTATTAGGAGACTTATTACAGGGTTACTTCTATAGTCAAATGCCAGAGCAGCTCTTACCAAAGCAATCCACTCAACTCCAAGCCGGCAGCAGCAGCAACATCTTTCCTATCAGATTCAAGACTCAGGCTGTAGAGTAGCAACCCTCGATTTAAACTCCCGAATGAAAATATCTGGTCCAGAGTGATTATCTGCTCTGACATCTGGAGGTTCTTCCTGGTAGAGGAAAGAGAACCAAGATCTCTGAAAACACTAGCTGATAAGTCAGTCCAGTGTTAGGACTGCTTGTTCAAAGTATACAGTCCCTTGATAACTGTTAAGAGAACAATTGGATGGGACACTATAAATTCAAGGAGCAATACTCATATGGATAAGACCCAGGTCCATCTCAATAGCTACACTAATAGCTACACTGTATACAGAGTATATGGAATTTTTTATAGCCTTAGGACTCCAAGCACCCAACCTAAGCTTGCAAACTGCCTCCACAAGGCACCTCTGTTACACAGTAAATTCCGAGTATCCCATATTCTTCAGGAAAGAAACAGCAACTGCATATTGTCATTACATGAAAATGAAAATGATAATCATTGGCACAACTCTAAACACATTTAGCAAAATATGGGAACAAATGAAATACAATGCAGTAATACTGGCCTCCAAGAGTTCCCATCCACAATTCCTTTCTTTCATGCAATATCCTTCTACTCATTACATCCTGAAAAAAGGGGGGAGGGGAGACATCGTAAATACACCAAAAAATTATCTCACATATGGATGCAGGATCAATTAGAAAGCTGATTTAGTAGTCAAAGCAAGATATTAGGTAGCTTGGATTAAAATAATCACAGCAAAACAGACACAAAGGAAGACTGAAAAGGTAGATGTTGAATCAACAGGATACAATGACTGATTTGCCAGAGGGGTAGGAGGTGGTGTATGAAGGTCAGGAAAGGAGTCAAAAATGACTCTCAAATTTCCTTCTTAAGTAACCAAGCAGAAAGTCTTAAAATTTGCTGAGGAAGAGAACGCTAAAGGAGGTGCAGAATGAGGGAAAAGGAAGGCGAAGATGATGAGTTGTTGAATTTAAGGAGCATGTAGGATAGCTAGAAGGACAGCTAGATAAGCAATTGGATATGTCACTCTGCAGTTCAGAAAAGAGTTCTCAGCTAAAGATAAAAATTCAGGAAGCATCAGCATGTTAGTAGTGATTTCAACCAAGTGAGTAGATGAAATCACCCATAAAGAAAGTTCAAAATAAGAAGAAAAAAAAAAGTTTAAGACAGTGCACCAGAGAACTGAGTTTCATGCCGTTTTCATGTAAAGAAGAAGTGTAAAGAAAGAAGAGAAAAGCCACAGAGGTAGAAGGAAATCAAAAAAGTGTGATGGTCTCTGCTTAAATAAAAGACAATGTTTTAAGAGGAATGGTATTATCCACTCTGTATTACATAGTCTGTTGTCTGGAATTTAAATATTTGCTATTTGCAACCCTGTGCTTCAAAATAATTCTACTGAAAATAGCTCTTTTATGTAAAAGCACTCACTCTATAGGACCCATACCTAGCCTATGAAAATGGACTCGGAGCAAACATCCTCTAAGTTTCTTTATAAACCTCCTTTTCCCTCTTGGAGAAAGGTAAGCAAACAAAGTTTTTAGTCTTGGTTCAAGCCAAAGCAGGAGACCTTATGCAAATAAATGCAAATCTACTGTATTTTTTGATCCAATCTTACCATCTAAAAAATCCAGTTAGACATACCTGGCCCTTAGAAGTGGAAAGAGATCAAGATTAATCAGAGAACTGGGAGTTACTTATGAGTGAAGGTAATTAAGCACCAAATTTGAAAGTAGAAAAGAAAGAAAAGTATAATTAAAGAAGATCTATTCCAGCGATTTTCCATTTAGCTTCCTATTTTCTTACTAGCTCCTTCCTAAAATACCTATTTTATTTATTATTGAATCTATTTTATAAGTCTCTTTTGTCTCTAATGGAACCTTATTTTTTTTTTCTGAGGGCCGCACTCCCGGCATATGGAGGTTCCCAGGCTAGGAGTCTAGTCAGAGCTACACCTGCTAGCCACAGCCACGGCAACGCAGGATCCAAGCCACACCTGCAACCTACACTACAGCTCACAGCATCGCTGGATCCTTAACCCACTTATCAAGGCCAGCGATCGAACCTGTGTTCTCATGGATGCCAGTCAGATTCATTAACCACTGAGCCATGACGGGAACTCCTCTAATGAAACTTTAAATGATAAATGAACATTATTTATTTTATGTGTGACTCTAGTCACTAGTAATTGGATTACTGTATTATTTCCTATCTTACAAGAACCTCCTTTGATGCCATATTCCGTTCTAGGTACTGCTCCATTTTTATGTTCCTCTTCAGAGCAAACTTTTTTGAAGAAGTTGTCTATAGTTTCCATCTCTAATACTCTATTGAGACTGCTCTCACCAGTGACTTCCATGTTATCAAATTCAAAGCCAAGTCTCTATTCTCTAAACCATTTTCACTCTTTGCTCCTGAAACATATTCTCCTGATTATCCTCTTGCTCAGTGGTATTTTTTTTTCTCAGTGTCTTTTACTGGCTCTTACTCCTCTCTTTCATCTTCTACATGAAATATCTTTGCCCTTATCTTTCTCTAGAACTTCAAACTCATATGTCCTAGAACTCCAAACTCCAATGTCCATCAACTTAACATCCCCAAATAGAAACAAAAAAATCATCTCAAACATAATGTAGCCAAAAAGAATTTGCAGTTTTTCCTATCTTGGAATAATGCTATGATTTGTCTAAAAGTTATCCTTGATCTTTCTTTTTTCACAATCTACACCATATATTCAATACACCACTAGTAAGGTTCTGTCAACTCCATCTTCAAAATGGAACACAATTCCATCAGGAGAATCTTGTTACTATAATTCTAACTCAAACCGCCAATATCTCTCTCGTAGACTATTTCAGTAACTTCTCTCCACATTAACTCTTGTACCCTATAAAGTATTCTCCACATAACAAAATGATCACACAGAAACATAAATAATATCATGTTATTTCCATTTTTAAACCCTACAATGGTATCCTATCACATTTAAAACAGAACCTAAACTTCTTCACTTTATAGAAAGGGAGATTAATTTTTTTTATCCAAATATTTGGTGACAAAGTTAGAATGAAAATCCACATTTTATTCACAGTCCAGTGCTCTTTACACAGTACCACCATGACTCTGTCATTCAGAAACTCGTCATGAATGCTCTCATTTATATGTAATCTACTTTTACAGTTTATAAGTGTTCCCAGAATGTAAAAGAGAGAAGATGATGTGAAAATACAAATAAAAAGACAAACATAGGCTTCAGAAATAAACATAACTCCCAAATCTCATATTTTTTTGAGAGAACAAAACACAAAGATTCACTGAAGCAGGATGAAATATGTTTAGGCAGAAGGGGGAAATACTGCAATGAAAAAAATCAAATTTTCATAATCCTCCCCACTCACATGACACTAGTTCTTATTAAGCAAAGTCAACCGGAAAAAATAGGTTTCTTATCGCTTTCCAGACAAAGATTTTAAGTCAATGTCAAAACTTTCAACCATGTCAAATAATTTATATAAATGAATCTCAGATACATACCACAAAGGTGAAAAAGTTATTTTATATCACAATTTTGAGCCCATATAGTCTTGCAGTCTATAGCAGTACCAAAAAAGAAAAGAAAGAAAGAAAGAAAGAAAGAAAGAAAGAAAGAAAGAAAGAAAAAACTTTTTCAGAGAGATGTAATTAAAATGTATCAGCACTGCTCTAGCAACACAAGTCAATTCCCACACAGAGTAAAGGAAGACTAAAATAATTTTAAAGACTGGATAAATAGAAAATTCAACAAGACTCTGAAAATATTACTGAAAAAAAATAAATTGAGAACACCTAAGAAATAAACAAACAACAACAACAACAAAAAATGCTTGGGGGAATATTAAAAAAGAAAGCACTGAAAAGAAAAAACAGGAAGGGGGTTTCATCAGTAGAGAGTGGGAGGTCACCCTTAAGCTTAATTTTCCAGTTCAAGTACTGTGTAATTAGGTAAGCACAGTGAGAACTGTTCCTCCAATAACCTTCAAACCAACCTTGAAAGACCTTCCAGACAAAGAGCTCCAAATCACACCTCAAAACTTCCAACTGTGTCAAATAATATATACAAGCATCTGTTAGGTATATACATCACAGAAACAAAAATAGCTGATTATAGGTAATAATAACTTTGATTCTCTATACTATATATATTTGGGGCATTATTTGTTTGAAAAAACTAGAGCAGTCCAAGATTACTAAAGAAGAAATCAACATGATTAGTGCTAATACCAAACTATATCCCAAATCTTAGGACAATAGCAATTTTTCATGTATTGACTATCTTGAGATACAAAAATCATTCTATAGAATTTCAAGGGATAAAAAAGGTTACACAGAATTCAAATAAAAACACTTAAGAGAAATACATACTAGTACCATTATTAAGTAATGCATACACACAAAACTGGATATATTTAAAAATAAAAACGAGAATTTCTATAAACTTCTTACAAATGAAAAAGTATATTATTTGAGGGTGTTGCCATTGTGGCTCAGTGGGTTTTGAATCAGATTAGTATCCTTTGAGGATGCAGGTACAATTCCTGGCCTCACTCAGTAGGTTAAGGATATAGCGTTGCCATGAGCCGTGGTATAGGTCATAGATGCGGCTCAGATCTGGCACTGCTATGGCTGTCGCCTAGCCTGGCAGCTGCAGCTTCGATTGGACCCCTAGTCTGGGAATTCTATATGCCATAGGTATGCCAACCCCCCCCCAAAAAAAAAAAGCAAGAATATATATATTTTGAAAACTCCTAAGTTTTAAACCAAATTTCTCAATGGCTCCAGCAACTCTGCAGGTAAAGGCTAGAGTCAAAAGATGCCAGGATCATTTTGAGAAAAACCCCTGTCCCAACCCATTCTGTCTCAATCCATTACATATTAAACACATTCTGACTATTCCTCCTAGAACCTAAAGTGAGCAAAGATCTTTTTCATTTGCTTATCATGAAGGGCAAAGCATAGACAAACTTAAGGATAAAACCAGAAATCAAGCAAAAATAGGCAAGGAAGCTGAGGTTATTTTATATATAACCCTGCCAGTAAAATTAAATACTCTATTGATGATGAAACAGGAGATTAGTAAAAATTTAATCTCTAATCTAGCAATTCTTAAAACAATAGTCTAGTGACCTCAAGGGGGAAGAGGAGATCCCCAAAACTCTTTCAGAGAATCTGCAGGGTCAAACAATACTCAAAATAATACTAAAATGTTTGCCTTTTGGACTTTCAATCCTTCATGGGTATACAGTGGAGTTTTCCAGAGGCTTCGTTATGTGTGATATACAAGACAATGAATACACAAAGGAATCCTGCCAACTTTCACTAAATCAAACATTAAAGGGATCTGCAAAAACATAAAATAATTCCGACTGTCTTATTTTTTCTTTTTAAAATACTTGCTTTCTATTTCTACAAAACACATCACCACAATCTTGGTGGTAACTTAACAAAACATGTATTTATTATCTTACAGGTTCTATAGGTGAGGAGTTTGAGCATGCTTTAAAGGGATGGTCAAGGTATTGGCTAGAGCACATTTCTTTCTGAAGCTCAGGGTTTTTTCCAAGCTCTTATGACTGTTGGCAGAATTCAGTCACTTATGGCTCTAAGACTGTGGTCCTATTTTGTTGCTGGCTGCCAGCCTGAGGAGGCTCTCAGCTCCTAGAGACTCTCCAAAGGTCCCTGCCATGGGGTCCTCTCATGGCCCTTTCACAATATGGTAGCTTACTTCTTCAGAGCCAACACAGAATCTCTTACCTCAGTTCAAAACATAGTCCCACATAATGAAATATAATAACAGAAATGACTATCCCATCATATTTGCTATACTCTATTAGTTAGAAGCAAGTCACAAGTTCTGTATATACCCAAAAGAAGGGTAAAACTCATAACAGGTAAATTTAGAATTCTATTTACTCCATATTGTTAGTTAATATGCAGTGGATTTGTTATTTTTAAATTAATTAATAACAATACATTTTAACTTTCTCTGTTTTTATTTCTAATATGAGAAATATCAACAAATCAAATAGAATTTATACAAACAAAAGCTCTTTAAGGGCCTCAATCATTTTTAAGATTGTAAAGAAATTCCAAGACCAAAATGTTTGAGAATTACTGCTCTAAGCTGCCTCTTACATTTTGCTGCCTCTTACATGTGCTGCCTCTTATATTTGACACATGATAAAAGATAAGAAAATTTACTTTCTACAAGTAGTGTTTCTATTTTAAAACAAATAAGCATTCGTCAAGTGCCAATGTAAAATAAAAACTGAGGAAATGATTCAAGTTATTCCATGTTCCCTATCATTTAGCTTGAAAATCTGAACTAAAATCATTTATTTTTGTAAATGTTTAAATATCCAATCCCATACTTTCATAATTTCAGGGATTTGCAGAAACAATCTTCTTGAGTAGATAAAAACAGATGCATTCTATGCACAACTGGAACAGGGATTGTTTATAGTAAAATACAAGAAGGCTGAGAACATGAGCACAGATGTTTCAGTGTAAACAAGTATAAAGAATTCAAAGCCACCATCATGATGCTAACTACCATTGCTCCTGTTTGTATGGACTGATGAATTTTAGATGCCTAAATCCTTGAACAATTAAAGATATCAAATAGGAAAATGTATCTTTATATTTACAGCTTTGATTCCAAATCCCTATTTTTTAACTCTAATGAGATATGCCAGACTTTAAATGAGCCTTAAAAAGACTATTTTTGCTCCTTAAGCTTCAGTACCAGATAAGACAAATCTAGCAGCTGGCTCCTTAGTCTCACCCTTCTTCCCCTTTGATCTTTCAAAAGGTACTTCCCAGTTGTTTCATCTCAGGTCTGCCTTACCACATGAACTGTAAGAGATGAAAAGTGAAAAAAATGGAGGTAGGCATTTACCTCAAAGCAGTTTAACTGATTACCACTTTAGACACTTTACTAAAAGATTTAAAAACTACTTTGGTACTCACCAACCCTCACACTTGCACACCTCAATATGGCAGCCCCATTTTGTAGCCCTTGTCTATTATACCCTTGACCAACATCAGAACTTGCAGTATATCAGATGAGCCAAACAGTAAGGGGAGAGCTGGTGAATCCCCTAGAAGTAAGTACATGACGTTATTATTGCCACAAAAGCCAAACTAGAAGCCATATATTCCCATAGTTCACTGTGCAATCTTAAACATACACTTATACTACTAGGCTATATGTAAGAAAAAAAAATCTGTGGAAAAGGGATTATATGAACTTTTATGTAATACTGGTTTAAAACTTGCTACAATTTATTAAATTTTACATGTTTAATGAATAAGTGACTTGAGTAATCAAAGATACATATTAACGTTGGAATTTAAAAACCCTCAAAAATGGTCATTTTCGTGTTAACTAATCATTTTTTTAGCAACAGCTTAAAAAAAATGCTGCTGGCTGACAAAACCACCACCATTGGCTAACAAAGTACCCCCCCATCTTAATATCTTTCTACTTTGCTTTCCTTCTAATTTTACTACTAAAGCATTTTCCTTGATATAGTTATCAAAACCAAAATAGAACTATATTTTACAAGTGAATAAAAAGCAGTCAAAAGAATTTATGGACACTTTCAAAAATATTAAGTAATAAGTACAATCTCAGTTAATTAAATGTCACTGGTTAGGAAAATATATATTAGTTTATTATATCTGAAGAATGACTAAAAAAGCAACTACTTCAAAAGGGAACAATATAGTCAAAGTCATACCCTAAAGGAAGTAAAAACTTCCCTAGACTTCAAATAAGAACAAAACAAGAAACAGTAGACTAAAAGGTAAAATTTCTACGAGGCAAAGTAATTATGATTAAATATCACCACACAAAAAGTAAAAAGTCACCAAATTCAGCCAGAGATACAGAACAGTGGTCACTGAAATTATCTCAAAGATTCCCGCAGATATAAAGATGAGTTGAAAGTTGATTAAAACAGTTTTAAGATACAGATCAGTATGGAACACAGAAAAGGTTAAATTGGAAAGAAGTAGTCTATCAAAATGTCTTATACTGTCTATAGCATTTTAAAAGGAAGAAGATAGAATGATATTCAAATGATTAATGGGACATTCCCAAAATGACTATAGCTACCATTGCTTATAAAACTAGGCTGTACAAATATCCACTTGTTCAAGAATAAATAAGTAACCTGAACAGTTCTATACCCATTGATGAAACTGAATCCATAGTTTTGAAAACCAGGCACATGAAAACTCTAGGACCCTGGAATCAGAGACAAATTCTACCAAACCTTTAGAAAAGAAATAATGACAATCTACACAAACTCTGCACACTTTCTATACAAACTTTACACTCTTTCTGTACAAAATGTGGAAAACTGAAGATAGAAAACACACTTCCTAATTCATCTTATGAAGCCAGCATTCCCCTAATACCAAAAGCAATGATATTACACAGAAAGGACACTATACACCAATATCCTTCATGAATATAAATGTAAAACTCTCTAACAAAACATTAGTACATCAAAACCAGCAATATAAAAATAGAATAATATGACCAAAAGGAGTGTCCCAGGAATGCAGGGTTGGTACAACACTTAAAAACAATCAGTGTTATTTCATTCTACAAATAGACCAACGAAGAAAAATCTTATTACCATCTCAATAGAGGCAGGAAAAGAGCAACTGACAATGTTCCACGGCCATTCATAATAAAAAAAAAATTCTCAGCAAATTATTAATAGACTAGAATTTCCATAACTTCATGAAGGACATCTATGAAAAACCTACAATTAACATCTCATTTGCTTGTGAAAGACTCAAAACATTCACTCTAAGACTGGGAATAAGACAAAGATGTCATTCTGACTACATCTATTTAATTCTGTAGTGGAGGTCCTAGCCAAACAATACAAAATATGGAAATAAACAAATTGAAAAGTAAGAAATAAAGTCACCCTTCTCACAGGTCACATAGTCATCTATGTAAAAAATACCAAAGATTGTTTTAAAAAAAAGTAGTGTGGTGCTGTCACAGGATAGATATATAGGCCAACAGGACAGAAAAGGGAATTCAAAAATGGCCCAACTATATTTAGGAACAGGATATAAACAGAACTGTTACGAAAAACCACTAGTGTGCAAATGGATTTATTTAATAG
Source organism: Catagonus wagneri (assembly GCA_004024745.2). Classification (NCBI taxonomy): domain Eukaryota; kingdom Metazoa; phylum Chordata; class Mammalia; order Artiodactyla; family Tayassuidae; genus Catagonus; species Catagonus wagneri. Next base: position 3,412,222 of record PVHT020000230.1, on the reverse strand, counting down.
CTGTTGCTGGGGACACTGACTCACTATACAGAGAATATAAACTTATTCAGACTTCACCACATCGATTAAACACACATGAGAAAGGCAAAACTGAAAGCTAATACTACAAAGCATAAAAGTATATTTATAGGGCCTCTGAGTGAGGTCTGACTTCTTAATCATGACTAAAAGATCACAAATTGTAAAGTTAAAAAAAAGTAATAATTTTACATCAAAATAAGAATGTTCAATAAAGACACTATAGACAAAAATGACAGGAAACTAATTTTTTTTCAAATGGGCAAATTATATAAATAAAAAACAATTCACAGTAAAGTCAAGTCAAATAACTAAACAAGTACATGAAGAAATACTTGGCTCCATGTAGCCAGGAAATTGTAAATTTAAACAAAAGTACCCTTTATGATTGGATTAAGATGGCGGAATAGAAGGACTGGAGCACAACTTCTCTCCCAAAAAACAGTAAAACTACAACCAAATGCCAAGCAACCTTCAACCGAATGGACTGTAAACTTCCAAAAAAGATATTCTACTCCAGGAAACAAAGAGGAGACCACATCAAGAGGTAGGAAGGGCGATTATGCAATAGAAGCAACCACATATCTCCCAGGTGGGAAGCCCCACAGACTGGAAAGTAACTATATCACAGAGACTCAGATACAGGACTGAGAGTTCTGAGCCCCACGTCAAATCCCCATGCCTGGGGATCTGGCACAGGGAGAAAGAGCCCCCAGAGCATCTGGTCTTGAAGGCCAGCGGGGCTTGTGTGCAGGAGCTCCTCTGGGAGAAAAAGGAGACCCCATTCTTGAAAGGCACACACAGACTTTCACATGCACTGGGTCCCAGGGCAAAGCAAAGTCTCCATAGGAATCTGGGTGGAACCTGACTGCAATTCTTGGAGGATCTCCTAGGAAAACAGGGGTTACTGTGGCTTGTTGTGGGGGAAGGGCATTGGAGGTGAAGTTCTCGAGAACATTCATCAGCCTGCACTTCTCTGGAGGTGGCTATTTTTGGGAAAATCTGGCCCCTCCCATCAGCGCTGAGAAGCCCCAAGCCAAACAATAATCCAGGTGGGACCACAGCCCCACCCATCAGTAAACAGGCACACAGCCAGCCTCTAATCTCACCCAGAAACAAAGCCCCACCCATCAGAGGGATAGGAATCAACCCCACCTGCCAGTGGGCAAGCACCAGTCCCTCCCATCGGGAAGCCTACTGCAAGCCCCCCCCATACCAACTTTAGCCACAGGGGAGATAAACAACAGAAATAAGAGAGGCTACAACTCTACCGTCTGCAAAAAGGTCCCCACACCAAAAACCTATAAAAATGAAAAGACAGAAAACTGTAACTCAGATAAGAGAGACAGAAAAAAACCCAGAAAAACAGCTCAGTGATGAGGAGATTATAAGCCTCCCAGAAAGAGACTTTCGACTGTTGATGCTGAAGATGATGCAAGACATTGGAAATAAACTGGAGGCAAAGATTGATAATTTAAAGGAAACACTGAGCAAAAGAAATATAAGATTTAAAAATTAAACAAGAAGAGATGCAAAATACAATAACTGAAATAAAAAATTCATTAGAAGCAGCCAACAGTAGAATACAGGAGGCAGAAGAATGAATAAGCAAGGTGGAGGACAGATTAGTGGAAATCACTAATGCAGAAGAGAAAAGAGATAAAAGATGGAAATGAAGTGAGGACAGTCTTAGAGAACTCTGGGACAATGTTAAACGCACCAACATCCATATTATAGGGGTACCAGAGGGAGAAGAGAGAGAGAGAGAAAAGGGGACAGAAAAAATATTCGAAGAGATAATAGCCGAAAACTTCCCTAATATGGGAAAGGAACCACTCAGTCAAATCCAGGAAGCACAACGAGTACCATACAAAGCAAACCCAAGGAGGAACACCCTGAGACACATATGAATCAAAATGACCAAAATTAAAGACAAAGAGAAAATATTGAAAGCAGCTAGGGAAAGAAACAAATGACATACAAGGAAACCCCATAAGGTTATCAGCAGATTTTTCAGCTGAAACTCTGCAGGCCAGAAGGGAGTGGCATGACATACTCAATGTGATCAAAGGAAAAAACTTCCAACCAAGATTACTTTAGCAAAAGCTAAGAGATTTCTGCAACACTAAACCAGCTTTACAACAAATCCTAAAGGAACTTCTCTAGGCAGAAAAGAAAAGGCCACAACCAGAAACAAAAACCACAAATGACAAGGCTCACCAGGAAAGGCATATATACAGTAAAGATACTAAATCATCCATGCACAATTATGCTACCAAAATCAGAAATCATGAGAAGAGAGCACAAATGCAGGACACTGGAGACGCACTTGCAATTAAGAAGCCAACAACTTAAAACAATCTCATTTATACACAGACTCCTATATCAAAATTCCAGGGTAAGTGCAAACCAAAAATCTACAATTTATACACAAACAAATAAACAAAAGTACCCTTTAAAGCCCACCAGACTGGCAAGAAGCAAGTCTGAAGAATATTAAATATTAATAATGATATGGGGAATCACAAACCTTCAAGTAGAAGTCTGGACAGAGCTATTCCTGAGGAAAGAACCAGTGAAAAAAAGCATACATACCCTATGTCACTTTAATTCCACATCTAGATATACAGTCTATAGAGAGAGTCTTTCATAATCCATAAGGAAAATATTACAAGGATGTTCACTAGTTCACCATTTGTAGTAATGAGTCTTCACATAGCCTAGACTGTCCATCACTAGGCTATCAAATAAACATGGTAGATTCATACTATAGAATATGTATCAGTTTTCTATTGCTGCCATACAAAAACTACCACAAATTTTTCTATAAGACAAAAAACACCAGTTTACTGCCTTATAGTTCTGAAAGTCAGAGGTCTAGTGGAGGTAGTCCAACCTCTACCAGATGGACTAAAATAAGGTGCCGACTGAGTTCCTTTTTGGAGGCTCTAGAAAAGAATCCATCTTTTGCTCATTCAGGTTGTTTGGTAGAATTCAGTTCCTTGGTATACAACCAAGGTCACCATTTTCTTGCTGGCTATAAACTGAGGGCAGGTCCCAGCTTCAAGGGCTGTTAAATTAACTCATGGCCTCTCTCCTCCATCTTCAAATTCAACACTGATCAGTCAAGTCCATCAATTTTTTTTTTCCTTTTTAAGGGCCACAACCGTGGCATACACAGGTTCCCAGGCTAGGGGTCAAATCAGAGATGCAGCTGCCGGCCTACACCACAGCCACAGCAATGTGGGATCTGAGCCACATCTGTGACCTACAACACAGCTCATGGCTACACTGGATCCTTTACCTAATGAACAAGGCCAAGGATCAAACCTGAGTCCTCATGGATGCTAGTCAGATTCATTAGGACTCAGGTTTGATCCTTGGCCTTATTCCTACTATTTTTATATCATGCTGTATCTTCTTTTGTCTTTAAAATTCCTTCACTGAAATTCTGTTTCAGTTCTAACAAATCTACAAAATCTCCCCCAAACTGCCCCATTTGGTTCCATCATTTATAATTGTTCATTTAATTATCTACTTCCATATATTTCTAAAATATATTTTGTTACATTTGTTTTTATCAGCTTCAAATAGTTGTTTATATAACTACATCATTAATCTTGACTGATTTACTAGATTATAAACTCTTATGACACAGTACAACTTCTACTGTCTTTATATATTTCTTCATATAAACTAGTGTTATAAATAAAGTATACACTCAACAAATATTGTAGATTAAGTACCTGGAGTAATATTTGCTACAATATAGTTCTATGGGGAATTTTCCACAAGTCTAAATACTATGCAGTATTTTCACTAGATATCACATAGAAATCTTCCAAGAAGAATAGGAAAATCAAATAATTTATCTTCCACATGAGGATACTTTTGAGAGTGAAACAGGTGCTCTAAATAATTATGCTGGAACAAAAGGTATAAGCCAGAACAGGCCCCGACAAACTGGGATATAAGTCACTCTACTCAAAAATAGATTGAAGAACATGGAAAACAGCAGTACACTAAGTCAAATTCTTTAAAGTGAAGCTAAAACGGGACAGATCAAAGCAAAGAGACACAGAACTTACTTTAAAATATATCAAAGCACTTAAAATCCCCCATCATTATTGCCAGTATCTAAGAAACAACAGAATTCTAGAGATCATTCTTATATGTAAAACCAGTAGTTAGCACTCTTGTATAGAATGTTTTTATAAAGATATTACCCAAAAAGTGAGTCTAAGAGACAGAGAAAACTACAAATACTTTAGTAAATTTAATTTTTGTAGACACAGGATAATTGCAACAGATAAAAGGTAAGGAAAAGATAACTATTTACATGTCTCTTCAGTGATTCAACTTATTTCATTTCATTCCAATTCAATTACTATTCAATTAGTGCTTAATATTTCTAGAACCTAAACCAGGCATGTCTGGACATAAAGATATAAGGGAGAGCATGCCCTCAAAATCAAAATTTAGTAAGAGAGTGAGAAACAGTGATAACAAGTGCACTAAAGGTCAGACAGTGGTAAGTGCTAAAATATACAAATATAAATATATTTTATGTGTTTATGTATATGCACACATATATAAACGTACCCTTTATAAGAACAAAAATATAATTATTACTGGAAAAAATTACCGAAGTCTTCATGTAAGTAAGGACAGGAGTTGGACTTAAAAGAAAGATTTAGGCAGACACACCAAGACATACCGTCACTTAAGGATCTTGGCACCTTGCTATTTCTCTGCCTGAAGTGTTCTTCCCCTAGATACCCACGAGTTACTTCTTTCCCTCCCTCAAGTCTTAATGTTAAAGCCTTCCCTAACCTCTAATTAAAAATTGTTAACCATTCCCCTCAAAAATCCCTCTCCCTCCGTTTCCATACTATTTTCCTCCGTAGCACTTATCCCCAGGACCCGGGAGGTGCCAGATAAAGGTTGTGCCTCTAATTTCTAACTGAATAGCGCCCTCTAGAGTTCTTCTGAAAAGCCTGTGAGGTCCAATGCCCAACCAAGCCTCAAGTACACTGCTATCCAATGTGCTAGTTATTATTATTTTTTTTTTTTTTTGTCTTTTTGCCTTTATGTAGAGCCGCACCCGCGGCATATGGAGGTTCCCAGGTTAGGGGTCTAACAGGAGCTGTAGCTGCCGGCCTTCGCCACAGCCACAGCAACGCGGGATCCGAGCCGCGTCTGCAACCTTTACCACAGCTCACCGCAACGCCGGATCCTTAACCCACTGAGCCAGGGTTCCTAGTCGGATTCGTTAACCACTGAGCCACGAAGGGAACTCCTGTGCTAGTTATTTCTTATTCCTTTGTCTTCCTCAAATAAAAAGCGACTTCCACAAGAGATTTCATCTATTTTGTTAATTGTCCTACCCTCAGCACCTAGAAATTTGTCTCGTACACAATCAACACTCAATAAACCTTTGTTTAATTAGTATAAGCCTAGTGAGAACAGAAGTCTAGATAAGAGGAACAGTTATAAGCAAATACTTAAAACTTTAAGAATGAAAGATTTTTAAAATTCACCAGTAATCTGCTATAGCTAGACTGTTCGTTTTGTTAGGGGAAGAAAAATAAGTGGTGAGAGATAAGATTAGAAAGGACAGATGATAGTGAACCTCAAAAAGTTACAAATCAATACTTCAAGTGACATTCTACCTCCAACTTTGGAATCTTGAGAAATTATTTCAGAATAAAACGGGGTCTATTAAACCCCACCTTGCAACAGCAATATGAAAATTAAAGTTCAATGCCTTAAATTTGTTCACAGAGCCTGGAAGAGAATAAGTATTCAACAAAACGTTCGTTTTCCTTAGAAAAGTAATAATCTAAAGTATAAGTACAAACAGAAGGCATCACACATGAGCAAATGAATGACTTCATCATATCTGTACTTAAAAAGCACAATTCTAGAAACAAAGTAGAATATGTAGAAAAGCAAATAAACTGAGAAGCACGGAATTCCCGTTGTGCCTCAGAGGTAATGAATACAACTAGTGTCCATGAGCATTCAGGTTCGATCCCTAGCCTCACTCAGTGGGTTAAGGATCCAGCTTTATCATGAGCTGTGGTGTAAGTAAGATACAGCTCAGATCCTGTGTTGCTGTGGCTGTGACATATGCCAGTAGCTACAGCTCTGATTCATCCCCTAACCTGGGAACTTCCTTATGCCACAGGTGCAGCCCTAAAAATAAAAAAAATTAAAAAAAAAAAACAAGAGAGATAGAAAAGCAGAAGTCAGAAAGAAAGCAAGGCATAGTTAATGCTTAAACATAGCAATGACAGTATCCTCACTGGAAAGGAAGTGTTGAATACAGAAGACATAAAAGAGGTGGAACTGACCAGAAACTGCATAAATACTCATCGAATATGAAAATCAAGAGAAAAAAAATTAGAAAATAATACCTAAGTATCTCAACCTGGGCAGCAAGGTTGACTGATGGTATCACCGGCAGGGCTTGGGAATGACAAAAAAGCTGCTCTTTGGGAAGGAATAAACACTTAATTTCAGAACACTTAGATTTTGAAGTATCTGTGGAACAAAAGGTAAAATTATACAATCTGCAGTTGAAAATACAAGTCTGGTACATGAAGACCTCAGAACAAGAGATAAACATTTTGGGAACAAATATAATATTTGAATATGAAAAGCAGTGATACACAAGAAATCCTGTATCTCACAATCTCAAATGCCAACTTAATCCACTTAGTCTTAAGCAACTAGTACAGATGAAATAATCACAGAATTAAGTCATTTGCTTTTGAGAAGTACCTTCGCCATCTAGTGGTAAAAATTATAAATACAGGTTTATTCTTAATCATGCAAAAGCTAAAATGATCCCTTACACGCCACTTGGCTTATTAATAGCATTTCAAGCAGAATATTACAGGCAAAGAATCTTTCATCCTTCATTTCTATCATAACCACTATTTCCCTTCTAATTTTTGACTCTGGCCAGTAATATATTCTAACTATATAACTGAAAGAGGCATTATTGATAAAAACATAACCTATTCACTTCATAATTCACTCACTGCATAATCCAACATATACCACAGACAGGTAAATAAAAAAATTAATGGTATTACTAAAGCTCATGTTACCAATTTCATGGTTTCAACAACTAATTGTTTGGATTGTTTAAGGAATAAAATGGTTTTTTTTTGAAACTAGATATATGCTTTGAACAGACTAATAGAACATAACATCTATAAATATACTTTAACGTATAATAATTCAATATATGATTAAATGGCATCTCAAATTAGCAGAAAGAACAGATTAATCATTCAATAAATATAGCTGGCCAAACAGGTAGTCATGTGTAAAATAGTAAGGTTGGAACTACACCTCATACCCTACTTTATTAAATTTCAGATAGATCACTATTTTACAATGTAAAAGTAAAATCAGTATTTTACAATGTAAAAATATTAGAAGAAATCATAGCAATATTTTTTAATCTTAGTGAGGAGAGGACCACAACACAGAATTAGATATTTCTCCAGTGAAGTAATACAAATGGTCAATAAGCACAAGAAAAGATAATCAACATGATTAATCATTGGGGAAATGCAAATCAAAACCACAATTAGATAAAACTTCATACTCACTAGGATGATAATAATCAAAAACACAGATGCAAGAATTGAAAATGTATGTCCACACAAAAACTTGCATAACAGCATTATTCATAATAGACCAAAAGTGGAAACAACTCAAAGTCCATCAACTGATGAATGGATAAACAAAATGTGGTAAATTCATACAATGAAATATTACTCAGCTATAGAATGAACTGCTGATGCATGCTACAACATGCATGAACTTTGAAAATATTATGCTAAGTGAAAGAAGATAGATAACAAAATACCTCATATTGTATGACTCTATTCTTATGAAACGTCCAGAATAGGCAAAACCGTAGAGATATTAAAACAGATCGGTGGTGTCAGGGAGCTGACAGCAGGGGAGAATGGGGGCTGTTAATGACTACAGAGTGTCTTTTGGGGTGACAAAAATGTTCTGGAATTAGATGGTGGTAACTGTTACACAAAGTCATAAATACGTTAAAATCCACTGAATTTTATACTTTGGAGGTGTGAATTTTTTAAGTGAATTGTATCTCCATTCAAAAAATAGTCACATAAGAAAAAAATATTCCACTACAGTAAAAGACATATTTATGTTTATACACTGGAAAAAGAACAATATAAACTGGGGGAAAGTATCTGCAATCTGATGTAAGCAGAATGGTAAAATAACCCTTAAGATTCCCACCACCCAGTGTACACACCTTGTGTTATCCCCTTCCCTTGAGAGTGGGCAGAACCAGTGATTATGATGGGACTTAACTCCCATGATCACGTTACATTACATGACAAAAGTGAGGTGATTTTGCGTGTATAACTAAGGTACTTACTCAGTTGACTTTTAAGTAAATCAAAAAGGAAATTACGGAAGGTGGGCCTGATTAAGTAATTAAAAGAGAGTTTACAGAGGTCAGGGAGAGAAGTCAGAGACTCAGAGCAGCATGGACATTCTCCTGTTGGACTTAAAGAAAAACTCTCATGCTGTGGGAAGGGACACTTGGCAAGGAACAGCAGCTGGCCTCTATGAGTTGAGGGCCTTAATTACAACTGCAAGGCACCGAACTCTGCCCACAATCAGTGACCTTGGAAATGGACCCTGAACATGAGACAAGATCGCAGCTCCAGCCAACACCTTGATTTCAGCCTAGTGAGACTCTAAGCCAAGGATCCAGAATAACCAATAGCCTAATCTTGATCCATAAAAACAAAATAAAGATTCATGTTGTTTTAAGGCACTAGGTTTATGGTAATTTGTTACACAGCAATGCACACAATCCATTCCACAAAGAGTCATTTTCCAATACGCAAATGGAGATGCTAAAAATCCGTTTAAACACAGCTCAACAGAAAAGTGAGCAAGATGTAAGAGAGTTTAAAAAGAAATCTAAATGTTCTTAAACATATACAGAAATGCTCAACTTGTTTATGACATAAGAAAAAAGATTAAAAGTACAATGCAGTATTTCTCACAAATCAGACTAAAGAGCAAAAGCTTATAACATTGTTTTGGCTAAAGAATTAGGAAACTGGATTCCCAATAATTGTGGATGGAATTATAAATTGATACATCCTCTATAGTAAATAATTTGGCAATGCAGATAAAAAATTCTAATTGCACATATGCTTTGACCAAGTGATTCCACTTCTGGGAATTTTAGTTTATCTTATAAATTTACTCTTATATAGAATTTTAAGTATATATATGTATATGTATATATATATATATATATATACACACACACATATATATATGAGGCTATACACATATATATATGAGGCTATTTATTACAACAATATTAGTAATAGCAAAAAAATTGGCACTAACCTAAAGTGTCGTCATTAGGAACCAAGTAATTTTGACACATCCATTAAAAATACTGGTGAAGCATAATCATTATGTACTGGTAAAGATATGTTATTAAAAGAAAAATGACAGAATATTACATATGTGCTATCATTTTAAAGAAATACATATATACATATATTTTATATGTAAATTAAATGTATATATTTATATATGTAAAATATATTCTTATATTTGCAGAGAATAACTATAAAAATACACATAAACAAAAACAGTAACAGTGCTTATAGTCAAAAAAGAAACTGAATGGCTAAGGTATGGAGTAGGTATATAGAATAGAGAGGTAATACACAAAAGAAGAAATACATCTTGAAGCATAAGACAATGAGCTCAGATGTCTTAAATTTTAATCCAAAAATAAGAATTCAAAAGAAGATGAGAATCACAGATGGGTAATTACGGAATAAGATCACTTAGGCCATATTTTAAATTATCAAAGTTATTTTTCAAGTAGCTATCAAAGCTATCTATAGAATAATACTAAGATATTTAGAAGAAAATCTAACACCTGCTGATAAAGAAAATAAATTTAGTCTAATAAAAATGTGTTATGAATGAGTTTAGAAGTTGTTACTCTTTGACTTTGCACCCAGTTTAAGAAGAATGAAACAAAATTCTATTTATACCCTTTCTTAGGTCAGGTAATTATATTTACGGTTCTCTGGCAAGATCAATTTTGATATTCAATGTCAGACCAAAATGCATACAGCCTATCCTAAAATATTCCTATATATGTACCATTATATAATCAAATGGTGAGAGATTTTAATAATTTTCAAATATCAAGAGATTATACTCATGCTATATCTATCTCAATCCTAAGTAGCCTAAATCCCAGTTCAACTGTATATTATCTTGGACTTCAACTGCATTTCCACAGCAAAATCTTTTTCTTAACTATTCAGTCTCTCTACATACCTTTTATTAAATTTATCATATAAATTCCCAAACATATGTACAACACATATATCAACAATATACTGTTTTTCAAAATGAAAGCCACTACAAAACTCCTTTCATTCATCCATTCAACAAACTTCTATTGATGGTCATCTCTCCCACTACGTAGAACAGCTGAGTAGTGAAAACCATTTTGGAGAAAGACAGGAATAGAATAGACACGCTGAGAAATAGAGAAAAGATACTGAGACAGAGTTCGTAGTATTTGATTCCATAACTCCAACTGTTCATAAAGTCTATCCTCATTCTTTTCCTGAGGTTCTGTCAGACACCCCAATATCTTTATAATCCATCTCCCTTTGATTATTCTATTCATTCAGTTTTTCAACAACTGTTCACTGAGCACTATGTGAGGTGTTAGGAATACTGATGAGGAATTCCTCCCTTACTTTTGTAGAGAAAATTTTCAGTGTCTTAAAGTTGATAACCATCACTTTTAAACGCTTTTTAAAAGGTCAACACTTACCAGCACAATGGTGTTCTTCTGTTAATGAAACCAATAATTTACTTTTTGAGGATACAAAGAAACTTGGAATTCAAAATGACTAAAATTAATTTTAAAGCATAGTCATCTGTAAAAGTCATGGTCACAGAATGACATGTAAAATACACCATCTGTAAGTATTATTCTGCCACTTTTGTTTCTCCTTTAAATAACTATACTGTCTTTTGGGAGTTCCCATGTGGCTCAGCAAGTTAAGTGTCTCAAATTGTCACTGTAGCCACTCAGGTCACTGCTGTGGCACGGGTTTGATCCTTGGCCTGAGAACTTCCACATGCTATAAGCGCATCCAAAAAAAAAATTGTTTTAAATTATACTAACTTTTGGAATAGATGCTGCTTTTTAACCAGTTTTATTTTCTTTTTTGCATTCATGTGTTCAGTGATTATGAGCCCCCTAGTGGATGGCAAATGAAACAAGAATTCTGTGCAGGTCACACATTAGTTAAAACACATTTTCATTTTTTAGCACCTTGGTGATGAAATATTTATTGCAAAAGTTTTTTCAAATTACCAAATACTAAAATACATAAATATCTGTAGGTTTACACTATACAATAAATAACAATACCACTGTAGAAAAAACATTCAGACTACTATCCATACATTCTACAAGATTGCTCAGCCTCTATTTCCTGCACATATTTCATATATATCTATCTAAATTTTCCAAAGTCTCCCACAATCTTGATTCCTGCATTTCAAATACTAAATAACAACTCATTATTTAGCCGACCTATACATCAAAGGGCAAAGGGAACAGCAATATCAAATACTTCTCCCACCACCCCCAGAGACTTGCAATCATGCTCCTTTTTGTCAGCGAGTGCTTTGCATCCTGTCCTTAAATGAGAAATGTTAACTATCTTGTGTCCTAGAAGTTGAGGAAATGACAGATTATTGCCGGCTGTATTTCAGATGAGAACACTGTTTACTGCCCATGTATTCCACGCATGACAAAATCATGTCAGAAACTTTAAGTACAACATGGAGAACTATCAAACTCAATCCAGCTTGTAATGCAGCTCTAAATAAATAAAACATTTCATATAAAAGTCCTGGATGAATGCCCACCTATGGAGGCTGCCAAAAGAGCAGGTGTAAACTGGGGCTGTCCTGGGCAAATTGGCATATATTGCAATTCTGTTTATAGGTCACTTAAATGACATAAACTTGACAATGGTTCAAGTTTTAATTCCATTAAAAATAAGAATAAAGGTTCTCTTTTTTCACCTAAATATTGACATTAAAAGTATTAAAATTATTGGAATTCCCTTGTGACACAGCAGGTTAAGGATCCAGCGTGTTGTCACTGCAGCTCAGGTTTGATCCCTAGCACAAGAACTTCCACATGCTGCACGGTGAGGTCAAAAACAAAATAAAATTAAAAACTATTAAAATTTATTTATTCCAAGAGAACAGCCTATCTGACTTCTACATAGTCAAACCAATTTTCATATGTTAAACATTCTCCTAAAAAGACTTACTTTACCTTCAGAAGCTCATATTATATTCTTAAAAATAAAGATGTTTCTTCAGTGTTACCTATATGAGAACTTGCCATTATATATCTTCATATCTACTGAATGATCATTCTGCCAATGAAAGACAAAGATGCTACAGAAATAACATCAGTCATATCAAAGGCATTAGTATTACGTTTTCCATTCGTTCATCATCTGCACCACGCTTTTACTGAATGTGTATAAACTACTGAATATGGCACCCAATATCTAATCTTTGTTGCCTTTTTTGTTTCATCTCATAAAGTCTAAAAAGTATAAAAGAAATACCTAGAAATAAAGGTTATGAGATCACTTGCTTCCATGTTATTAAGATTCCTTTTTCTCCTCAGGCAACCATCAGTTCTCTCTTTTCTAGTTCCTTAGGCTCTTTACAGCTTAAGCTTTCTTAACTATACTTTGATTCCCTTTTAAAAATGATTTCCCTTTCCATCTTTTATTTACTTCCCCTCATCTTCATGTTAGCTTTCCCTCACTACATATCTGAGATGATCATTCTGAGTAAGATTCATAAGGAAATATGTTGCAGTTTCATAGGACAGTTCATAAAATAGTCTACATAGTCGGTGTATCATATGTAAGCTTCACCTGGTAAACTCTAAATACAATTGGTTTGATTCCAGGTCTACGAGCATTCTATAAATACAGGAACTTTGAATCTATTGAAAAGAGTCACTGCTGAAAGACTTATTATGAAGAAAAATCCTTCACTTCTGATCCAATTTCACAATAAATCTTAAATATTTAGTACCAATAGAATTTCAATGAATCCAGCAATTTAAAAATGTAGCAAACTGGAGTTCCCACTGTGGCACATAGGGGACTGCGGCATCTCTGTAGCGCTACTGCACAGACTGGATCCCTGGCCAGGCACAGTGGGTTAAAGGATCCCATGTTGCTGAGCCACAGGGTAGATCACAACTGCAGGTCAGATATGATCCCTGGCCCAGGAACTCTTATGCCAGGGGGTGGCAAAAAAAGGGGGAAAAGGTAGCATATTAAGAGAGTAGATCTTAAAGGTTCTCTTCACAAGAAAAAAAAAATGTATAACCAAGTGAAGTGATGGATGTTAACTAAACTTACTACGGTAATATTTTGCAATGTATACATATATCAAATCATTATGTTGTACATGAACTGGCAACAAGTCAACTATATTTCAATAAAACTGGGAATTTTTTTTTTTTTTTTTTTGCTGTTTTAGGGCTGTACCTGCGGCATACAGAAGTTCCCAGGCTAGAGGTCGAATCAGAGCTTTAGCCGCCGGCCTATGCTACAGCCACAGCAATGCCAGATCCAAACCATGTCTGAGACCTATACCACAGCTCACAGCAACACTGGATCCTTAACCCACTGAGCAAGGCCAGGGATTGAACCCATCATCCTCATGAATACTAGTCGGGTTCATTAACCACTGAGCCATGACGGGAACTCCTAACTGGGAAATTTTTAATTCAAACAATTTAATGTAATTATGTACCTAGTTTCCTTTTAATTTTTTTAATTGAAATATAATTTACATTCAGTAAAAAGTATACAAATCTTGTGTAACACATCAAAAGCTATTGACAAATATATACAACTAGTAATTCATAACCCTGTCAAGACAGAGAACATTTCTATCACTCCAGGATGCTGTCTCAACAAAAGCATTATGATTTCTTCCACCAAAGATTTGTTTTGTCTCTTGCTGAACTTCATATAAATGGAATCATATAATATGTACTCTTTTATGTCTAGATTTACTCAGCACAATGGTTTTTGAGACTTATCCATGTTTCTACGTATGTAAATAGTCTCTCATTTTATTGATGAACAATATTTTAATTTGAATTTACCACAATTTGTTTATCTACTCTCCTGGCTGATGGACATATGGGAAGTTTCCATTTGGGCCTACTAAGAACAAAGCTGCTAAAAACATTAATACACAAGTATTTTGTAGAAGCATGATTTCATTTTTCTTAGGTAAATACCTAAAAATGGAATTACTGGGTCACAAGATATAAGAAACTGTCCAACACTGTTCCAAAATGCTTGTACCATTTTACATGTTTTATATTCTCACCAGCAAAATAATAGAGATCCAACTGCTACAAATCCTCACAGGTGTTAAGAGATGTCAGGCTTTTGTTGTTTTAAAACTGTAGTTTCCCAAGTATGTATATCAAAGTACCTCGTCATCTTGCTTTGCATCTCCCAAATGACTAAACACATAGGATATTTTTCTCGTGTTTATTAGCCTTTGCATATTTTCTCTTATGAAGAAAATACTTTTTGCACTTTATAGGGTGATTTTTATTTGTATTATCTAATTTGTTTTTTATATTCATTTTTAAGCTACATGTATGGCAAATATTTTCTCCTGAAATTTCTTGAAATATAATTTGGTTATACATTTTCTTGGTATCTTGTGACAAACAAAGTTTTTATTTTGATCATGTCTGTTTTGTTGGTTTTTTTCCTTTTATGATTAGCATTTTTCGTTAATCTAGGAAATCACTGCCTCCTCCTCAAAGTTATGAAGACAGTCCCCTCTAGTTCCTCCTAAAAGCTTTAGAGTTTAACATAAAGCAAAATCACAACAATTTACCTTCTATATTTTCCTCTAAAAGTCTTATACTTTTAATGTTTACACTTACAGCTATGATCTATTTTTGGTTATTTTTAATAAGATAAAAAAATCAAGCTCTGAATTTCATTTTTTAAATGGATATTCATTGTTCCAATACCATCTGTTCAAAGTCTTCTCCTTTCTACCCTTTCTCTATTGCATTGTTTCTGCATCTTTATCGAAAAATAGTTGTCAATATAAGAGTGGGTCCATATACAGACTCTCCATTCTGCTTCCTTGATTCATTTGTCTTCCTTTACATCAATACCATACTGTTTTAATTACTGTAGATATGTAATTTCTTCAAATCAAGTAGTGTTAGGTTAGGCCTCTAACAGAGATCAATGTTTTAAGAACATTCTTATTTTCTAATACAGGTATCTAGTACTATAAACCCTGCCTTAGTACTGTTTAGTGGTACCCCACAAATTCTGATGTTCTGTTTTCATTTTAGTAAGTTAAAAATGTCCTCTACATTCTCTTTTGATTTCTTCTTTGATCTATAGGTTATTTAAAAGTGTGTTATTTAGGATACTGGTTAATGGCCTTTTTTTTTAATCTTTCAGTACTTTGGAGGCATCTGCATTATTCTCTTCTCACTTGCATTGTTTCCAAGAAAGCTTTGTAGTTTTAATGAAATTTGAAAAAAATTCTATCAATCATTTCTCTAATTTTGTCTTTGACTCTTCGTGCTCTCCTCCTCCAAGGATGAAGAGATTAACTACTTGATAAAGTTCACAATACTCTTTCACTTTTTTAATTATTTTATTCATTTTTTATAGTTTCATTTTGGATTATTTCTATCGTTTTGTCTTCAAATTCACTGATCTTTTTTTCTTCAATTCCTAATCTTCCATTATCCCCATCGAGTACATTTTCATGTCAAATATTATAATACTCATCTCAACATTAGATAATTTTCTTTATTTTTATGTATTATATATCTACTTAACTTTTAAAATATATGGAATACAATTATAGTAACTATATTAATGTTCTTGCCTGCTCATTCTAATATCTGTGTCACTTCTGGATTGGTGTCCAGTCTCTCATTACTTTCTCATTACTGACCATGTTTTCCTGCTGTTTTTTATGCCCGGTTATCTTTGACTGAATGCTGAACATTGTGAACTTCACCTTCTTGGGTGCTAGATATTTTTTCATTCCTATAAATCTTGAATTTTGTTCTAAACTATTTGGAGACAGGCTGATCCTTTCAGCTCTTGTTTTTATGATTTGTTATTCTGTCTGAGAGCATTGCCCAATTTAGCATTAATTATTCTTCACTGCTGAGGTTAAGACTTTATAAATAATTTATTAAAAAAAATAAAATATATTTAAATAAGTAAATGTTCAGGCACAGCAACCCAAGATGTCATAATAAAGGAATCAGACTCTTACAGCTACATAAATGTAGTTAACCTGTGCCATACCCAATAAATATGTCAAAACAGTATACACAAATGTGGAATGATGTTGCCTCTAAGAACCACAAAGATTCAATGATATGCCCCTTAGCGAAAGAGCTACAAGAGACGATGGCCACCGAGCTCTTAAAGGACAGTACTGATGTTTCCCTGCCTCATTTATCTAGATGCCTTTATGCTCTGCTGCTGGTCTCCACTATTACTATTGGCATCACTTGGGAGATTGTTAGAAATACTGATTCTCAGGTCCTCCCTCAGACCTACAAATTCAAATCTCTATGTTAATAAGGTGGCCAGCTTATATGGATATAAGATAAAGGCTGAAAAATCATTGGGCACTTCTGGGCTACATGTTAAAGGAGAGGGTAATAAGCAAAATGCATGCAACAAAAAAATGGTTATTTCAAACCTTATTTTGAAATTAAAAATATTTGAAAATTAATATTTTGTACTTAATAAATAAATATTTGCCATTTATGAATAAATTAAGTAAGTAAATACTCACTCACTCAAAGCTAAATCTGGTGGGGGGGGGCAGGATCAAGATGGCAGAGGAGCAAAAACATAGCGTTCGCCTTCTCCCACAAACACATTAAAAAAAAAAAAGCAACGTCACGTAGAATGATTCGCACAGAACACCTACTGAACGAAGGCAGAAGATCTTAAACCTCCAAAAACAGAAAGAAACCCTCCACATAACTCAGTAGAACAAGAGGGGGAAAAAAGAGAAAAAGGGATCAGGACAGGAACAGCTCTAGTGAGAAGGAAGTGAGAAAGAAGAAAGGAACCCACACCCTGGCAAGCCACCTAACTGATCTCAGAGATCACAGAGCGACCTCAAAGCCATAGGGGAAAGCACAGCAACTGGACTGAAGAGGACAAAGCACAGAGAGAGCTGCAAAGACCATCGGTACCACTGCCCCTGCATACCACAGCCTGAGACGCTCAGGCAAGAGCTGGGACTGAGACTCAGGCTCTGGAAGTGAGTTCTGGGAGAGAACTAGGGTTGGCTGTGTGCAGACAGCCTGAGGGAGCTAGGGAGCAGTGTGCCAAGGGCTGGGGAGTGGAGTGCCACAGCCAAGGGAACTCAGGTGGAGGTCTGGACCCGCAGGAGATGCAGGGTGCCGTTGTCGGGGAGGGCAAGAGGAAGAGGGGCAGAATGCCATAGGAATATCTTTCTCTGTGCACCCGTGGACTCTCAGAGGGCAGGGCTGTGAATGGTCAACAGGCACATGAAAAAATGCTCAATATCCCAAATTATTACAGAAAGGCAAATCAAAACTACAATGAGGTCCACTTCATACCAGTCAGAATAGCCATCATTAATAAGTCCACAAATAACAAATGTGAGAAGGTGTGGAGAAAAGGGAACCCTCCTACACTGTTGATGGGAATGTAAACTGGTACAACCACTATGGAAAACAGTATGGAAATACCTCAAAAAAACTAAATATAGAACTACCATATAATCTAGCAATCCCACTCCTGGGCATATATCCAGACAACACTTTCATTGAAAAAGATACATGCACCCCCATACTCATTGCATCACTATTCACAATAGCCAAGACATGGAAACAACCTAAATCTTCAACAACAGATGAACGGATTAAGAAGATGTCGTACACATACACAACGGAATACTACTCAGCCATAAAAAAGAACAAAATAATGCCATTTGCAGCAATATGGATGGAACTAGAGACCCTCATACTAAGTGAAGTAAGTCAGAAAGAGAAAGGCAAATACCATATGATATCACTTACATGTGGAATCTAAAATAGGGCACAAATGAACCTATCTACAGAAAAGAAACAAACTCATGGACTTGGAGAACAGAAGTGTGGTTTCCAAGAGGGAAGGGAGGGAGTGGGATGCACTGGAAGTTTGGGGTTAGTAGATGCAAAATATTGCATTTGGAGGGAATAAATAATGAAATCCTGCTATATAGCACAGGGAACTATGTCTAATCACTTGTGATGAAACATGGTGGAGGATAATGTGAAAAAAAGAATGTATATAAATGTATAATTGGGTCACTTTGCTGTACAGCAGAAACTGACAGAACATTGTAAATCAACTACAATAAAACTTTTTTTTTTAAAGCTAAATCTAGAGCTAACTTGGTATCCATTCATTCAATAAATACTAAGAGTCTATGTGTAAAGCACTGTGCTAAGATCTGTAAGAGAAGTAAAAGGTCAAAACCACTGCAGCATATACTTAAAGCACACAGTTAAAGATAATTAAAACATATCGTTTAAAGCTAAAGATCAAACTATAGCTCCAAAAAAGAAGGAAATTAACATAATTTTCTCTCAAACATAGTTGTAGCTCCACCACAGATTTAAATTTAATTGAACCAAAGCTTCCCTTTTTGAGGCCACTGGTTTCTGAATGGTACTGAAGAACGAATTACTAGTAATACTTTAAACTAGAGCCATTCTGGTAAGAAAGGAAAAAGAAATGGGGAAAGAGAAAGACAGAGAATGAGGTAAGGTCAGGTAAGAAAGCAGGTCTAACTGAAGTAATGAAATCGTAACAAAAGAAAATGAGCCAAGAAAGAAGAAATTTCAACAGCACTAAGTACTTACTCTCTAGGGCAGAAACTGGCAAACTTTTTTTGCCATCTAATATGATTTCTTATAACTACTCAAAGCTGGTGTTGTAGCTGAAAGCAGCCATAGACATTAAATTAATAGACATGGCTGTGTTCCAATATTACTTTTCTTACAAAAGACAAGTGGTACAGATTTGGCCCCAGGGACATAGCTTGCTGATCCCTTGCTCTAGGGGAAAGAATCCAAAAGGTTCACAGATTATATGCCTAATAAATTAATGTAGAATCTGCATTTAAAAATAATAAAGCATATGCTCTTTTTAGCTTATGATAAGGGGAATTAAATTATTCTTGAAGAGAAAGTATTTTCCAAATAAATGTTTATCCAAATTATAACCAATTTCATTTTTTCTAGGCATAACTATCAAATCTGATATTAAACTCTAACTTCTCCCCTGACTAAAAGGAATTCTTATTAACAAAAGAAGCTGTTGGTTTGACTTGTATGAGATTCAGAAAGGAAAGATATAATTACAGAATATATTAAGTCATTAAAGTATGCATTTACTTGTAACAGCAGTCAATGGCATCAGGCAAAAGAAAAAAGAGGAACTACTACTTCTTGCTTCCCCACAATGGGTCAGATTCTACCGTTATTCAGGTTACTATTTTGTCAACGAAAGAAGCATTGAGAGATAATATTGACCAAGCCTTGGTAAATTTTAAAACGTTGAAATTACCCCATGCATTTTCTCTGACCATAATGCTATGAGACTAAAAATTAACTACAAGAAAAAAGAAAAAAGGAAAAAAAAACAGCAAAAGACACAAACTCCTGGAAGCTAAACAATATGCTACTGAACAACCAATGGGATCACTGAGGAAATCAAAAGATAGAGACAAAAGACAATGAAGATACAACCCAAAACCTATGGGACACAGTAAAAGCAGTTCTGAGAGGAAAGTTTATAGCAATATATCTATTTGTTTATTCAAGCTCATATACCTTGACCATTATAGTTGCTATTTTATAGGTTTTAAATCAGACACTGTAAGTCTCAACCCACATTGTCTCATTTTTCACTCTTACCTACATAATGATTTATGTATTTTTATTATGTACTGTTGTATTTGTAATATTCTGCCTGAGTGCTTTATCTGGCACAGGAATATGCTTGACCAATAAGTTCTAGAGAGTTAACAATCCCAGGAACAACCCTAGACCAACAGCAAAGGAAAGTTACGGATAAGTACCCCCAGCCTCCTTGTTCATTACATAGGATAATTCTCAAGACATGGTATCTTGTCTCCCAGAAGTCCCAGTTAAAATTGAGACACAACTGCTAAAAGAGGTAACCTGCTCTTGAATGCATTCAGTATTGTATTCTTTCTCTTAGCTGCATCATTCCGCACTTCCCTACAGGTAGTGCCTGGGACTGCCTTGCATATAAACTACCTGCTCTCACATCTTTGTGTGCTTAACATAGCCCTCAATCTAACATGGTTCTCTAACCTTAAAGTTCTTGGGTTCCTGAGATATGTTCATAGCATACCAACCATGAAATCATCATGTTTTGCCCAAAAATAGTATTACACTATTTCACTTTTGCTAGTTTTCAAAAGAACTAGCTTATCCATAATTTTATTATTCTCCTGAGACACAGCTAACACACCAGGGTGATGGCTTTAGGCATCTCCTAAAGTGACTCCCAGTTATCTTACCTGTTATAATTGAGTACTCAGAACTCATTCTCCTATAAAGTATAATTTAGATTTGTTTTTCCATAAATGCATGATGAAAATGCATTTTGTTCACATGAAAATGTATCTGCCACTTCTGGATAACAAACACAGTATAGACCAGATTTTTTTTTAACTTTTCAATTCAAACAGAAATATGGAATAGAAAAATAATCTTCCCTAGAAAACTTTTCATTCTTCCCCTTACAAAAGAAGGAAATATAAGATCTATAAACACTATTTTTTAAAGTCCAACACTTGGAACATGGAGAAGTCCATAGAACTGAGCCAAAATAATAAATAACAGAGTTATCCCATGGAAACATCAAACTCACGAAACCCTTTCGTCTGTATTTACTTACTTGGAAAACAGCTTCATCCTTCAGCCCAAGGTGGAAACTTCGGAGACATTAACCTTGCCCATTCTCCTAATTCCACTTCCAGCTAATCCTATCAATTCAACCTCTCCAAAGTGTCTAAAAACCATCTCTTCTTCACTCCCATTGCTCTTATGCCAATTTGTCTTTCCTATGACCATAACCTCCTACCTAGGCTCTTTTTTTTATTTCACTTCTTCATTCCGGAAAGTGATAATCTGACACTCCTTC
Source organism: Catagonus wagneri (assembly GCA_004024745.2). Taxonomy (NCBI): domain Eukaryota; kingdom Metazoa; phylum Chordata; class Mammalia; order Artiodactyla; family Tayassuidae; genus Catagonus; species Catagonus wagneri. Next base: position 3,390,800 of record PVHT020000230.1, on the reverse strand, counting down.
ATCAAACGTATAAACAGTTCAAGTCCTGAGCATCAGTTTCAGTATTTATATAAAACATAGACATTTACATTTCATTTAGACAATTCATTTGCTGCCTAAACATTTCATGTATTTGTATTTCTGTTTGGAATGAAGATTAAAAATGTTACCTAAATATTAAGCAAAATGTTTACCTGTCTGAAGCTATGTCACTGGCAATTTGGTGTTTCGCTCCTGACCCATTTTTAATAGAATCCTGTCTTGTGAGCCCATGAGATCGACTTTTCTCCATTGCAGGTACAGATAAGTCACCTGGGGGTCCTTGGAACTGGGCCTGCTCATGAAGTTTTGCTTTCTTCTCCTGAGGTGCCTCCTCATTCCGCAGTCCTCGGAGAACCTTTTGATCAGGTTGCTGTGGTGTATTAGATCCACTATTATAAAACCATGCTCCTGATTTAGTGAGGATTTCTTGTTGTTTTCGGCACAAATTACATACCCACATAACCTGCACATGAATATACAGGGAAAAGGTATTAGTGTTTCCAAAAGTTGAAAGTAAATAAAAAGAGAGACAACAATTCAAGCTAACAAAAAAAGTATATGGTTATCCTGTCTGAAATTAAAAATGTAATCCAGATTAACTGCTCCATCAAATCATATATCCTTTCTTTTAATTTTTTCAAAATAATTATAACAAAAGAGACAATGCTGACTGGAAGTAGAAATGCCAAACTAGAACGCAAAACTACTAGCTGTTTATTTGTATTATTTTTTTATTTAAATTAAGGGCCTAGTATAACATCCTGAAAATGGATTTTGAGGTTAGACAGACTTGGGTTTAAAACCCAACTCTAAGACTAGAAACTCTGAAACCTTCAACAAGGCACCTATAAAACTTAGTTTCCTTAATGATAAAGTAATAGAAGAGGGATGATAATACTCATTTTCTTATACTGTTTTCAGGTCTAAAATAATTTATTTAAAAGGTCTAGCACAATGCCTGGTATATGTTGGAACTATAACAGACTACTTACTATTCTTCCGATTATATTACAGTCCTCTTGAGGGGTTTTTATTTCTTTTGAGTAGGTCCTAATGGCTAAAATAAAGCTAGCAACATGGCTGATCCACAATAGAAACCTTTAACTGTTCATAATTTTAGGAGGGTACTTTATATAAAATGTACCATGTTAACCATTTCTAAGTGCACAGTTCGGCAGCATTACGTTATTCACATGGTTGCAAAACATCTCCAAAACTTGTTCATTTTGCAAAATTCAAAATCTATATCCATTAAAACAGCAAGTCCTATTTTCTCCCTCCATGAATCCTCAGGTAACCACCATTCTATATTTATTTTTTTAAAGGATATGTTTTTCAGACTCAAGGAATCTAAGACTATTAAAAATAATACCTGCGTGACTAGAAAACCTTCACCCTCTTCTGAAAATTGTTTTTCAATTAATTTAAAAAAATCGTACATTCATGAAATAAAAGGTGAGTTTGTATTTCAAGTGTTTTTTTGTTATTTTCTGTCAAACACTTAATCTTAGCTCTCCAGATCGGTAAACATTTCCTCATAGTTTACATAAATTATAATACAAAATAATCACAGTAAAAGAAAAATTCAACATGGTATTTTCAATACCATTTAAAAAATTTGCTGACTGCCGATCATTCCAGTTCATGTTGTTTTTATAGTGTACATCACACAATACTGTACTTGATCACATTTTTATTATTTTCTTCTCTCTTCAAACTGTATAGACATTTCTCTTTTTCCCAACCAAATTCATAGCTTACTGGGGGCAAGGTCTATATCCTCTTTTTGTATAATAAAACTTTACAAATTATAGAACAGTAAACCTTCTAAATGCTTGCTAGCTTGAATTTACTTAAAAGTCCTTCTGGGAGATGTATTACCATAAAATGTTTTAAAATATTACACTAAGATTTGTGTTTCATCCATTTCCCAAAGAATTAGTCATCAATTTTTTGTGGTAGCTTGCTTTTATAAATAAATAAGAAAGTATTTTTGATATGAAAATTCCAAAATCTCACCAAATTTTTATTTTATTTATTTATTTTTTTTTTTGCATTATAGCTGGTTTACAGATTTCTGTCAGATTTTCCAACTGCACCATGTGGTGACCCGATTACATGTACATATATGGATTTGTCACATGTAATTAGATATAGTTCCCCGTGCATTACAGTTGGAGCTCCTTGCTATTCCATCATTAAAGCAGTAGGTATCCCCACTCCCTCCCACCCC
>PVHT020000230.1:3344738-3387546 GCA_004024745.2 Catagonus wagneri | reverse complement strand
TAAAGCAGTAGTTATCCCCACTCCCTCCCACCCCTCCCCCACCCCTCCCCCGCCCCCTTGGCAACCACAAGTCTGTTTCCCAAGTTCGTGATTTTCTTTTCTGTTGAGATGTTCATTTGTGTAGTGTTTTATTCTCCAGTTATAAGAGATTTCATATGACATCTGTCTTTCTCCTTCTGACTTGCTTCGCTCAGTATGAGGGTCTCTAATTCCACCAAATTTTTAAAAATAGGTCATAGTTCAAATTTCTCTTGATCTGAATATACAAGAAATATAAATATATCTAACTCATCCATAGTCTCAAAAATCAAGTTCCAATCAAAATCTTCAGCTTTTCAATGCCATCTTGTGACAAATATAAGTACTGCAGATCTCTTTTAAAAGTGAAAGGCACCATGCGGTGCAGCTGGAAAATCTGACAGAAATCTGTAAACCAGCTATAATGCAAAAATAAAAAATAAAAAATAAAAAATAAATAAATAAATAAAAGTGAAAGGCACACTAAATCTAAAACCACAAAATATTGTTAAAGTTTGAATTTCAAGTTTTCTGCTTTATTTTAAATAAATTACTATTCATGTTACAGTAATACATCTATATGATTCTATGATATGAATTTAACTGGAATATGATTTTATGATATGAACTTAACTGGACTAAGTCACACTCAGCATATTGAAGAATAACATCCTTTTGCACCTGGTTACTGACAATGAAATGTAAGTCAAAGTTTATGAGACAGACAATTACCTAATCATGATCACCTGCAGAAACAACCTAATGCTGCTTCATTATTTGTCAAGGGAGGCCATGATCTGCCCTGCCAATTTACCTCAGTGTAAACCAGGTAACTTTATGATTTGTACAGATTTATAAATTTAAATTTATTCATTGTATAAATAGCATCATTTCCATGTAGCATCATTTCCCGTCGTGACTTAGAAGAAACGAAACTAACTAGCATCCATGAAGACGTAGGTTCAATCCCTGGCCTCACTCAGTGGGTTAAGGATGTGGCACTGCCATGAGCTGCAGTGCAGATCGCAGATGCAGCTCAGATTCAGCATTGTTGTGGTGTAGGCCAGCAGCTACAGCTCCGATTCAACCCCTAGCCTGGGACCCTCCATATGCCACAGATGCAGCCCTAAAAAGACAAAAAGACAAAAAAAAAAAATTAGAGAGAAAAACTTGGAAGCACTGTTGGCTTAGTTTTTCTCATCTGTTAACCCCCAGTGGGTATTTATATGATAAATGAGTGAAAGGCGTGAAAGAGTCTGATTCCTATTAAAGACTCTCTATCTTATTAATACTTATCATACACTCTGGGCTATCCCCATTGGTTGCTCTTTTTCTGACTACATTTTATGTCCCCCCCTAAACTGTTGGCTTCTAATAAGCCTCATATCCTAACACTCATTAACCTTCTCTTTTTTATTATCTCCACCTATGCTTAGATAATAGTTTATGAGGAGTTCCCGTTTTGGCTCAGAAGGTTAAAAACTTAATATCCATAAGGATGCAGGTTCAATCCCTGGCCTTGCTCAGTGGGTTAAGAATCCAGCATTGCAGCACGCTGCTGTGTAGTCACAGATGCAGCTTGGATCTGGCATTGCTGCAGCTCTGGTACAGGCTAGCAGCTGGACTTCCGAATGGACCCCTAGCCCTGGAACTTCCATATGCCACAGGGGCAGCTGTAAAAAAGACAAAAAGAAGAAAAAAATAGTTTATTTAATCTCAGGAAGCCTAAATGCACTCACTTGAAGCAGTACAGGGACTAACACTTTCATCTGAAGCCCTCCACACATTTAACTTATAAATTGATGATACTGAACCACGCCTTACAAACACGTATACACGTGCATGTTATGAGATGACTTTTCACTTACTGGCTACAAAATAATTAAGGTCTATTAGCAGTAAATTCTGTGTCTGTGGGAAAAAACTAATTTGGTAATAAAATAACAGGACTTTTGTTAATGGAACACTTTAACCAAATACATTAACCAGAAAATGTATTTTATGACAAATGCTGTAAAAAAAAAATCTTCAAAATATATATGCTTATAAATCACCATGGCTAGAGCCTATAGTTTTGCTTGTCATCATAAATATCAAAAAATATCTAGGCCCAAAGAATACAAAGAAACAGAGGATTTAAAATTATAAAGTATTATTATTTTCAGTTCTAAATATGGCAAAATTTTAAAGTAATAGCAATATTAGAGATAGAATACTAATGACCCAAATTTGTCACTTATTACCATATGTTCCATTCCACAGACATCTTTGGTAGGATTAAAAAGGGGAGAAATTAAGGAAAGCAGAAGTATCTCTTTAAAGCCATAAAAATTGTAAACATAGTAGCTAAACTGAAAAGTCAAAAAACAAACTTGTGTTAAGTACGTTAATAACTTAAAGGAATTTAAAGCTCTGAAAACTCTGATTTTCATCTAAATAGGGGTAGTAAATAATAGAATAATTCAGAGATTGGAAGGATTACTGGTTAGAGTTTGGTGCTGATAAGACCACAGGCAAAGTTAGTAAGACCAACTAACTTTGTACAGAAAAAAAGAATTTACTAGACTCTACCTTTAATCAGACTAGACTCTACTGCTCATCTATAATGCTTATAAATGTGTGCATTTGTCAGATAAGAATGTAATTGATCAGTTTAACCCTCACACATGACCAGAAAATTGTGGAAGATGCTAACTAGCTATTAAACTTATTTCCTTTCTGTCTTAGAAAAAACTGCATTTCCCCCATCTCTCTTGTAGTTAGAGATGGCCACGGCCATATGACTGTGTCCTGGCCAATGGACTGTAAATGGAATGATGTATGCCATTTCCATGACCATTAAAAACTCTCTTATGCTACTGTCATGCTATTCATTCAAGACTCTGGGGAATAAAGGAATCATCAAAAAAACTTAAAAATGGAGCCTGGGAATCTGAATGAGTACTTGGAAGGCTGCCCTCTGTTAGTCAGCCACACCAGTGTGAACTTCACACAGATGAGAAATAAACTTCTATTACAATAAGCTACAGAAACTTTTTGAGCTTATCTTTAGAGCATGATAGTATTTCCTTACCAATTCAAAATCTTTTTAAAGTACATTTTCTATTGAATGTGTCACCAGCACAATTTTTTTTTGTAGGTGAAGAACACTGCATTACTAAAACTGACACATAAATGCACCTCCGTGTTGTTCTGGAGCCAGCTTTCACTGAGTCCTAAGAACCAATTGTGTGCATTTCTCCCCAACTCCACATTTGATGAAGTAATGTGGGTAACTGGAAAGCAGCCACCATAAATGCTTTTAGACTATGAAAATTGGAAAATGCCACAATCAGGGCTTTTTCTTACAGAGAACCTGTTGTTGTTAGCACAGATTAGCACATCACTGAATATAATGTAAATCATACAGCCTACTAAAAGATTAATACTATATTTAGTATTAGTAAATAAACTTGGATGAAGCTGTACTTTACCATAAAAATTAATTCAGACCATAATACTGCAATTTACTTATAGATGGGCAAATAACTATTAACACTAATTCATTAATTATTTATTCATTCATACAATATTCACTAAATGCCTACTATATGCCAGATACTATGATATGAGCTGGTGAATAAAGTTCAGCAGACACTGATTTTGCCATGTAGTTTAAAGTGTAGTGGGGAAGACAATAAGCAAAAAATTGCACAAATACTGTCTAGATTACAACTATGATCAATGCTACAAAAGAAATACAGTCATACCATAAACCCCTTAATGCCTTTCTCTCCCCAGGCCTAGACTGTGTTTGAAAAAAAAGAGAGAGAGAGAGAGAGAGAGAGAGAGAGAGAGGGAAATGTAGAGATCTGCAAGGGGCCTAGAAATCTAGAAATGTTCAAATACACCATTACCCTAAAGTGTTCCCATCATCAGACCTATGGTGTTTCTGTATCTCAAAAGGCAGAATTCAGTGGCATTTTGGGCTACTAAACCTCCAAGCCCCTCCCCCCAGCACAACTGTGATGCCTTGGGAAAGTTGAAGTACCTGCTCATATCTTTCTTAAAAGGTTAAAGTTTTTCATATACATTCCTTAAGCAATTAAGAGAGCACTGTAATCTCAATAAAATAGGCTTCTAGATTATAAAACAAATATCAAGAAATTTCCTTCAGCTGATAACCCCTAGACAAGCAGCAGATCATCCCAGATTCCCCAGGAACCATAAGCATGGCATCTCTAGCTACAGTCACATTTGTAGGCTGAAGCAGGGAAGCTTAATGGTGTCTTCCATAAGTCTCTCAGGAGATGGAAGCAGTGCAGAAGAAACTTTTACCAAGAATATTTCCAAGTCTTAGCTGGATATTGTTAGGGTTTTTACAAATTACACACACACACACACACAAATGTAACTTGTTTATTTCCCCTTTTTTTCCCTTTGCTTTTTAGGTTCGCACCTGCAACATATGGAAGTTCCCTGGCTAGAGGTTGAATGGGAGCTACAGTTGCCGGCCACAGCCACAGCCACGGCAATACAGGATGCGAGCCGCATCTGCAACCTACACCACAGCTCACGCAACACCAGATTGAGGCCAGGGATTGAACCTGCATCTGCATGGATACCGGTCGGGCTCATTACTGCTGAGCCACAATGGGAACTTCCTATTTCTCTATTTTTGATCCAATTTTCTTCAACGGCATACTAGTCAAATTTCTTTTAAAGCCACCTACCAAATTTTAGTCTGCCAAATAGCTTCTTTGGATAAATTCTCTATTTCTTTATATTTCTACCCTTTTCCCTGTTTTTCAAGAAAGTGTCTTGGTATCCTGTGGGACTTCTGCTGCTGAAATCTGAAGCTGATCTAACTCATTCATAATCTTGTTTCTCTAGCAAGATTGAGCTCTACTACTGAGTTCATCTCACTTTACCTCCTAAGACACTGCTGACTCCTCTTAGTCTCTGAACAATCCTCTATTCAGCAATGGCCCAAGCTTATCTGTTCTGCAGTCTCTTCTGCAAAGTGACTTCATTCCTCATCATGGGGTGTCATGACAGAGACATGCAGCTACTTTTGTGTCTGCCATGCCACACTGGAACGAAGGATAATTCTGAAAAGCTAATGCTGGTCCTTTCGTGACCTAACCATGATTCACCGCCAAGTACACTCTGAAGTATCTATGCCACAGGTGGGTGAAAGATGATTTTTCAAGAACCTCAAATATTAAGAAAGGTAAAAGCTGCCCTTTGACTAATATGCATTCTCATCCTGCATCAAAGCCTAGAAAGAGGGGACTAAAACATACCTCTCCTCACCATTTGGCCTCACCTCTACCTTCTTTCTCATTCCTCACAATGTACAAGGATAGAAGGGGCAGGCTCTTCCTTGAATTCCCTTTCTGTACACCTGTCACTGTCTCCAAGTACCCTCAGGCTTGACCTAATGAGCTTCAGGCTTTCCTCTTCATCATTCCATAACTTCCCTTAACTCATCGCCTTCATGGCAAAAAGGAAAAAAGAAGCCAGCTTATTAATAAAATAATCTAAACCAGAAAGCATTTCAAATATACCTGTTACACTGTGATCTAAATACTGTCAGCTATGTCCAGAGATTAATATTCGCCTAGGGAGAAAGTATGGACCATATCCATACCTACAGAAAGAACTGGGAGCTTCAAGTTTCTGGTGTAATGGATGATTCATCTGCTCTAGGTAGGAGTTGTGCAGTGGGAGGTTGGAGAGCACAGGAAATGAATCTAGTAACAAAGGTAGATTTTTCAAGGATAAGATAATACTCTATACTATCCAAAGTTGATGTTACTTAAAGAAACGATTTTTAAAGTGCCAAGTTTTAAGTATAGCAAAATTAACTGAAGTTGGTAATTTAAAGAAATAGTACAACAGATCAAAGGTAAAAGGACTTGAAGTAAATAACAGAAATTAGAGAACAAAAGGAACACTCCAAGTACCTGCGGGGCGAGGGGGATACGGGACCCACTACTTCCCATAGTTGAACTTCAGTGTGCTATTCACATCGTGTTAGTAGTACGCCAGTTCCTTCGTAAAAACAGCGGTATCATTAGTATTGAAGGATTAATTCATGTTGTGTATATACTCCAAAAAGAGAGTTTTCAAGTGAAACTAAAACTGGTTTTAACAAATTTAATGTGATTAGGTCATTGAATATTAAGCCCATGACCTTACAACAAATTAAATTAGAAAACTAAGACAATCAGATAATTGAATAGCAATTTCAATGACTTTACAATACCCATAATTACATGAGATGCGGGTCCATCTCCCATGTTCTGGCAATTTGAGATGTCAAATATTAAAAGACAGGAAATGAAACGAAAAAGAAAGACAAATATGTTGAAAATATCATTTATTGTATTGCCACGTAGTCAATATTATTAAAATTTTGAGATATCTGTACTATTTATCACAAAACACACAACTGCAAAAAATGTATTCACTAGTAAAAGGAGCTAGAAAATGCTACAGAAAGGTGCCCTAAATCACAGATTACACAGAGCTATGGGCTCTGTGGTGGGACAGTCTTGTAACAAAGTCAACCATGACTCTGACTGTATATACGAATTTGCAATGTCATCAATTTAAAATATCACCAATATATTAAATTTGTAATATCACTAAATATCAAGATGGAGACAAGAGTCTAGCTTACTCCTGAAGACCTAGTTCTGGACTAGAGAGCTCGGACACTACATGACGCAACCACAAAATTGTTAATAAGAAAAGGAGGAAAGGAGAAAAGGAGGGGAAAGGAGGCACAGCAGGGAAGAGGAGGAAAGACAGCGAAGAGGAAAAAACCACAGGGTCTAGATGGTTTTACATCTGACACTGACCAAACACTGAAAAAACAGATAATCCCAAACTTTTTCAAACTATTATAGAAAGAGGAAAAAAAAAAGGTTAAGTTCCCCAATGCAATTTATAGCACTAGGAAGATTTTAATGGCAAAAATCAGAAAGGGGAATTGGGTTCATTTCCTAAGGCTGCTGTAACAAATTACCACAAATTAGTGGTCTAAAACACAGAAATTTATTCTCTCATCCTTCTGAAGACCAGAAGCCTAAATTTAAATTCAGCATCAATAGGCCAAAATCAAGGTATTAACAAAGCCACATTCCTTTAGGAGGCTCTAAGGAAAATCAGTTCTTTGCCTCTTCTGGCAATCAGCTTCTGATGGCTACCACTATTCTGTGGCTTGGGGGCACATCAGTCCAGTCTTCAAAAACAGCATCTTTGAATCACTCTCTACTCTACATCTTCACATCACCTTCCTTGTGTATGTAAAATCTCCCTCTTAAAGGGATACAGATGATCACATTTAGGATCCATACAGATAATCTCCCCATCTCAAGACTCTTAACTGAATTACATCTGCAAAAATATTTGCTTGTTCATTTGTTTTGCATCATAAGGTTATTCACAGGTTCAGGGAATAGGACACAGACATTTGTTGAGGGGCCACTTTCAGCCTATCACAGACAATATAAAAGTAGAACTATAAGCCAATAGCACAAGTAGAATGGATTGATCTTAAAATCTTAATAACTCAAAAACATATGAGGAAGAAATGTACAAAAAGAAGCTATCATAACAAAAGAATTATAAAAAAATGCAAGAGTAACTTTCTTTTTTCTTTTTAGGTCAGCACTTGCAGTACACGGAAATTCCCAGGCTAGGGATCAAAATGGAAAGGCAGCTGCCTGTCTATACCACAGCCACAGCAATGCCAGATCACAGTCGCCAAGCCACATCTTCGACCTACGCTGAAGCTTATGGCAATGCTGGATCCTTAACCCACTGAGTGAGGCCAGGGATGGAATCTGAATCCTCATGGACACTGTGTCGGGTTCTTAACCCACTGAACCACAACAGGAACTCCAAGGATAATTTAATATTAGAAAATATACCGATGTAATCTACCGCATTAACAGATTAAAACAGAAAAGATGATCATATCAATAGACACCAAAAAAAAAAAAACATACAGTATTCATAAAATGCAGGGTTTGTATATGTGAAAATAAAAATCTAGCAAACAAGAAATAGAAAAGCAATACTTAAGCCTGATAAAGGGTACCTACAAAAACTCTATAACCTATTTTATACTTAAGGATAAAAAGTAAAAGTATTTCCCTTAAAGTTGGAATGAGCTAAGTTATCACCACTTCTATTCAATGCTGTCCTGTAAGAACTAGCTTATTAGTAAATCTCACATATACATAAGACAAGAAAAAAGATGAAATAAAATTGTCCTTATCTGAACACTATATGATTGTGAGTAACATTTATGATAGAAAAACCTAAGAAAACAGACCCAGCATATTAAAAGTACTACGAGAACTCCATGAGTTTATGTCTACAGACAACATATTAAAAGTACTAAGAGAACTCCGTGAGTTTCCTAGATCAAAGAGGTAGAAGACTTCCCTGTGGTTCAGCAGGTTAAAAATCTGGCATTGTTACTGCTGTAGCTCCGGTTTGATCCCTGGCCTGAGAACTTTCACATGTCATGGTGTGGCCCAAAAGTAAATAAATAAATAAAACAGCCTAGGAGAATTTGAAATGCTGGAGCAATCATTAAAAAAAAAAAAAAAAAGATGTACAAAGATAAAGGGTATTTCTGTACACTGCTAATAACCAATCACAAACATTTAATAAAAATTTTAAAGATACCTATTTCAAAAATAATTAATATACAAGAGTCTAAAAGAAGACTTAATAGAAGTGGAAAGACACACTCTGCTAGGATAACAAGACCAAATACACAGGATGTCAGCCTCCCAAATTAAATCTATAAAGTTCAACGTAATTTTAATCAAAATCCTACCAGCTTTTTCATGGAATTTATCAAGCTATAAAATGAACATAGGAGAGCCAAAGATAAGAAAAACCTAGATAATTCTGAAGATAAACAATTTTAAAGTGGCCTTACTCTACTTATTTTAAAGTGATAGAAATTAAGACAGTGTGGTATTCGTAGAGACATGGAGCACAACAGAGGCTCTAGAAACAGACTCTCACACATGTCAGTCCTGACTACAAATTAGTGGAGAAAGGATGCAATATTGAATTAATACAGCCAAGACAACTGGTTTTCCACAACGGGAGGAAAATAGATTTACATCACATACAAAAATCCATTCCAAATGGACTAAACAGTGACTCAGTTCTAAAGAATAAATATCAAAAAGAGTTGTCAAGAAAAAAAATTTCATAAATACAAAAAGCACAAACTATAAAAAAGATAAAAAGTTACTGTATTGAAATGTTTAAACATTTTTAAATAGAAAATAAAATAAACAAATTAAAAAGAAAAACTACAATCTGGGAGAGGTTTTACTGCTATATATACAAGTTAATCAAGGATTTGCATTCAGAATACATGAAGAACTTCCATAGCTCAACAAGAAAAAGACAAACATCACAGCAGAATAACAAGTTAAAAAAATGAATATATAATTCCACAGAGAAATCCAAATGGACAATAAACAAATAAAAAAACTTAATCTCATCAGTCAAAAAATACAAATTTAAAACAATGAGTTACTATTCCACTCCCATCAGTTTGGCAACATTTAAAAGTCTGACAATACCAAGCATTGCAGAGGAAGAAGAGCAACCAGTATGCAAAAGCATTCCTCCCAGGATTGAAAATTACTTCAAATAGTTTGGGGAGATCATTTTGCAATATCCAGTGAAAATGAAAATGGATACGTATATATATATATATATATACACTCTGACCCAAAATGTTACTTCTACCTTAGAGAAATTCTCAAGCAGGCACAGTAAGACATGAACAGGGAGATTCACAGAGCACTATTTCTACTAAAAAATTTATTTCTAGGAAAAAAATTTAGATAACCTAAATCAACATGACAATGAATAAACTGCAGCATATTCATGCAGAAGAATTATATTCAGCATTCAAAATGATGAATTAGATTTAGATTAGTTTAAATTTGGAGATAACTCTCAAAATATACAGTGAAAACACATTTCAGAAAAATCTTTACAGCATGGTCCATAACATAAATTTAAAAACCTTGCAAATAATACTGTATTTTTAAAAATAGTGTATAAAGTTAAACTGTACAAATCAGAACAAGCATGGAATAATAAGAATTCAAGATAAGTGCTCTATCTCTAAAATAAACACAAAACAAATATAGCAAAATGTTAAGATTTGTACAACTGTTTGGTATTCTCTAAAATTTTCAACATGTTGGAAATATTTCAAAATAAAAAAGAGAAAAGAAAAAACAGTAATAAGAGATGACTATCAACCAATTACAGTTAATTGGACTAGAGAAAACACTTACTGATACTCATAATCACACTAAAAGTAAATGGGTTTAATATAAATATATTAGTTAACTGAGAACTAATTAAAATACAATACAGCTTACTTCCAGGGTTGTTGTTGTTGCTAAATGAAGGGGTGTATGTAAAGAAATCATGATTATATAAAAGGAAACCAATTAGGAGTTCCCGTTGTGGCTCAATGGAAACAAATCCAACTAGAACCATGTGGTTCCCTGGCCTGCTCAGTGGGTTAAGGATCCAGCATTGCCATGGCTGTGGTGTAGGTCAGCAGCTGCAGCTCGGATTGGACCCCTACCCTGAGAACTTCCACATGCCGTGAGTGTGGCCTTTAAAAAAAAAAAAGGCAAAAGGAAACCAATTAGCTGTACATATTTTGCTGTACATATTTTGCAGTGTTGTTTTTATTTTTCTTTTCATCAAAGCATGTAATTAATTTTATAAACTCGGTTCTAAATTTAATTTTATTAAAAATTAGAGTGGTTGACAAAGTAAACTAGTCATTGCGAATTTAATTGTATATTGATTATTATCAGAAAAGGTAGTTGTTGCCTTCATAATAAATATTTAAACATTAATTCAGAATTGCATTTTAAGTTTAAAAACAACTCAAAACCAGAGGTATATCCAGCAAGTTGAAGGAAATGAACTTTTCTGCAGTTACTACGTTTTTCCACTAGTCTGTGCTATAGCACTTTGTTCATTCTGGGCTCACTGGATTCTCTGCATACTAGTACTACAATGTTAACCTACTTTTTCCCTAAAAATAACTTAATTTCAGTTAAAAATATAATAAATTTAATAAAACTAATAAGTGAGTTCAGGGACTTCCCTTCGTGGCTCAGTGGTTAACGAATCCAACTAAGAACCATGAGGTTGCAGGTTCGATCCCTGGCCTTGCTCAGTGGGTTAAGGATCCGGCGTTGCAGTGAGCTGTGGTGTAGGTTGCAGACGCGGCTTGGATCCCATGTTGCTGTGGCTACGGCGAAAGCCGGCAGCTGCAGCTCCTGTTAGACCCCTAGCCTGGGAACTTCCATATGCTGCAGGTGCAACCCCAAATAAGGCAATAAGACAAAAAAAAAAAAAAAAAAAAAAAAAAGTGAGTTCAAAGAGTATCATTATAGTACATTACAAAATGTGATGATATTAATCAGGGTAATTACTTTCCACTGCATATTAACTTAGATTCAACAGAGGAAATACAAACATACTCAGTTGACATTTTTCTTTTCCAATATTTAGAACTTAAAAGGTATCTATATAAATTATAGAACTATAAAATCATTTCAATAAATTTAAAGTTATGGTTCAAATTGGAGACAAGCAAGTTTAATTTTTTTTTAAACCAAATGCATATTCCCCCAGAAGATTTCATTTAAATTGGAGAACAGAACATCATGACAATTTCTGAAGGAACATCCTATAAAAGAAAGAGACCAGAACATAATTATATTAAAGTCATAAAATGATGCTTTATCCACAGTGAAAAGAATTAGAGGTATAAAACTAGAGGAAACAGCAACAAAATACTAGTGAAATATGGTGAAACAGAAACCTCTAGAATACTCTCAGGGAGGAGAAATTTTTAAAGGAAGAGATAGTAGTTAATTCAGAGAAAAAGAGAAAAAAGGTTCAAAGTGTAAAGCTTCATTCACCTGTTTCTCACTAGCAATTATTTTTCTTTTTTTTTTTTTTTTTGCTTTTTAGGGCCACATGCACGGCACATGGAAGTTCTGAGCCTAGGAGTCAATTCGGAGCGAGGCCAGATCTTTAACCCACTGAGCAAGGGCAAGGATTGAACCCACAACCTCATGGATCCTAGTTGGGTTTAACCACTGAGCCACAAAGAGAACTCCCTGACTCAGATCAGTTAATAGCAATTCCCCATTCTCCCAGTTATCCTCGGGCAAAAGATACTGGAATAATCTGTTTCTCTTCATACCCCACATACATTCCACTGGAAAATATATCTACAGAGATGACACCTCACTACCTTTACCACAACCCCCTAATCTAAGTCACCACCATCACTTGCCTGAATTATTGCAATAACCTCATAAATGGTCTCCTTGTTAATATATCCCAGCAAAACTATCAAAGTAAACCATTTAAAACGTTTTAAAATACAGGTACATCATGTCTTGTTTTTGGTTAGAATCTTTTCACGCTCTTCATTTTGCTCAGAATAAATGCCAAAGTCCTCACAAGATCCAAAAGGTCTTCTGTGATCTCACTCTAATTTGTGTTTCACTAATCTCACCTACTTGCTCTGTTCCAGGCATACTCACTTGCTTGCTATTTTTCAAACACATCAGGCATGCCCCTACCACAGGATCTTTGTATTCACTATTACCTTAATCTGAACTGCTCCTCCCCTAGACATCTGCAATGCTAGCTCCCTGATCTCTTTCACATTACTGTTCAGCTGTCACTTTTTTCAAAGGCCACCCAAATTAAAATTCCAACATCATCCAAAATTAATTATCTAGATTTTCATTTTCTCCAGGGCACTTACACTTTCTAATACTTATTTTTATTACAGTTTATTTACATGTTGTATAAATTTCTATTGCACAGCAAAGTCCAGTTTTAATATTTATTTGTTGTGTGCATCTCCTAATTAGAATATCTCTCCCAGACAAGTAAGCGATGTTTGTCTATTTTAGTTCACTGTTGTATCGCAAGTACCTAGAAAACACCAAGACATGTTCAATGAATGAGTGAATTAATATATTAACAATAAGTATATAGTAATTATATCTTACTATCTTTAAAACGTTTGCTTAGCAAATTCCTATAATGTGAGTATCATGAGACTTATGAAATTGTCTTTAAAAAAAAATAAAACAATATTTAAGGACTTTCCAAATACAAGTATTACTATAAGCTTTATTTTCTCTAATCAAAAGTCAAAATGCACAAAGTATTTTAAGATTTTTTAATATGTATCAAAATTAACTACTTAAAAGAAAGTAAAATATGCAAAGCCTACCTTAGAAGTTTCCAAATTTGTTCAATCAATGTCCTACTTTTGATCTAACCCAACTGATTTTATAATGTTACTAGGTTTTTTAATTAGAGGGGCACGTTTAATTATATGTTTGTTTTGGAGGCGATGGGTATGTTTACCACCTTGATCAGGGTGATGATTTCACAGATGTATGGATACGTCCAAAGTCACTGAACTGCCTATGTTAAATATGTACAGCTTTTTAATAACATCTATACCTCAAAAAAAAAGATGCTACAAAAATTTAAAACAGAATTGTGGAAACTGCTCACTATTATGAGTTAGGTAAGTTCAGAATGGCAAAATGATATACAAGACCAGTGCTTCTCAAACTATAATGTGCTTTCCAATCACTTATTAAAAAGCAGATTCCCATTCCTAAGTTTGCGTCAGAGAGGCAGGGATTCTGAATTTTTAACAGTCTCCCAGGGGATGCTGCTTTTGCTGATCTGTAGACCACACTTTGCACAGACTGGATTGTGACTAAAACTCTAGGCTCTAGCCAAAACCCTGGTACTACCAATAGTAATACCACAACCACTACTACCACAATTGCTACCACTACTAACAACACACAGCATTTTTTGAGTTCTTCTGATTCTTGCATATTTGGTATCTCATTTAATCTAAGCCTCAGTTATGGATGAAGAAATTGAAGACTGAAAAGGTCAAGTCACATAGACAAGGTCTTCCAGCTGATAAGTAATACAGCCAGAACTCAAACCCAGTCTCCTGTGACCCTGGACATCACATTTTTTGCATGAAGACTCATGTTGCAGGTGATTTAGATACTCATTGGCTCACATTCAATTTCAGCCATATCTATAGCAAATGAACTCAGAAGAACTTCACACTCACTGGGATAGCTATAATTCTTTTAACGGAAAATTGTAAGTGCCTGTGAGGATATAGAGGTGTTGCAACCTTTGTACAGTCATGGCACCCACATAAAATGGTACAGTCGCTGTGGAAAACTGTTTGGCAGTTCTTTAAAAATTTAAACACTGAATTAGCATATGACCTAGAATTCCATTACTAAGTAGTACCCAAAATAATTGAAAATACAATGTTCAAATGCTTGGTAAGTGTATGGTCCTAACAGCATTATTCATAAAAGCCAAAGAGTACAAACAATCTAGATGTCCTTCAACTGGTGAGTAAATATACAACATGTGGTATACGCATACAATGGGATATTATTAAGCCACAAAGAGGGATAAAGTACTAATTCTTGTTACAGCACAAGATATCTTAAAACCATTATACTAAGTGAAAGAAGCAAGACACAAAAGGCCACATAAACCTACTTATATACAATGTCCAGAATAGGTAACTCTACAAAGAAAAAAAGTGGATTACTGGTTGCCTGGATGTAGGTAGGGAAAATGGGAGTGATTGCTGGTAGGCACAAGGTTTCTTTTCAAGGTGATGAAAATGTTCTGGAATTAGGTAATACTGATAATGCACATTGTGAATATACTAAAAATCACTTGAAAATGGTGAATGTTATTGTATATGAATTATATCCCAATTTTTAAAAGTTTAATACCTCTTTTATAGAAAATCTCAAGCAGACATGGTTGTTCTTATTTTGGATGTCTCCACAATCAGATCCTAAGCCAAAGATTTGAATATAGTTTTGTTGCTTAAAAAATGATACCAAGAAATACAGTGAAAGAGTAGGGAAGTGAAACATGGAAAGAAAAAAAAAGCTAATAAGTCAGTTAAAGAGCAGGTTATTTCTGGAGACACATGGAGATTGGTCTTGATGGAACCCTCTTAGAATCATCCCACTAAGGGGTGAGGAGGCTGGGCTATTTACTTATTAGCTCATTGAAGAATTTGCTTATTAGCTCACTTTTGTGCCTCTCCTTCAGGTTAAGCCTATTACTTTGGCCAAAAAAGAAAAAAAGAAAAGAAAAAATGTCCTTAGGCAAAGAGATACAGGAAGCTATTGTTATGTTCAGGAACCATCTTCAGGTGTCATCTGGGGTGGGCTGAAGGCTCCTAAAGTAACTGCTACACTTTTACAGGTGAATTCTACCAAACTTCTGAAGGACCATTAAGTCATACCCCGTATAAACTGTTCCATAAAATTAAATTTAAAAAAAAATAAAATCATATACCACATTTTATGAAGCGAATGTAATTTTGACCTAAAACAAGAAAAACATAAGCCAATTTCACTCACCTATATGTAGAGCCAAAACATGAACTAAAATGTAAACAACAAAATCCAAGACAACTAAAAAACATGCTATATTACTATCAACCACAATTTAACCCCAGGAATGAAAGGATAGTGCAACCCCAGAAAAATCTAGTTATGCAATCAATTTAACAGATTAAAGAAAAAAATGATTATCTAAATCAGTGAAGAAAAAGATTTAATAAAATTCAATACCATTTAATGGTTTGAAGTAACTCTTAGAAAACTAAAAAGACTTAACTCCTAGAAAACCTAGTATCTCTTTAACTTGGTAATCAAAGTAGGATAAAAGGGCATTTCCTTAGTTTGGTAAAAATTGGTATCAAAAACTCTCAGAAAAGGTTATATTTAGTGGAAAAGTTTTAGATCCCCTTGACCAAATAAAACTTCACTTTCTCAAATACTTTCTTAGAGTAAAGCAATACATGTTTGCAAGGTTAAAGTAAGCTGAAGGATGTGAAATATCAACAGAATCCTAAGATAAATAATTGAAAAATATAGGTACTGTTAATAGAAGATGACAGAAATGAAACTTCAGTTCAGTTACATCATATTGTTAATGATTCTGATAACTTGGTAAGTTGTAAATAAACTATAATGTGTTTTTTTTCTCATGTCAATAATCTGAAGTTACCAATTTTGAGACAAAAAATTTCAAATCAACTCAATGGAAAAGAAACTGCAGATGAGCAAATTTGCCCAGCAATCTTATTCTTCATGTAATCATGATTTTCTTAACTTAGTTTTGTAACATATTTGCAAGGTACTTAATAGATAATTGACAAATTGCTTGAGAAGAAATATGCAGCTACTTCCTGTTATATATGTATGATACAAACAATACACTTGTAGATGAGATTTTGATATAAATGGAGTTGTGTCAACAGCTAATGCCAATATTTCCTTGTATGTACAGAGTTTTCCTCTATGTTCAAAGAACATTAAGGATGTTACAATTATACATCTAAGTAAGGTACCAGCTGAACAAACTTTGAAAAAAGACATAGCAAGAACCTAATTCTGATTGCAATGATATTGAAAAACATAATTTAAGGGTAAGAAGCAGCTGACATCATTTTTTAAATGGCACTATTCTTTATAAAATTATTTTAATTGCTAATAAAGTGGATCATACATTATAAAGCCTATTTGTGATATGATACTGAACAATAAACTAATGCCATTTAATAACTTGTAACTTGTTAAAATCTACACAGAGTTAAGAAGGGAGGTATGGGAATACACAAGAAAATCCCCTTGGATATAACCCTTCAGGGAAAATGACTCTAAACTCTGAAAGAATGCACTGCTCCACAAAGACCAGGAGAGACTCTGCTCTTGAGAGATTATAATCAAACAACAGCATGAAACCATCACTCTTGCTACATCCTTATTTGCAAAACACTCAAACCTTAAAGAAAGGTATTAGCAACTTACAAACAGAAATTAAGACTGACTTTGGAAAGTTTTTACATTTTATATTGCTCGCAGCTAAAGCTAGAAGAATCCTATGTTACAACAAAAAAATTATTCTGCTCCACAAGTGAATAGCTAAAAAGATGATAGATGGTAAGCCCATTAGCACAATTTTATTAAACCTTTATGGACACCATCACAGCTCAGTGGAAACAAATCTGACTAGGATCCATGAGGACGCAGGTTTGATCCCTGGCCTTGCTCAGTTGGTTAAGGATCTGGTGTTGCCGTGAGCTGTGGTGTGGGTTGCAGATGAGGCTCGGATCCCACGTTGCTGTGGCTATGGCATAGGCTGGCAGCTGCAGCTCTGATTCGATTCCTAGCCTAGGAACCTCCATACTCCATGGGTGCAGCCCTAAAAAGTAAAATGCAAAAAAAAAAAACAAAAAAAAATTAGATTGTTCATTGAATTTTAAGAATAACAGAAGTTTCAAACTGATACACTATATTCAAAATACTGTATGTATTTTTACGGAAGCTATAATAATTTTACTATAAAATGTCAGTATTAGCAATATGCTGGAAATTATATCCTTTGCAACCATTTAAATATACAATGAAAATGCCAGAAGTCATCTTGAAAATATGTGATGATGTAAAAAGTTATTAAAATTATCCTTACAGGGAGCTCCCACTGTGGCTCAGTGGTAATAAACCCAACTAGTAACCATGAGAATGCAAGTTCAATCCCTGGCTCGTTCAATGGTTTAAGGATCCAGTGTTGCTATGAGCTGTGGTGTAGGCCGGCGGCTGCAGCTCCGACTGGACCCCTACCTGAGAACTTCCATTTGCCATGCACGCAGCCCTAAAAAGATAGATAGATAGATAGATAGATAGATAGATAGATAGATAGATAGATAGATAGATAGAAAGAAAGAAATTATTCTTAAAAACTAAAATATAGAACTACCATATGATCTAGCGATCCGACTCCTGGGGTTATCTCTGAAGAAAAATCATAATTCTAAATGATACATGTACCCCAATGTTCACTGAAGCACTATTTACAACAGCCCAAACAGGAGAGCAACCTAAATGTCCACTGACAGAGAACTGGATAAAGATGTGGCACAGATATACAATGGAATATTACTCAACAATAAAAAAGAGCAAAATAATACCACTTACAGCAACATGGATGGACCTAGAGATTATCATATTATGTAAAATAAGTCAAGCAGAGAAAGACAAGCATCACGTGATATCACTAATATGTAGAATCTAATAAAAATGATACAAATGAATTTATTCACAAAACAGAAAGATTTCAAAACCAAATTTATGGTTACCAAAGATGAAACATAGCGAGGAAGGATAAACAGGGAGGTTGAGAGTGGCATATACACATTACCATACATAAAATATATAGGTAACAAGGATCTACTGTATAGCATAAGAAAATCTACCCAATACTCTGTGATGGCCTATATGGGAAAAGAAACTGAAAAAGAATGTATATATGTATATGAATAACTGATTTACTTTGCTGTACACTGGAAGCTAATCCAACATTGTAAGTCAACATACTCCAATAAAAATTTTTTAAAAATTAAGTTAGGGGCTTAAAATAAACACATTTAAAGATTAATGTATGGGAGTTACCGTCGTGGCACAGTGGAAACAAATACAACTATGTTGCAGGTTCGATCCCCAGCCTTGTTCAGTGGGTTAAGGATCTGGCATTGCCATGAGCTGTGGTATAGGTCACAGACACAGCTCAGATCTGGTGTTACTGTGGCTATGGCATAGAACAGCAACTATAGCTCTAATTCGACCCCTAGCCTGGGAACCTCCATATACCACGGGTGCGGCCCTCAACAGGAAAAAAAAACAAAAAAAAGATTAATATATGAACTATGATCTCAGCTACTTCTTTTAACATTCAGCTCCTCCACTCCCAAAATTCAGACTAAGTTCTCCAATCCATAGTCATCTTACATTGAGCTGAAGCACACAGCATTTTCTGAGTAGAGTCCTGGAGACTGTAGATGACCATCCTCTATAAGCCCTTAGAAGCCCTTGCCTATTGAGGCCTGTCTTCCCTTCCCCACCAGCTGACTGCCAAGAAGCCAGCAGGTATCTAGGTTAAGTCAGCATCGCTTATGCATTAATACCCACTGACATTCTATTTAATCACCACTCATAAAATTGCTTCTTCAAGAAAACACATTTTGAGTTCCAACCTGACATGTAAAGAGCACGTATTCTTTCCCTCCTTTCCTTCGTTGCCCCAAATTTGAATAGTAATAACTACCATGACAAGATATGAAAAGCTACATATTCCTGGACACTAAGAATGTAAACTTGCCATTTTAAGAGAAAACAGTATCTACCTAACTCAATCATTTCCCAGTCTTTCTGGGCCAGGAACAAGGTTTATATTTTTGAATCATTTCTTGTTTAAAGTTTTAAAACCCAGGCTATCTGTATACAACATTATTCCTCACACATACTCTAACTTTGGAAGTCTAGGATTATGACATACTGATTTCTCAGTGTTTTAATACTGAAAGAAAGCTAGTGCTTCAAGTTTTAAAAGAAATGATCTTTAGAGTCAGATCAATTAGTGGTGTCAAATCTATGCATTAGAATCAACTGAGTAATTACATATAAATAAACATCTTAGTTATCACTCTTAGATACCCTGATTCAATCAGACCAGTGCGTGTGGAAATGTGTAACTTTTTTAAAAGCTCCCCTAGAAAATTCTCAAAAAATCAATCAAAGGATAAGCATTAGGGAACTCCTAAGATAAATCATCCTAGACCTGACACTTACTAGTTGGGGTACTTTGGGAAAATTATTTAATCTATTTGAGGCTCTGTTTTCTATATTTAAAAAAAAATTGCAGATAACTGAACTCACGAGGAAGAAAGACTGTGTCTTAACCAGTTAAGAAATCCCTGGGCATAGTACTTTGTCATTAATAGTTTCTAAATAAGTGTTGTTGATATATTGCATATTTAGGTACCATTAAATATAAGTAAATTCAATATATTTACTCTTTTTATTAAGGGATATCTACATATTGTTTAGGAATTCTAAATTCATGGAATATATTTCAAATATATAGCAAAAAGTCCTCAATTTAAAAAAAATCTGTCTGATGCTCTCACCTGCCAACACATCAGCTGGCACATGAGTGCAGCAACTCTGTGTGTTAACATAAGTATGAAGGCTATGGCAGTATTGATGACAACAGCTACGATTTTTAGAAGCTCTAAATGGAAATTCATCTTTCATTTTTAATGAAAACCACTAGAATGCAACGTTAAAGATAGCTTTTCAAGACTGTATCCTTTTTTATCTTTTCATAGTTACCTGTGTATTTATTTATTTATTTATGTCTTTTTGCCTTTTCTAGGGCCGCACTCGCAGCATATGGAGGTTCCTAGGCTAGGGGTCGAATCGGAGCTGTAGCTGCCGGCCTACGCCACAGCCACAGCAACGCGGGATCCGAGTTACGTCTGCAACCTACACCACAGTTCACGGCAATGCTGGATCTTTAATCCACTGAGCAAGGCCAGGTATCGAACCTGCAACCTTATGGTTCCCAGTCAGATTCGTTAACCACTGAGCCATGATGGGAACTCCTATCTGTGGTATTTAGAAAAGTAGATCTGGTATTAATACTATTTTTAATATAACATATAGAATACTCAAATTTTCATTTTTATTAACAATTCTAAATTGCCCCAGGAAGCAAGAATTTGTTGCTATAAAAAATACATAAAAATTAACACTGTGTTCATTTGAAATGAGTTTTGGTAGTGACGTTTAATGCAGAGACAAAATGAGAAGTTTTTGGATAAATCAGAAATCAACAGCTTCCTCACATCACCTTTCATGCTTAACATCTCCCACTCCTGGCAAAGGCCTCAAGGCTAATGGAGGCCATGCTTTCACCTTCAAAGTTGGCTCTCTACCTGGCATGATGAGGCAGTTATATGTTTATTCCATTTTTCAATTGTGTAAGGTGACTTTATGGTTGAGTTAAAATAAGGATGGCAACCTTAAACACTTCCTCCCTCACAGTTCCTATAGAGCACAATTGTTATAGGAAGCATACAAGAAGTTAATAAATTAAAATGTTTTCTCTAGAAGTAAAGAAAATTATTTCTCTCAGTTTCTCCCCTTCTATTAATTTTAAAACTGTATTATGAAAGAGTGACAAGATGTTTTATCAATGCAGGAGAACCAGCAACCATACATAATCACTCCACAGAAAAGGGAAAAAAGGAGAGTTCCCACTGTGATGCCCTGGGTTAGGGATCAGGCCTTGTTGCAGCTGCAGCTTGGATTTGATCCCTGGCCCAGGAACTGACATATACCAAGGGTTCAGCCAAAAAAAAAAAAAAAAAAAAAAAAGGAAAGGGAGAGATAAAGGAATAAAGTTCTTGCCATTCTATGGGCACTCTCAAAATACCCAAAACTAATATTCAGCCAGTATATGAAATTATGGAATAAAGCCATTGCTTGCTATGATTAGTCAGTTATATATTCTGACTGGTTCATGTCCAGGGCCTGCTAATTGTTAAAAAATTTGAATAACAACTGTATAAGTATCTCCTAACTCTTAATAACTGTATTAAGTGCTTATGATAAGGAAATTAATAAAATTCAATCTTTGCTGCCAGGCAACCCAAGAGGTAAGACATATAGGTAAATGAATAAATTATAGTACAATCTGATAAGGACAGTAAAAACCACATACAGAAGACACTGAGCAAAGACTGATAAAGACTATTAATGATTTGTGAAGGAAGAAATATCTAGGCTGGATTTGGCAGAATTTGTATGAGTTTATTAAACAGATAAAATAGAGAAGGGGACTAGGCAGAGAAAATAATGTTTAAAAACAGAAACACTGAAGAGATTTGGTCTCTTTAAAAAGAGAGAAGACTCAAATTATTAAAATCATAAATGAAAGTGGAGGCATCACTACTAATTCCAGTGAAATAAAAACGATTATGAGAGAATACTATGAATAGTTGTATGCCAACAAACTGGATAACCTAGATGAAACGGACAAATTCCTGGAAATACACATAACAAAATGAAGAATTAATGAAGAAATAAAAAAAATCTGAAGAGACCTATTACTAGAAAGGAGATTTAACTGTAACGAAAAATATTACAACAAATAAAAAGCCTGGACTGGATGGCTTCAATATTGAATTCTATCAAGTATTTCAAAAACTAATATCAACTCTTTTTTCCCAAAAAGTTAAAGAGGAGGGAACATTTTCCAACTCATTTTATAAGGCCAGCATTACTCTGATACCAAATAAAGAAAATCGACAGACCAATATCTCTTATGAACACTGATGGAAAAAAATCTCAACAAAATACTAGCAAACAAAACTCAGCAAAATATGAAAAGGATTACTATGATTAAAAGGGGTTTATTTCTAAAATTTAAGGATGGTTCAACATGTGAAAAATCAATCACATTAGCAGAATGAAGAAGGAAAAAAAAAAAACACATGATCACCTCAACTGATGCAGGAAAAACATCTGACAAAATTCAAGACTCTTCCATAATAAGACATTCAGCAAAGTATAGAAGAAAACTACTTCAACATAATAAAAGCCCTATGTGAAAATTCACAGTGAATATCATATCCAGTTGTGAAAGACCGAAAGTTATTCCTCTGAGATCAGGAACACAGCAAGCATGTTTGCTTTCAACACTTCTATTCAACAGAGTACTAGAAGTTCTATCTAGAGCATTAAGGCAAGAAAGAAATAAAAGGCATCCAAATTGGAAAGGAAGAAGTAAAATTATCTCTTCACAGAAGATATGATCTTTTATGTAGAAAACTCTAAAGATTCTACCCCCAAAAAAAATCTTAGAATTAATAAATGAATTCAGCACAGTAGCAGGATACAAGTCAACACACAAAAATTAGTTGCATGTTCATACACTTACAATGAACAATTTGAAAAGAAAATTATAAAAACAACTCCATTTATAATAGCATCAAAAAGGATATAATATGTGTGAAACTTAACCATGATGTGAAAGACTTGTAAAATGAAAACTACAAAACACTCTTGAAAGAAATTAGACAGAAATCAATAGAACACAACATATGTTTGTGGATTCTAAGACTTAATACCATTTTAAGATGCCAAACTTTTCCCAAAAATTGAAGCGGAAGGATCATTTCCTAACTCATTCTTTGAAGTCACCAATATCATGATAATAATATCATGATAATAAGGCCAGAGAAGGAACACAAAACCACAGATATATACCCTACTACTCAAAGAGATCTACAGAGTCAATCCAAGTCCTAACAAAACCCTGATGACTTTTCTTTGGCAAAAATACAAAACCCCTTCCTAAAATTCATATGGAATCTCAAGGGATCCTGAAAAGCTCAAAAAATCTTGGAAAAGGGGAACAAAGCTGGGGGACTCATACTTAACTGATTTCAGAACTTGCTACAAAGCGCAGTAGTCAAACAGTATGGTACTGGCATAAAGATATTCATAGAACAATGGAATAAAATAGAAAGGCCAGAAATAAGCCCTCACATAAACAGTCAAATGATTTTTGACAAGGGTGCCAAGATCATTCTGTGGAGGAGGAAAGTCTTTTCAACAAATGGCAAGAAAACTATGCAAAAGAATGAAGTTGGACTCTTACTTAACACCATATGCAAAAACTAACTCAAAATTAATCAAAGCCTAAATGTAGTACCCAAAACTATAAAATTCTTACAAAATAACATAGGGCAAAGGTCCAACATTGGATCTGGCAATGATTTCTTAGACATGACATCAAAAGCACAAGGTATGAAAGAAAAAAAGACAAATGAGTTTCACAAAAAATTTAAAATTCTGTGAAGCCAAAGATTCTATAAACAGAGTAAAAAGGTAACCCACAGAATGAAAGAAAATGTTTGCAAATAATACATCTCATAAGTGATTAACATACAGAAATATGAAGAAAACTCCTAAAACTCAACAAAAAAACAACCCAATTCAAAATGGGCAATTTGAATAGACATTTCTCCAAAGAAGATATACAAGTGTCTAGTAAGCACATGAAAACATGCTCAACCTCACTAATCATTAGAGAAATGCAAATCTGAACCACTTCACTCTCATTAGGATGGTTACTATTAAATAAAAAGAAAATAACAAGTGTTGACAAGGATGTGGAGAATTTTTAACCCTTTTGTATTGTTGGTGGGAATGTAAAATGGTAGTCACTGTGACAAACAGTATGACATCTCCTTAAAAAATTAACAGTAGAATTAGCATATGATTCAGCAATTCTACTTCTGGGTATATGCCCAAAAGAACTGAAATCAAGGTCGAGGAGATACTGGTACATCATTCCATGTTCACAGCAGCCTTATTCACAACAGCTAAAACACCGACACAACCCAAAGGTCCATTAACAAACAAGTGGATAAGCAAAATGTGGCATATACATACAAGGGAATATTACTCTGCCTTAATGAAGGAAATACTGACATATTCTATAACATGGCTGAACCTTGATGACATTATGCTAAGTGAAATAAACCAGCCACAGTAAGACAAATACTATATGATTCCAGTTCTATGCGGTCCTTAGATTTGTCAAAATCAGAGACAGAAAGTAGAACTGTGGCTTCCAAGGGCTAGAGGAGGGCATACCTCTCAATTCCAAGAAGCACAATGTGCTGGCATTTTAAAAAGACACACAAACAGCTCAGCAAATTCTCTTGTGATAAATACCTAAAAATAAATTCTGGACAAAAAGTTAAGGCAGCTACCAATGCACATCCTGCCTAGCAGATACAAGTCTCTGAGGAATTACTACCTATTCACTGAAAGCCCAGTTCAGTTACTGGTGGCTGACTAGAGCTAATGTGCAGCTATTCTTAGAGATCCAATTTGGTCAGTTCCCAAGTTGATTACACTCTGGTGGGCTCTCAGGTAGTCTGGATCCAGAAAGTCTCTTGCAATGAAGCACTAGAGGGCTCCAGATAAGAACACTATTCTCATCTATGACCATTTTAACCCAGTGCCACCATGCAATATAAAAAGAACAACTCACGAAAGTGGAACAGACCGTTAAGATATATGACTATGGAACTTCAAGACCTCGTCTATGATTAGACTTAAAGAAATATAAGTGCTATATTTTGTTCCTGGAGACTACCAGTCCCCAAGATACAGATTAAAAAAAAAAAAAAAATCCCTTGGAATGATGCCAAGTGAGATACACACAATAAAGAGATGATAGTCACAATATCTAATTGAACTGTTCACTTCTATTTTTTAATCTGTCTTAAAGCCAATGATTGGATCAAAAATTGGGGAACTGATATTAGGAGAAGAAGAATCACCAGGCCTGATGCAGCCAGTTTTCTCTAGGCTCACTTGATTACCTGACCCACTTTTTAAAATTTGAAATAATACTGGGGCTTAAATCAAAGTAATTGAAATTCAATTGACTTTATGATGATGTTATTTCTTAAAAATAATAAAATAGGAGTTCCCACTCTGGCTCAGCAGAAGCAAACCCGACTGGTATCCATGAGGACACGGTTCAACCACTGGTCTTGCTCATTGGGTTAAAGATCGGATATTGCAGTTAGCTGTGGTGTAGGTCACAGATGCGGCTTGGATCCCACATTGCTGTGGCTGTGGCACAGGCTGGCAGCTGTGGCTCCGACTTGATCCCTAGCCTGGGAACTTTTGTGTGCCACAGGTACAGCCTTAAAAAGACCAAAAATCACATCATCGTCATCTCATTTTAAATCTTTTTAATGGAGTTCCCGTCGTGGCTCAATGGTTAACGAATCCAACTAGGAACCATGAGGTTGTGAGTGTGATCCCTGGCCTTGTTCAGTGGGTTAAGGATCCGGCATTGCCGTGAGCTCTGGTGTAGGTTGCAGACGTGGCTCAGATCCCGCGTTGCTGTGGCTGTGGCATATGTCAGCAGCTACAGCTCCAATTAGACCCCTAGCCTGGGTGCAGCCCTAGAAAAGGCAAAAAGACAAAAAAATAAATAAATAAATAAATCTTTTTAATTATTTCATCTGCTCATTTTGAGTTGAGGGCAGGGAAAATTTAGTAATATCAGGAAATATCTATTTAATTCAATCACTTAATTATTCATATAGTCAAAAATTCATTGAATCCTACTATGTGTCAAGCCTTATGCTGCTTACTAGAGATACAGTGAAAAAGAAGACAAGTTCTTTTTTTGAGCTTACAGTATAGTGGGCGAGACAGACAACAAAGAAGTAAACAAACAAACTAGATAACTACAAATGTGTGGTTTAGAGAAAATTAATAGAGTGATATGATAGAAAGTGGTATTGAATGGGAGTAACACCCTATAAACGGTAGTTCAGAGAAGGGTCCTCTGAAGTGATGACAGGTGAACGACACCAAAGATGAGAATGAGCCCTCCATGTGAAAAGCTGGTGAAATACATTTCAGATAGAAGAAACAACATATGTAAATGGACATAGGTAGGAAAGGGCTTGGTGGCTTCAAGGAAACAAATGCCCAGGATAAAAAGCAATGAGCAGGGAGAACACTATGAGATGATACTAAAGAGATAGCCAGAAGTCATATCATATACCACCTTCCCTGTATGCCCTAGAAAGAAAACGTGTGAAAAAGCACTTAAGGGACTTAAGCAGAAGAATGGCATAATCTGGTTGCATTTTGAAAAAGACCACTCCAGCAGTTGTATGGAGACTGGGCTGGAGAAAGGAAGCAGAAAGATTAATTAGGAAGTTATGCAGGAGTCGAAATGAAAAAGAATAGGGGCTTAGAGTACAATGATGGCAAGAGAAAACAAACATGTTTTAGAGGGAGAAGCCAACAGAACATGGTGATAAATTCAATTTGTTGAATAAGCAAAAAGAAAGAATAAAGGATTATGTCTAGGTTTTTTGTTCAAGGAACAGAATATCCAGTGGCGGTGTTTTGTGGGGTACAGGTTAAGCCTGAGATGCCTATTACATATTGAAGGAGAAATGCCGAGTAGAGAGGAGGATATATGACTCTAGAGCACAGGTCATGACTAGAATATACATTTAGAAAATATAACCTGCTACGGACTGAATATCTGTGTCTTCCGAAAATTCATATGTTGAAATCCTAACCTCCAAGGTGAAGGTATTAAGAGGTGAGGCCTTTGGGAGGTGACCAAATCTTAAAGGCAGAGCTCAGGAAAGGTTTTAAAAATACCATCTATAAACCAGAAAGTGAGAATTTGTCAGTGCCTTGGACTTCCCAGCCTCCAGAACTGTGAAAAACAAATTTCTGTTGTTTACACCAAGGCCAATGGCGTATCCCATATTCTACTCTCTTATCCTTAGAATTTGGCTTATTTTCAGTTGATCCTATAGGTAAAATGGAGGAGTGATCTAAGTACAACAAACCTAGTAATTCACACTCCTGTTAATAAAAGCCTGTAAGATTCTGTTCAAGCTAAATATCACCCCAGTATAAAATAAAGGAAAAAAAAAAGAAGAGGGAGCATTTTTAGTGATAAAACTCAGTTTGAGGCCATTGTATTATGCTTCAAGAATCTGCTAAGCTCTGCCAAAAATATACCAAAATGTTTTTCCATATAAAAACAATTCCCAAATTAAAAATCAATCAAGAACTAAAATTAAGCAAACCTTGAATAACTCTAAAGAAAAACAGGTTCCCCAGATTCATAATTACTTGTGTTAAGTCAAAATTAACTCAGGTAAAGGCAATAAAAGAAATCAAAGACACATTCTCCTCAAAGACACAGTACACTTTTGTGTTTCTTCACATTTTTAAAGAACTTGGATAAGTCATTTCTATAAATGAACAGACTCACCAAAAGCATAATTTTAAGGCTAGTTGTGTTCTGGCCAGGTCTGTTCACGATAGTGACAAAATGAAATGAACAGTTTTTGGACTCTTCTCTTCCTTTAAATGTGGCTTTATGAGTAAACAAGACTTCGATTTCAAAAAAAGCCCATATTAGGCATTGTTTTGTATAATTCTATTTTGACTATAACATAATAGATATTATAACTCTAAAAATATTCTAATTACCACAAGGATCTCATGTCAAAACTCATATCCAAACAAGTACAATAGAATATTACAAAAATCTGAAAATTATTCTGCCTAGGCAATAATGTATTTCTAAAAAAGCACAAATTATTTTAAATGCAAAGCTGATCTCACAAAGTCAAAAAAGCCAAGGTGCCAAGAAAGACAACGGGCTTACAAACCAGAGTAGTATGCTCAAAACTGATAATGTGTAGTTTAACATTTTAAGGCCTTCACAGGGAAAACACAAGGGTAAAAAAATAAAACCTGGGCCTACACAGGTTGAAGAATTTATGATAACATACGATCCAAAAAAACTGAAAATTCTACCTTCAGTGAAAAGGTAAACTAGAACTATTTCATCTACTGACAAGGGAAAGCACAAAGAACTATGCCTCTGCTTAGATAACAGAGTTACAAAAAATTCCCCCCCCCCAAGAATTCATCCTGTACTTCATATAAGGTTTATAATTTGCATCATGATCCAGGAAACCAGAAATCTAGAAATAATCAAGAAAATTGATACCAGGAGAGAAATTTTACAAAAAACACTTAACAGAATAAAAATTTTAAACGGCTTGAAAAAGATGGCTGTACAAAACACCCACGGATTGAGGACCCACATTTAATAATCTAATGACAAGTTATAGTCACACATATCAAAATGTATGTGCTAAAACACAGATGGCCAACAAGCACAGGAAAAAATGCTCAACATCACTGATGATTAGAGAAATGCAAATCAAAACCACTGTGAGGTACTACCTCACACCAGTCAGAATGGCCATCATTAATAAGTCCACAAAGAACAAATGCTGGAGAGGGTGTGGAGAAAAGGGAACCCTCCTGCACTATTGGTGGGAATGTAAATTGGTACAACCACTATGGAATACAGTACGGAGATACCTTAGAAAACTATATATAGAACTACCATATGGCCCAGAAATCCCACTCTTGGGCATATATCCGGACAAAACTTCCCTTGAAAAAAGACACATATACTCCTATGTTCATTGCAGCGCTATTCACAATAGCCAAGACATGGAAACGACCTAAATGTCCATTGACAGATGAACTGGATTAAGTAGATGTGGTACATATACACTATGGAATACTACTCAGCCATGAAAAAGAACAAAATAATGCCATTTGCAGCAACATGGATGGAACTAGAGACTCTCCTACTAAGTGAAGTAAGTCAGAAAGAGAAAGACAAATACTGTATGATTTCACTTATATTTGGAATCTAATATATGGCACACATGAACCTTTCCACAGAAAAGAAAATCATGGACATGGAGAACAGACTTGTGGTTGCTAAGAGGGAAGGGGAGGGAGTGGGACGGATTGGGAATTGGGGGTTAATAGATGCAAACTATTGCCTTGGAATGGATAGGCAATGAGATCCTGCTGTGTAGCACTGGGAACTATGTCTGGTCAATTGTGATGGAGCATGATAATGTGAGAACAAAGAATATATACATGTATGTGTGACTGAGTCACCTTGCTGTGCAGTGGAAAATTGACAGAGCACTGTAAATCAGCTATAATGGAAAAAATAAAAATCATTACAAAATATATGTGCTAAAACAGTTTTAGTAAGAAACTTATACTTTTAAATGCTTGTGTTAGAAAAGAACAATACAAAGTTAACAGAGTACACTTTCTTCTTTAAGATGCTCAAAACAGAAACAAAATAAACCCAAAGTAGAAGAAAGGAAATAGTGAGGAATTTAAAAAGCTGAATAAAAAGTTGAAAAAATACAAAAAATAAATTAAGTAAAACCAAAATTGATTCAGCACTATATGATTGACTGTGGAGACAGAAACAGAGAGAGAGAGAGGCAGGAAACAAATTATCACTATCAGGCATGAAAAAGGGACATCTCTACAGATCATATCAACATTAATAGTTAACAACTAGACACGGTGACCAACTTAATGACAACAAATTCAACAAGTTAGATAAAATGGACAAATCCCCTTTAAAACAAAACTTAACAAAACACACAATAAGAAACAATCTGAATGACTTTACATATCTTTTAAAAATTGAACACATAATTTTAGAACTTCCGCAGCGAGAACTCTCTATTCTGGCCTCACTGGTGAATTCTATCAGGAATAATAGGAAGAAATAATACCAACCCTTTCAGAAAAACAGAATGAAGCCATCCTCTTTATGAGGTCATCATAACCTTAAGACCAAAGCCAGAAAAGAAAATAGAAGAACAGAAAACTACACACCAATATCCTTCATGAATACAGATGGAGAAATCCCTATCAAAATACTAGCAAATCAAATCTAAGTGTGTGTATATATATATATGAATACTACATCATAACCAAGAGAATATTTTCCTAAGGATACAAAGCCGATTAAGAAAATCAAAAAGGATTTTTTTCTCTTTTTTGGCTGCCTTGCAGTATATGGAGTTTTCTGGGCAGGGACTGGATCTGAGCCACAGTTGCGCCCTAAGCTGCAGATGCAGCAATGCCAGATGGATCCTTAACCCACTATGCCAGGCAGGGACAGAACTTACATCCCAGTCCTCCCAAGATACCACCGATCCTGCTGTGGCACAGCAGGAACTCTGAAAATCAAAAAATTTGAATTATCTCATAACAGATTAAAGGAGAGAATCATGTAACAGCATCAGGAGATGAAGAAAAAATCCTAAATAATAACAGAATCAATAAGAAGAATATTTTATGATTTCTTTTCAACGTCTTCCTTGACCTTTATATGAATTTGATATCAGGTTAAAAAAACTCCCTTTGTATTATTCCTATACACCAATCCCAAGGTAGCAAAAGACAAGAGAGAGAGTTGGATGGTTTACATCCCTTAAAGACCATGAAGTAGGAAACTAGTATGTCAAGAAACTTTTAAACAAAACTGGAATAAATCTGCACCAGAAACGGAAAACACATTTTGCATGGGAGAAGTGGTGGCAGGAATAAAACTTGAAAGTAAATGCAATTAACTTCAAAAAACAAAAAAATGACAACTTAGATTATTTTAATTACATATATGAAAATATTTTTATTTTAGATTATTTTGAATGTTCCAGTTAAGGCAATTAAAAAGGGGAAATAAATGAAAAATGAGGAGGTAAATTACTATTATTTTCAGGTCATATGTTTGCATACTGTTAAAACCTAAAAGAAACAACTGAAAAACTCTAATAAATAATATAATTTAGAAATGTGGCTGTATACAAAAAGGATCAATATATTCTTATATAAAGGTAAGTTTTAAAAGGAGAAATATTTCATTTATAATTCTAAAATAAATTACTGATAAATACGCAAAATTAATATAAGTAATGTTATGGAGCGGTATAAAGGAAGATAAATCAAAAATCATATTCTAATTTTGAATATGAACACATACCATAAAATGACTATTCTTTCCTAATTTATTCATAATTACATGTGGTTTCAGTAAAGAAATGCCTAAATGAGTTATTTAGGACTAAATAAATTAATTCTAACATACAGAAGGAAAAATAAGTAAGTATAGCCAAATAAACAGTCATGTGGAAAATAAACACGAAAAATTATCATAAAACTTTTGAAAAGCAAGTGGAACTGCATTTTTTCCTACCTTATTTTAGTCCTTTTGTTCAACCCTATATTTAAAAACAGTGATAATCTAGTGTTTGATAAAGTATCTTGCTTCAATAAGAGTAGATATTAATAATAAAAGTACTCCTGATGATTTCAGGACCTAACACAGTACAAAGCTTTGCTATTCTTTGGAAGCATGAACAGACAATACAAAGAAAAAGAAACACAAATGGTTTCTATACATGAAAAGATGCTCAACATCACTCATAGTAAAACAGAGGCAAATTAAGACAAAACTGGTTGAGATTTAAAAGTTGATACATTGTATTGTCAAGGATGTGGGGATGATCATTCTTATATGCTGTAAGTGGAAAAAGAAATTAATAAAACTTTAAAGAGGACGATCCAGAATACTGAACAAAATTTGAAAAGTTCTGTAATTCTACCTCAAGGAATTTATTGTACATATATACTTACACATATGCAGTGTGACATGGACAAAGATATGTTAATAATAGCAAAAGACTACCTAAAATCTGGTTAAAAAGTGGCATATCCATACAAGGTAATAATGAATTCATTAACATAAATGTAATTCTACATGCACCAATACAAAGAAAATCCAATATATACAAGTAAGAGATAAAGTGCAGAACATTTATAGAAAAACAATATGTCAGAATATATAGAAGAAAATGATAACTGGTGGCCTGTGGGGAAAAGAACTGAGGGTCACGGATGGAAAAGAACTAGTCCATAAGAAGTTCTCTCCTGCCTCTGTCCTGGTAAGATAGTTAAATCAAGGACTTGGAGAAACCAAGCAGAGCCAATAGGGGAAGAATATCCCCAGGACTTGGTAGATCACCACTAGCCCAATAACTAAAACTATCACAAGACAATCACTAAGCCAAAACCATATATTGTTCTATTTTATTTTTTCTGTTAAAATATAATACATCTTTCTGTTTATTTTTGAAATATGATAAGTTTTACCTTCCTTTTTAGCTTAGGAAAAGAACTTAGGAAAAAGGATCCTCAGAGTCTTGGGGAAGGAAACAATAAACACAATAACCCTACGAGTTACACTGTTACTATATACTTATTTACCACCTCCATTTTAGAGATGAGGAAAGTGAAGCCTAAAGTAATAAAAGTAATTGGCCCAAATATTATAGTTAGCAAAGTGACAGGGTCTGGCTTTAAACTGAAGAATCCTGACAGCAGAGTTCATGCTCTTTACTATTTCACGTTCCATTACACCTCGGCCTCTATTAGGCATTCTCTTACAGCTCACTGTTAGATGAAAGTGAGAATTAAAGGAAATTATACACGTTAAAAAGTTTATTACAGTACTCTTTACACATAAAGATTGTTTATTAAATATTAGCTGTTATAATAAACATCTCTTCCTCAGTCTTGTATAAGCTCTTCAAACTCACTGTCTCCATAAATAAAATCTCTGTCTTGCCTCCATGCCCCAGATATGCCCTCTATCCTTCTTATACTGGCTTCAGCGTGAATACCCTTATTCAATGCAAAAATACAGTTGTCATCCTGGCTTGTTATTCAACCACCAGTTCTTACTCATCTTCTATTTCAGAAGCTCGTATAATCTCACCCACAGCATTTAGCAGTGATGGAAATCCCATACAGAATAAACAGGTTCCATTTTCACTAACAGAGTGCATGGAATGATATAAATGATTGTAATAACTTGATCAAAGCATAAGTTATCCAAAAGATGGAAAAGTAGCAAAATATATAATCAAATGTATACCTATCCCTCCTCTCAAGAAGTTATCTATGATGCAATTGTAAATATACTTTGTAGTCTCTCCAACATTCTCTGAACTCTATCAGAGCTAAATTGAAAGTCACTTTAAACCATTCTTATTAGTAATATCAACTTCTATAAACTTAAGTATATTATAGTTATCATATTTTCACTTGTCATATATATTTTCTATAATTTTCTTGTTGGATATTTTCTTTCACAGGATTCTCACAGTGTGTTTTTAATCTCTTCTGATAAGAGACCTATACAGATTTTCAAAGTTCACTTACACATGTAAGAATTCTGGTCTTTGTCAGGCTGACAACAAAAAAAGGCAGAATAATAATGGTAGTGTTTAAACCTGTGATTTTATTACAAGAATTGGTCCTAACAGGGATCTGCTGTATGGCACAGGGAACTCTATCCAACAGTCTGTGATAATCTATAATCTGTGAAAAGAATCTGAAAAAGAATGGATGTGTATATACGTATAACTGAATCGCTTTGTTGCACAGCAGAAATTATCACAACATTGTAAATCAACTATACTTCAATAAAACATTTTAAAATGAAGAAAAAAAGAGTTGGCCCTCACAGAGCTGTTAAATTCAGTTTCTAGAACAATTTTACTAAGGTTATATGCATGATATACTGTAATATTAAATAGAAATGCAAGAGCAAATAAATTACCACAGTATTTTCTGGAATTTAGCTCCACATAGCTATTACCTAGACGAAATGGAATAATAAAATATACTATAACTTGAAAAATACTTCTAAGTATATGCAAAATTGCAACTCCACATGAGAATAACGATGGGCAGCTACATAAACACATGGGATGTGGAAGCGTGAATAATATGCTTAAATCAGAAAAAGCATCAGACTGAAGTGAAAACAAAGAGCAACCTGCTGCGAACATCACAATTGCAGCTGCAACCCAGAAGATAATCTCTATGCTTCTGATGTGTGAAACACTAAGGTCATTTATCATCCTTCCACACCCTTCATTTCAGTAACAATACTATTAATAATTATTTTTTACAATAAAGCTTAATATCCTGTCACTAATGTTGTCTCAAGAAATACTGGTGTCTTAAGAGAAATAATAACTCTTGTAAAAAGAGAAAGAGTAATTATTTAAGAGCCTCATTAAATTGGTCTTGATTATAAACAGATAATATTGCCTCTAGACAAGGAAATGAGCATCATTTTGTTCCCCCAAACTATAAATGTCACTATATGCTCTCACTAGACATGAGTAGTTCAGTATTTATTAAAAGATGAACAGTTAGATATATGTTTTGGAGTTCCCACTGTGGCTCAGCGGTAATGAACCCAAATAATATGCATGAGAATGTGGGTTCAACCCCTGGCCTCGCTCAGTGTGTTGAGGATCCAGTGTTGCCATGAGCTGTGGTGTGGTTGCAGATGCAGCTTGGATCTGGCGTTGATGTGGCGTGGTGCAGGCTGACAGCTAAAGCTCAGCTTCGACCCCTAGCCTGGGAACTTCCATATGCAGCAGGTGCAGCCCTAAAAAGACCAAAAAAAGAAAAAAAGAAAAAAAAACACATACATAGCTTATGGCAAATAATTAATTCACTATGAAAGTTTATTTGCACAAATCCTAAAAAGTCTGAGAAACATCTAAATTACATAAAAAAGTAATTCAACCCCCTTTGACTCTACATGAAATAGAATAAATTCATAGTTAATGAAATATTCAGTATCTAAGACCAAAATATTCATACTAACTTACTGTTTGCAACCTGAGGTAATTTATAGGTAATATACAAGCAGATATGTCATGGTCCTGACTCTTCAAACATTTATAGAGGCAAAAGCAGCTGGATTTGGGCAATGATCAACACATACTGTGTGTGTGTGTTTTGTCTTTTTAGGGCCACACTGTAGCACATGGATGTTCCCAGGCTAGCAGTCAAATCTGAGCTGGAGCTGCGGGCCTACGCCACAGCCACAGCAATGCGGGATCCGAGCCACATCCGAGACCTACACCACAACTCACAGCAACCCAGATCTTCAACCCATGGAGCAAGGCCAGGGATTGAACCCATATCCTCATTGATACTAATTGGGTTAGTTAAGCACTGAGTTACAATGGGAACTCCAACATGTACTTCTTTACTCTGCTTCCGCATTTCTGAAGAACGACTGTAGATGTTTATATGGTTTCCCTACTCCATACTGCATCTCCAGTAATGTTTTCCTAAGAATGCTTTTGTCTATAAATAATGGAAAATCTGACTACTGGTGGCAGAAAAAAATTGGGGATATATTCTTTTCACATTCAAGAAAAGTGTCTGGTGGTGCTGGATCAGTGGCTCAAGAATGTCATAATTAGTGACTCAAATACTCTTTGATTTGAGTGTCATAACTAGTGACTCAAATCCTCAAATACTTTTCCCTTATGTTCACATATTGCTAGTAAAGCTCAAGATATTGCTTTTGCATTAAAAAGTAGTGCCAGCTACATCTTTCTTCTTTTTCGTGACTTTCTAGAAAACCTCATAAATTTTCTCACAACTCATTTGCTAAAACTGTGTCACACAGCCATTTCCAGTTGCAAGGAAAGCTAAATATTTTTTTGTTTTTTAACTCCCTCTGTTGGGGATTGCAAGGGAGTTGAAAATGTCTGTTAGGATAGCGATTGAACAGGGCCTAGAATGGTCTGCTTTCAACCACTTACCATTTCCATACATTGTACATATAACACATTCCCCTCTTCCCAAGGGAGATAATACCCAATTCTTATTTAGTTATAAAACCTAGCTCCAAATCTAGGATCTATGAGGTACAGCAAATCTTTCCGTTGTGGTCAAGTGTAGATTATCATAAACAACCACTATTATAAACCCCTGTATATAATGAAAGACATCTGTTCTCAGCATACCCAAATACAAAATGACGTAAGTGCAACAAAAACAGTAATATATTGTGGCCAAATGCACACAGCAATCCCTACACAAAGAACACCTTAACTTCCCTGGTTATTCTATCTGGCAGGCCCTAATTTAGTTATCTACCAAGTTCTCCCTTGTTGTTGTTACTCATATTCCCTACTTCTGCCCTTTGAGAGATGTCCCTTGTCTACTATCCTCCTTGACTATATATGAAGTTGGCACTGACAGTGACAACTTCTTGTGTTCTGTTTAATTTATTGCCACTGATAGTATAAACATCATACTGCTACTATGAGTGCAGGGAATTACCCTGGAGGTTGAACAGCGATAGAACTATTCGACTTGCTATCCAGGCTTGGGCTTTCTTTAACCACCAGCTATTTATGACTAC
Source organism: Catagonus wagneri (assembly GCA_004024745.2). Taxonomy (NCBI): domain Eukaryota; kingdom Metazoa; phylum Chordata; class Mammalia; order Artiodactyla; family Tayassuidae; genus Catagonus; species Catagonus wagneri. The sequence continues at coordinate 3,350,778 of PVHT020000230.1, read as the reverse complement.
TTACATTTAATGAAAATTAAATAAAATTGAAAATTCAATTCCTTAGATACACTAGCCACATTTCAAGTATTCAGTGGCTACATGTGACTAGAGCCTACTGTATTATGATGAAGATATAAAATATTTTCATCCTTGGTGAAAGTTCTACTGAAAAGTGCTGCATAAAAAGTATCATAAAAAGACCTGTTAAATTTTAACTGCAAAGTTCCAAATCCACATAAAATTAGTATCATTTTATCTGTTGGTCAATCCATGGCTTAAAATATAGACTGCTACATTATGAAATCTTGTCAGTACATGAAAGTCATTTCTAAAGCTGAGCTATCACTCAATATCTCATCGCTAAGATAGCTGTCAGAATTCATTATTATGAAAACTACAGACGAATAATCAAACCATTATGTATCCTGTGCTAACTCTGGACACAAAAGTAGCACTAGAGATTCCAAAAGGCTTTGAATTGCCTGAATTTTCCTACTTAAGAGTCAGCTAACAGGCTGACTGGTAGAAAGCTGGTAGGTTTTCTAGGGAACCTGCCCTGGGCTGAAGATGATGCATAGTCTAGGTAGTCACAGTTATCTTTTTTTCAGCTCAGAGATTTCATTCTAACCTCACATCAGTATTTGCTAATGCCTACATTATCTCCAGCCTAGCAAATGAAGACTGAAGAAAATGAAAAGGCTCCAAATGAGAGAAAAGAAAGCCCTTTTAGAAGATTTCAGCCAAAGGATGTTCTCTTTGAGTTTTATGCCAATTTGAATTTGGAAAACTTGAAAAGACAAGTTTCAGTCTAATGCACTGAAAAGAATCATAACAGAAAGATTTTATCTGCATTTCCAGGAAAAGTTACAAGGCTCCAGAGCAGATCCGAACCCAAATCAGACTTCTAAAGGCAGATATTAGCAGATTATCATAATATAACATGTAGTCAAATTTTATATTCCTTGGTATTTTTAAATTATATCTCATATAAAACCTAAGGATAAAAGATACATATTTTACCAATCTCTAAAACATATTGTTAAGAAAAAATAAAATCTTTTAAATATTTAAATCAACTGTAAACACATACTTCAGAAAACCCACGTTCAATGTTGTGACTCATTATTATAAAACTGAATCTTTATACTAACCCAAAAACTTATTTTTAAAGCTCTGACCAGTACAATGATAAGTTTAGGTAACATAGTGAGACTAAAGGAATTCTTACCACAGTGAGGAATGCTGTAAGATTGCCTTTAAAAAATACTAAATTCTAAAAAGGCAAACTGCTTTAAGAATCAAGTAAAACAATCAAATTTTCATCTATAATATGTAAATGTGTTTTTCAGTAAATTCAGAGAGCACGCTTAAAATATATATTAATGTTTAGCAATTATCATGCACTACAACTGCAACAAAACATTTAAAAGTATATAAATTAAATACAACTACAAAATTAAAATTAGCAGTAATAACAGTAAGAAAAAATAATATTAGACAGAAAAAAGACTCTAACCACTTTGTCCTCCTGGTGTGAATATCCACGAAAGCAAGTTAGAAAGGACAGAAAAGACAAAACAAAAAAGAAATAATTAATCCCATTCTTAAAACAAATAAGACTTTTTAAGAGCTCGTTAGTGAAATTAAAATTCTGGAAAAGTCTAAATTACATTTTGACTGAAATATAAACATTACAAGAGGAACATTTTTCCCATACACTTCAAATATTGCATGCTATATGTATATATTAAGATATATAAACAGAATAGTTTCTATAAAAGCAAGTAAATAGCCAAACATCAGAAAAAGGAGAATGTTTTTCCACAAATAAAATCCTAATTAAACACTAATTAACTCAAAGAAAGAAACTGAAAAGGAAAGCTTTAAGGAAAAAAAACCTTTGATGTACAAAAATGATAAAACAGCATCACTGCTTTTCTTTAATTTCACCATATACTATCAAAAGCAGACAAAATGTAATTCTATATAAATTATGCATGTTGCTTCTAAAAGTTTTTATGTCCCGTTAATTTAGAAGTCTTCTAAATTTTATAACTGAAAAGAAAAAATAAGCAGAAAAGGTCATTAAACATGAAATATAATTGATTATAATTGGTAATCTGGAGTCACAGTTTCTCAACAATATAAATGCAGAAAATAATACATAAGATACATGACTTGGTCAAGAGAACATATTTAAAAATGCTAAAGTTAAAAATTGTTGCATTTCTCTTTACTTATATATAAAATAATGATAATAGCAAAAGTAATGTAAAAATAATAATCTAACATAAGAACTTATATAAATTAAAATTTAAAATCACATGTTTTTAGGCATCATTGTTTCTCTTAAACATTTCTGGCTGTATAGCTTATGCAATTTTCTTAAGCTCTCTAGGCCTTTACTTCAATTATGTTCAAAATAGGAAATTAATATTTGCAGGGTTTTCTGAGAATCAAATAAAATAACACAAAAAACCCTCAATATAGTGCCTACAGACTGTTCTATATCTGATATTCTAGTCTATTATAACATGGGATATTATATACAAGGGGTAGGATTGCACTCTTTACTGTATTCCTGACTGATTCATTTGTTACAAATGCTAAAACTAAAGATCATATAAAAACTATTGCACACAGTCAAGGACAACTACTGCCAACTATTTAGCCCCTAAAAATTATCTATGGAACACTCATTACATATGCATCAGGTATTACACTAGATTTGTGAAACATAAAAAATGAGTTAAGACAGCTTCTGCCATTAAGGAATTAAACATAGTGAGAGGGAAATGAACAAATCATTGTGGAACAGAAAGATGTCTGAAAGCAAGGGAATAACAAAGCACTATGGAAACACAAATGATTGAGGAGATAATAGGATTTGGAAAAAGAAGAATTAAGAGAAAGTTTCTGAAATGTAAGCAGGCCTTTAAAATAATAAAGACAATGTCAGTAAGACCAGTGAGGGATAATACATAATGCAAAAAACATAGAATATGCAAAAAGCACAAACATTTGGAAACACATAGCTGGGAAGCACCAAATTATAACTGACATGTTTGAACTAAAGTATCCAAGGTTAACTACATTTACATCTGGCAAAAGCTTAGAAGCATAATACTTTCACAAGGTAACTCACATTGCAAAGATTAAAAAGAAAGAAAATGAAGTTATAACTCATGAATTTGCTAACAGTTAACCCTCTTAACAGATAAAACAGCTTCAGTTTGGGCCATAACATATACATGGAAAACTTAGCTATAATATACACATGAAATATTACTCTGCCATCACATTTTTACTATCTTTCAATAAGGATAATATAAAATCTATCAGATGATTTACAGATAAAGCATAACATTATTTGCTCCTATTTATGAACTGCTTACTTTGCTACAGTGTACAGAGAGAGCAGAATAAGTCTGGAAGCAGAACAATTAAAAAGCTGCTGCAAAATCTGGGTAAGAACAAACGTGATAGTGGTATGAACAATAGTCTTACCAAGAAGAAAGGAGAGAAGTAAGGCCCCTTATGATTTGATTGGGGAAGATTTAGAGTTATAAAAGGACTCCCACAGTCTGGTTTGAGCAACTGGGAGGATAAGATAATTCCTTGAAAGGAAAAATATATGAGACGCAGCTTTGGGGGAGAATAATGAATTCAGGTATAGACAAGATGAACCTGAGGTGTCTATTAATATATCCAAGTAGAAATTTTCAGAAGGCAGCTACATAAGTGGATCTGGGACTCAAAAAAATAATCCAGCTAGTGAAATCATTATCTGTAAATCATCAGGATATATACTGAATTTGAAACTAGAGAAGTGAATAAAATCTCCCAAAGAAACTGTTTTAAAAAAAAATAAGGATGATGACACCTAAGCAAATGGCTCTTCTCTTTCAACTGGCAAACCTCCAAAAGAAAAGAAGTTCAAAAGGACTAGCAGTATCTTCTCTTTAGTGATACAAATAGATCAGAAGTTTCACTGTATTTATCAAAAATCATTTTAATCTCATCAATAATCAAAATGGAAACTGAGCTGCTTGAAAAACAAAGGTAATGCATAAATATAAAATATTATCAATGACCTTAAGACAAAGACTGATTAAAATCTCATGTGAGGAGGAGTTCCCATTGTGGCTCAGCAGTATCAAACCCGACCAATATCCATGAGAACGCAGGTTCGATCCCTGGCCTCGCTCAGTGGGTTAAGGACTCAGCGTTGTGGTTAGCTGTGGTATAAGTCACAGATGTGGCTCGGATCTAGCGTTGCTGTGGCTGTGGAGTAGACCAGTGGCTATAGCTCTGATTTGGCCCCTAACTTGGGAATCTCTATATGCTGCAGGTGTGGCCCTAAAAAGAAAAAAAAAAGTCTCACGTGAGGAGTTGCCACTGTGCCCCAGCAATAATGACCCCAACTAGTATCCATGAGGATGTGGGTTCTATCCCTGGCCTCACTCAGTGGGTTAAGGATCCAACGTTGTCATGAGCTATGTTATGGGTTGCAGATATGGCTCGGATTCGGTGTTGCTGTGGCTCTGGCATAGGCTGATGTGGACATTTAATACAAAACAAAACAAAAACCCCATGTGAAATATTAAAAGTAACCTGTGCTAATATACAAACAACTTATACAACTCGACAACAAAAATACTGGGACTTAGGCTCAACCCGGCCTGGCACAGTGGGTTAAGGAACTAGCCTTGCCGCAGCCATGGCTTGGGCTGCAGTTATGGCTCAGATCTGATCCCTGGCCCGGAAAGTCCATATGCTGCAGTGTGGCCAAAATAGGGGACACACACACACACACACACACACTGAATAGTTTTTAAGCAGAAGATAAAATAATCTGATTTGCATTTTACAAATATCATATAGCATCATGTGAAGGAAGTGCTTAAGGAATTCAGATGGTAACAAAGAGACCAGTTAGGAAATTAACATTAGTCCAAGTGATGCAGGATGAGAGGGTAAACAGGGCAGTAGTTAGTTTGAATTGACAGAGGAAATGATAAAATACAAAAATTGTAGATAAAGAGTGATGAAACACAGAAACCTGAGATGATTCCTGGCTTTCTAGTTTAGGTGACAGTGTGGATAATGATGCCATTCAAAAAGTTGAAAATTATAAGAGTAAACCTGGAAATTGTTCCAGCAATAGAAAACATATAGTCTATTCTGGCCTAAGTGAAATTCAGTGGTATTTTAACATATTTATTGAAAGGAAGTTAAGAAGACAAAACTTCAAAAGAAGAATCTAATGTCCTTTTTTTTCAGTTGAGGCATTTATTTCTTTAGATATACAAAAACTGCATATATTGTGTATACAATTCAATGAGTTTGAAATATGCATACATCCATGAAACCATCACCAAATCAAGGTAACAGGTATCTGTCATCTCCAAAATTTTCCTTGAGTCCCTTTATGTCCTATATTTTTCACAGATCAGAATTACTTTTAACTTTAAAAAAAATGTTTCAAATGGGGGTTCACTTTTTTTTTGCATATGTTTGAAGTAAAATACTTTTGTTAGGAATGCTTAAAAAGAAATTAGATGAGATTTATGGGCACTGCATTTTAAAAGGGTAAAGAAAGAGGAATTCATGACTACGTCTAAACCTCCTCTCAGATCTGGACTGCAATTCCATTTCCATATTGTTCCCCTATCTAGTTTTACCATCCTGCAGTTTTGGTGATATCCTGATTCCTTTATTTATTAAACTCTAGTCTCCTATTTGATTAGAAATCATTGCAGATGCTATTATTTATCTTCCCCATGTATGTTAAATAAAATCTTCCTAACCTGGTGCTCATCTTATTTACTGATAACAAGCTCACTTTATCTGCTGATGAGGACATTAAGTACTGAGCAGTGTCTTTGCCACTCAGAGCTTGAGAGCAGATACCAAAGACAGTTTTCAAATGCATATCTGCCAATAACCAAGCATACGCTGCACCTACTATATATCAGTAGTCCACAAATATTCTTCCTCATCTCTCAAATCTCTAAAACCACATATTCCTCACATATTTTTTTTATTTTTTATTTTT
>PVHT020000230.1:3240374-3343738 GCA_004024745.2 Catagonus wagneri | reverse complement strand
TGGGAGAGGGTGAGCGCGACCTCTTACTCCTCCGCCATCTTGCCGCCTCCCTCTCCTCACATATTTTTAAGAAAGCCTTTAAATTTTAAGTTTAAACAGTTGGAAAGGATACATTTTCAGATATATTATGTTGTAGGTATGCTTTAATTATATTTTTAACAAATCTTGGAGCTGCAGATTTACCTCATTCTGTGTATGAGATGTATCTACCAGATAACCTATTTGGCAAATCAGTACACATTGTCAAACCATCGGGCAAATCTGGCTTCATATCAAAGAACAAGAGTCCAACTTCATTTTTAAATTTATATAAATGTATTATTAATAGATAACCATGACAATCATTTAAAAATTCTAATTCTAAAAAAGAGATGAGGCATGGAGTCTTGCCAAAAGTCTACTGCCTGAATGAAATAAGATGCTGCGTTATTCTACATCTCTTAAAACACTTCTCACTGTTTTGCCCTCATGAAACTGCCTCTCAGGATGATGCATTCTGAAATTTTCACTTAGTTTGGTGTTACATCCTGAGGCAATGTATTATATAAAGACTAGATCAGGTAGGGTTGAGGAGCATGCTTTTCTTTTGAATAGAAGACTCTCACTTGTAGAAATGATTTTGAAAGAAAAATTCACAAAATAGAAGTGTTCTCAGGTAGATCCATTTTAAGAAAAAATGAAAGAATACATATTTCTTTAAGGGAATATGTGCCCTTAAAGTTGTTCTCACCAGCCCACTCTCCAGAAAATCTTCCTTTTACATCAGGGTACACTTTCAAGACCACTGCCATATACTTCAGAGTTTAAACAGACTATAGAGTCATCCAAAGATTCTTAAAGAAAAACAACTCCAAATTCGTACCTATAATAGTATGTGCAAACTTACTTGCTTTTCTAAGTAATCTGACCCACAATGAATTAAGCTACACAAGTGATGGGAGTAGGAGCTCAACCTGGTGGAAACCATATACAAGAATGTAATATGAGAGAGAGAATGAGTTCACGTAAACTTTGGTGAAGACATATTCCTTTATGTTCACTTTGACACATTATTTTGCATCCTTCCATGGTGCTGATATGCGTTAGGAGGTATATAATGCCCCAAGACTCTGCAAGTGAGACAGTTTCTCACAGTCACTACATTCATTACCCTGCACCACTAGGGGAGACTGAAACAATTCTTTCTTCCTTTTCTAATAAAGTCTCACACATTCTAGGTTACTCAGCCTAAAGGCTTGAAATTGAGGATCCAACTGATGCAACCACTTGCTTAATGTGGTCCTATAAATCATATAATTTTGATAAGCTTTCCTGCTTTGCACATTCCTCAAATTCCTATGAACATGTTTTCTAAAACAGTGATATCTTCAAGAGTCCCATGTTTTATAAATGAGGGATGGGATAGAAACCAAAGCTTAACACACAACAGATACAGTGACACAAGAGAATCAGTGAAGTTTCTCAATTCCTTTTAAAAATTATTTAAGCAGTAGAAATACCTGGCTATATTCCTTTTTAAGTATTTTAAGAATTACACGAGTTCCCGTTGGGGCACAGCAGAAACGAATTTGACTAGCATCCATGAGGATGCGGGTTCAATCCCTGGCCTCGCAGTGGATAAGGGATCTGGCATTGCCATGAGCTGTGGTGTAGGTCGCAGACATGGCTCAGACCCCTTGTTGCTGTGGCTGTGGCATAGGCTGGCAGCTATAGCTCCAATTTGACTCCTCGCCTGGGAACTTCCATATGCCGCAAGTGAGGCCCTATAAAAGCAAAAACAATTACATGTAAACTAGAAATAATTCTAAAATCATAAAAAGCCAAACACAGAAGAGACCTTAGAAATCATTTAAGTTGAGCCTTTCATTTTACAGATTTTAAAACAGAAGCACTAAGACATCAAGTGGTAGGTCAACAAAACTCACATAACACCAGGGCAGAAACAAAACTTGATTCTCCTAATTATTTCAACTTATGTTACCCTGTTTCTGAGGAACGTAAATTTATTCCCAGTATACTGGTGTGTAATACTTTCATGAAGTCTAAATACTTTTTTAAGAAAATTCATATGCTTGATTTGAGCGTATGGAAACTGATTATATACTGCACTAGCGCACTCACTACAAACCTGCAGGTAATCATAGTGACCTGAAATTAAAAAAAAAAAAAAACTGCCTAGAGGATTGCAGAAACACTCTCATCATTATTTTATCTCTTAGTGCACAATTTAAATACTAATCATTAAAATCACTCATAAAAACAATAATTAATGACTTGGTTGTACACTAGGATGTCGGTATTATTAAATTTTTTTTTTTTTTTTTAGGGCCGCATCTGTGGCATATGTAAGTTCCCAGACTAGGGGTTGAATGGGAACTGCAGCTGCCAGCCTACATCGCAGCCACAGCAATGCAGGATCCAAGCCACATCTTCGAACTGCACCAAAGCTCACGGCAACACCAGATCCCCAGCCCACTGAGCGAGGCCAGGGATTGAACCTATTCCTCATGGATAATAGATTCATAACACGCTGAGCCACAATGGGAATTCCTGTATTATTAAAACTTTACTATCTGATATGCTGAACACACATTTAATATATTGTAAAAGAATTAAGAATCACTTTCTTTTACAACCATTCTAAAGGTATAATTGCTTTAAATCTGATAATTCACAGTGAAAGAATCCATATTTGTTACAACTGTAAATTAAATAATACAATTCTAAAAAATGTATATTCCTTATTTTCCAAAACTAGATCACCTATTAAGCTGATGGTAATTTATTTTCCCCAAAAGTAAAAGAAACAAAAAATTAATATTGTCACATTTTGAAGTTTAAAATAATCCTCATTGTAAATCACTTTTGATGTTTTTCCATATTTACAAAATAATTTCCACCTTAAAAAGGCATTCTTTTTTTTTTTTTTTTTGCTTTTTAGGGCTGCACCTGTGGCATATGCAAGTTCCTAGGACAGGGGTCAAATTGGAGCTGCAACTGCTTTCTGACCTACAACATAACCACAGGAATGCCAGATCCAGGCTGCCTCTGCAGCCTACACCACAGCTCACGGCAATGATAGATCCTTAACCCACTGAGCAAAGCCAGGGATTGAACTTGCATCGTCATGGATACTAACCGGGTTCGTTACTGCTGAGCCACAATGGGAACTCCAAAAAGTCAATCTTTTTAAATTAAATACATTTGATAGCAATTGCAATGAATCTGCTGATTGCCTTGGGTGGTATAGTCATTTAGACGATATTGATTCTTCCAACCCAATAGCATGGTATATATTTCCAGCTGTTTGTACCGTCTTTGACTTCTTTTATCAACGTTTTATAGTTTTCAGAATATATACCTTTTGTCTCTTTAGGTAGGTTTATTCCTATGTATTTTACTCATTCTGATGCAATTGTAAATGGGATGATTTCTCTGATTTCTCTTTCTGATCTTTCATTATTAGTATATAGAAATGCAACTGATTTCTGCGTATTAATATTATAGCCTGCAACTTTGCCAAATTCATTGCTGAGTTCTAACAGTTTTCTGGTGCTGTCTTTAGGGTTTTCTAAGTATAGTATTATATCATCTGCAAATAATGATAGTTTTACTTCTTTTCCAATTTGGATTCCTTTTATTTCTTTTTCTTCATCTACAGATTCAATCCCTATCAAACTACCAAAAACATTCGTCACGGAACTAGAACAGAATATTTTAAAATTTGTATGGAAACACAAGAGACCCTGAATAGCCAAAGCAATATTGAAAAAGAAAAACAAAAATGGAGGACTCAAGTTTCCTGACTTTAGACAACACTACAAGCTACAGTCATCAAAATAATATGTTACTAGCACAAAAACAGAAATAGAGACCAAGGGAACAGGATACAAAGCCCAGATATAAACCCAGGTACCTATGGGCAACTAATCTATGACAAAGGAGGACAGAACATACAATGGAAGAAGACAGACTCTTCAATAAATAGTGCTGGGAAAACTGGAAAGCTAGATGTAAAGGAATGAACGTAGAACACTAACACCATATACAAAAATAAATTCCAAATGGATTAAAGACCTAAATATAAGACCAGACACTATAAAACTCCTAGAGGAAAACACAGGCAGAACGCTTTTTGACATAAATCACAGCAACATCTTGTCTGATCCACCTCCTAGAATAATGACGATAAAGACACAAATAAACCAGTGGGACCTAATTAAACTCAAAAGTTTTGCACAGCAAAAGAAACTATTAAAAAAACGAAAAGACAATCCACAGAATGGGAAAAAAAATCACTGCCAACAATGCAACAGACAAGGGCCTAATCTCCAAAATATACAAACTACTCATGCAACTCTACAACAAAAAAACAAACAACCCAGTTGAAAAATGGGCAGAAGACCTAAATACACATTTCTCCAAAGAAGACATACGGATAGCCAACAGACATCTGAAAAAATGCTCAGTGTCACCAATTATTAGGGAAATGGAAATCAAAACTACAATAAGGTACCACCTCATACCAGTCAAAATGGCCATCATTAACAAGTCAACAAATAACAAATGCCGGAGAGGGTGTAGAGAAAAGTGTATCACCTCCACTGTTGATAGGAATGTAAATTGGTACCCCAGGAAACTAAATATAGAGCTACCATATGATCCAGCATTTTCACTGCTGGGCATATATCCAGACAAAATTTTCACTGAAAAAGATACATGCACCCTATTTCACTGCAGCACTATTCACAATAGCCAAGACATGAAAACAACCTAAATGTCCATCAAAAAATAAATGGATTAAGATGTGGTACATATATACAATGGAATATTACTCAGCCATAAAAAGACACATTAATGCCATTTGCAGCAACAAGAATGTATCTACAGACTCTCATATTAAGTGAAATAAGCCAGAAAGAAAAAGACAAATACCATATGATGTCACTTATCTGTGAAATCTAAAATACGGAATAGATGACCCTATCTAAAAACAAAAACAACAAAAACGGAAACATTGCATGGCCAAGCAGAGCAGACTTGGGTTCCTGGAGGGGAAAAGGGAGGTAGTGGGAGGGATGGGCCTCCTGGGGGCTTGGGGGATGCAAACTGTTATATCTGGAATGGATGGGCAATGGGATCCTACTGTACAGCACAGGGAAATGTGTGTGCATGGGTAATTCTGTTGTTCAACAGGACTTGATGAAACACTGTAAAACAACTATACTTTAATAATAATTAAAAAGAGAATATTTGGTTAAAAATAAAAATAAATTGAATATATAGCTTTAATTTATTCAAGAGTATCACCTTAAAAAATAAATGAAAGCAATATTTCATAAAACTTTACCAGATTGGTACTCTTCAGTCTTGTACTTCATTCATTCTCTCTGTAACCTAAATGTACTTCAAAAGAGTTATTAACTAATTGTTAAGGATGGCTCCACATGAAAGAGCCTCAAAATTAAAAACAAAAGGTTATTTTATCTTGTTCTCTTAGATTACTAAAATAATTTTAAATAGCTTTATAAATAACTGTTAAGCTATAAAATATTTGTACTATCATTATTCTACTTCATAAAAAAAATATTTAGCATCTATTGTGAGCAAAAGCCTTCTTCTATTACATAAAGCAACCTAGTATACATAGGAAGATACAATTTGAAAAGAGAAATTAAACTCACTACTCCTTTCATATAGAATGTAGGCAATATATTTCGAATAAAGGCAAGTAAATTATGAATGAAAACACAGAAAAACCAACGAAAAACTCCAGGGCTATCTTCCTTGAGCTAAAACCTTGATTATTTTTTCTTATGTTTTAATCCCCTAACATTTCCTCAGACCTAAGAAAATATGAGAAAAGTGGTGAATACAGTCTGTTTCCTCCCTTCTTCCATAAACCATCTACATCAAGCACGATATACAGTTTTTTACTTGATTACAATATAACACATTTTCAAGGAGCATTCCAATTCGTCAGTGTAGTTAATTTATCGATTAGAACTTTGTTCAGGATAAAGAGATTGTATGTCAAACACCAGAAAATGTGTTTTTTTTTTCACCCTAAAGAAGCTTTTATTCTAGCAGAAGAGTCATGCTAACAGTTGCAATACAGGATACCTCAGAAGTCTTGTTACTGTTTTTTTTTTAAGATATAAATGAATCTTTAATTTGATACAATATGGCAGTTGCAGATACACAACAATATTTATATATTAGTCAGTTACATATTCCAATTGCTTCATTTGATGGAAATTAAATATAAAGCATTTAAAATAATGTGCAAATGCATTTATTTGTGGGGGGTTTTTGTTTGCTTATAATGATTTTTATTTCTTCCAATATGGCTCGTTTACAGTGTTCGGTCAATTTTCCACTGCACAGCAAGGTGACCCAGTCACACATAGATGTATACATTCTTTGTTCTCACATTATCATGCTCCATCACAAGCGAGCAGACATAGTTCCCAGGATTACATGGCAGGATCTCATTGCCTATCCATTCCAAAGGCAACAGTTTGCACCTATTAACCCCAAATTCCCAATCCATCCCACTCCCTCCCCTTCCCTCTTGGCAACCACAAGTCTGTTCTCCATGTCCATGATTTTCTTTTCTGTGGAAAGGTTCATGTGTGCCATATATTAGATTCCAAATATAAGTGAAATCATACTGTATTTGTCTTTCTCTTTGACTTACTTCACTAGTTCCATCCATGTTGCTGCAAATGGCATTATTTTGTTCTTTTTTACGGCTGAGTAGTATTCCATAGTGTATATGTACCATGTCTACTTAATCCAATTGTGGTTTCCTTCATCTTTCTTCTTACTTCCCTTTTTTTTTTTTTAAGAGAAGCCCTTTCAGTATTTCTTTTATAATGGCTTTACTATTGCTGTACTCTTTTAGTTTTTGTTTGTTGGAGAAATTCTTTATTTCCCTTTCTATTTTAAATGATATTCTTGCTGGATAGAGTATTGTAGGTTGCAAATTTTTTCCTTTCAGAACTTTAAATATATCTTGCCACTCCCTTCTGGCCTATAGTGTTTCTATAGAGAAATCAGCTGATAGCCTTATGGGGGGGGTTCCCTTATAATTAAGGTTTTGCTTTTCTCTTGCTGCCTTTAGAATACTCTCTTTATCTTTAACTTTTGCCATTTTTATTATAATATGTCTTGGTGTGGTCCTATTTGGGTTCAACTGGCTTGGGGCCCTCTGTGCTTCCTGTACCTTGATGACATTTTCCTTTAGATTTGGAAAGTTTTCAGACATGATTTCTTCAAATATTTTTCAATCCCTTTCAGAAAATGTATTTTTAAGCAAACTATGCTCAGATATCATTACAGACTTTTGCTTGTGGCCTAAATGAGGTAGCAAGGACTAGATTTCTCCATCTGCTTGAAACAAACAAAAAATAGACAAAATATATAAAGGAATGGTTTTGAAGATACTGGACATTAGGCAAAAAAGAGCAGCTGAAAAATGGGGATGGGGGAATAAGATAAGAACCAGAATTGCCCCCAGCTTACTGCTCTGAGAGGCTTTCCAGCCAGCAGAGCAGTACAGAGCAGCTGAAACTCAGTTTGGCACATACCCTAAACTGAAGAGAACAGACTGAGCCTGGGGAGGCCAGCAGAGCTAATTTTCACTGGAGAAGTTATCAGAGAAGAGAAACCGGCACAGAGAAAGAGAACTCCAGAGATCTTCAGAGAAACTCTGCAAATACTCAGCTTAGCAATGATCAGTGAGCATGCATGTGATTCAATACCCAGGAGTGGGAAACAAAATTATCTGAAAGGATTAGAAGAAACAGAAATTTCCCACCAGAAAGATAAGAAAAACTCATAACCATGAAGTATTGGTTAAAGAACTCAGGAAAGATTTGCCTCAGTAGAAGAGAATAATAAGTGCTAACTGAGCACTATTCCAGATCCACCTAAGAAATCACAAAAGCAAGATATAAAACTATTACATTGTTTCCAAATAACTCAACTACATTCCAGAAGAAAGCTCAAGAAGAGTTAGAGAAATGCAAAAATGTTTAGCACCTAACAGAATAGAATTTACAATGCTTGATAGTCAACATAAGACACCAGGCATGTAGAGAGTCAGGAAAATAAATTCCATAATGAGAATAATGAATAAAAACCAACTAAAAGCTGACAAAGACGTTAAAATTCACATAAGGGAACCTCAAGGCAGTTATTTTATTATAGCACTTGTACTCTACATGCTCAAAAAGTTAGATTGTGGAAGATATAAAAATGCCGAAAACTGAAATTTGACACATGAAAACTATAGTGTCTGCGATGAAAAAATATACTGAATGGTATTAATAGCAGATTTGACACTGCAGACGAAAAGATCAGTAAACCTGAAGGCATAGAATTAAAATATAATAAAATATAACAAAACATAACAAAATGAAAATGGAGAAAAGTAAAATTTGGCTTAACAAAAATAACAAAAAATCAGCTATAGCACAACTTTAAGCAGACTAAATATATGACACCAATAACATAAGTCCAGAAGGGTAGAAATGGAAGTACACACTATGAGTAACAGGACTCCATGAAGAAGAGAGAAAGGTGGGGCCAGTAAAAATATCTGAAGAAAAAAATTAACAAAATTCTCTAAATCCTATGAAAACTATAAACACAGATCCAAAACGTTTAAAAAACTAAAACACAACAAACACGAAGAAAATTAACTAAGAAACATCTTAATTAAACTGTACATAACCAGTGATAAAAACAAAGCAGTCGGGCAAAAGACACATTACACACAGAGAAATAAAGACGAGGATGATATCATGCTTCTAATTGGAAACAGTGAAAAGGAGACGGCAATGAAACAAAATCTTTAAAATACTGAAAGAAAATAACAGTTCAACTAGAATGCTATACCAAACAAAAATATCTTTCTAAAAAGACAAGAGCAAAATTTTCAGCATAAAAAGTTGAAGGTTTCAACACTAGCAGACTTGCAAATATTGAAGGAAATCAACAGCAAATCCATAGCAAATATTGAATGAAATCTTTCAGGCAGGTGAAATATGATACCAGATGGAAATTCAGAGCTAAAAAAAGAAATGAACAGTGCCATAAATGGTAGCAACAGAAGTAAATATATATCTAAAACTCTTTAAAATAAACCTTTTAAACAAAAAAAGAAAAACAATGCATTATATAGTTTATAAAATAGGTAAAAATAAAATATATGACACCATGAGTCCAGAAGGGTAGAAATGGAAGTACACTATTATAAGTTCTCAAACTGTACTATACACCAAATGGTATGTCAGTTAAGCTTGACTATGATAACTTAAAGATGTATACTACAATTCCTGAAGTAATTAATAGAATAACAAAAAAACCAACAAAGCTAATGAGCCAACAAAGGAGATAAAACTGAATCATAAAAAGTACCTGATTAATCCAAAAGGAGACTAAAAAAGAAAGATCAGATGATGCAAGTAGGAAAAATGCAAAATGATATAATCAAACCTAACCATATCAATATAAACTGTCTAAATACTCAATTAAAAGTCAGGGATTGTTAGATTGGCTACAAAGTAATACCCAATTATATGCTGCCTACAAGAAAAGTACTTTAAATATATGAAAACAAATTAGTATAAAGTAAAAGAACAGAAAACATAAACAATGTCAATACTACCCAATAAAAAGCTGAAATAGTTATAGTAAAATCAGACAAACAGATTTCAGAGCAAAGATTACCAGGAATAAAGAAAGTCACTTAATAAAGGGGCCTGTTATTTCATTGGATATAATAATTCTAAATGTTTATGCACCTAAAAACAGAACCTTAACATATTTAAAGCAAAAGCTGATAAAACTGCAAAAAGAAACAGACAAACCCAAGTATAGTTATATATTTCAATACCCTTCTCTTAATAATTGATAGAATAAATAGGCAGAAAATCAACAGATATAGTAGACTTGAATAACTCTATCAAAAAACTTGACCTATCAGACAAGTAAAAACACTGTCAAAAACCAGCAGAATATACACCATTTTCAAGAACACAGAGAATATTTGCTAAAGTAACCCATATACTGGGTCATAAAATAAGTACATTTCAAAGGACTCAAAGCATACAAAGTAAATGTCGGACCACAACAGAATTAGATTAAAAATCATTAACAGAAAGATCTCTGGAAACCACCTCCAAATATTTAAAAAATAAATAACATATTCCTAAATTATTTACAGGTCAAAAAAGAAAAGGAAGATTAGAAAGTTTTTAACTGAATGAAAATGAAAAGACAACATATCAGAATTTGGGGGCTGTCAAGTGAAGCAGTTCTTAAGGAAAACTGACAGAACATGATGCCTATATTAGAAAAGAGACACCTCAAAGCAAGAACCTCAGTGTCCACCTTAAGAAACCAGAAACAAAAAAAAATTAAACACACAGTGAGCAAAAGAAAAGAAATAAAGACCAAAGAGGAAATCAAAAATTTTTTTAAAAAATCAATAAAACAAAAGACTACAGGGTTACCCTGCAATACAATAGAAAACTGACAGAACACTGTAAACCAGCTATAATGGAATTTATAAAAATCACTAAAAAAAAAAAAACTAGTTCTTTGATATAAAATAGTTCTTTATCAATAAAATCGATAAATATCTGTCAGACTGAGCAGGGAAAAAGAAAGAAGATGCAAATTACCAGTATCAGGAATGAAAGAGGTGGCATCACCATAGATTCTACAGATAATAAAAGAATGATAATGGAATACTGTGAAGAAGTTGATACTAATAAATTCCACAGCTTATAAGGAACCAAACTCCTTGAAAGATACAAATTACCAAAGCTCCATCAAGAAAAAAACAGATAACTTGAATAACTATATCTATTAAAGAAACTGAAATTGTACTTAAAAACATTTTTCCCAGAATATAATTGTATGTCCAGAGGACTTCACTGGTAAAGTCTACAAAACATTAAAGGATAAATGATACCAATTTTACGGAAACTCTACTAAAACACTGGAGACGGGGAACTACTGCCCAACTTAGGCTATCAAGCCAGCATTACTCTAACGCCAAAGTCAAAGAAAGACATTACAAGAAAAGAAGACTACAGATATTAACCCTCATGAACACAGAAACGAAAATTGCAAACAAAATTTTATCTAATCAAACCTATTAATATATAAAGGATACAATCCATCATAACCAGATGCGTTTTATTCCAGAAATATGGAGTTGTTTTAACATTTCAAAGTCAATTAATATAGTTTACCAATTAATGAAAAAAGAAAGAAAAAACATATAATCAATCTCAATACATGGAGAAAAAAATGTTTGACAAAATCCAACATCTATTCCTGAGGTAAAGAAACAAAAACTCAGTGAATTAAAAATAGCATCCATAAAGAGCTGACAGCCGACATAATATTGAATGCTTCTTCCCTAAGATCAGAAACAAAACAGGGATGTCTGCTCTCATAATTTCCATTCAGAATTGTACTGGAGTTTCTAGCCAATGCCACTAGTCAAGGAAAAGAAAATAATCAGATAAACTAGGAAGGAAGATGAGGAAAAATAAAGAAAGATTATTAGTTCTGGGCAAAACAAAACAATGAGAAATGGGAAACAATGAGAAAACGCAGAAATGAAATCACAAAGGGGAACAAATTCCCCTAAGTCTAAGTAATATAGGTAAAGACATCAGCTTCATATTTTTAAACTACCTAAGAACTGAGTGAAATAATTCTAGGAAGGAGATAAATGAAAAACTATAAAGAACTTAGACAATAATTTAAAATACTGCTTTTGCGAATTTCAACACAGCATTCTTTGAAAAATATTACTATACTCCCTAAAGTGGATGGATAACCTTCAAAAATCTAGTATAGATGTGAAACACTACCTTAACATGCAAACATTAATAAGTCCTGTGACTAAGAATGAACTTTAGGGAGTTACCGTACGGCACAGTGGGTTAAGGATCTGGCATTGTCACTGCAGTGGCTTGGGTAGCTGCTAGGGCTACCCTACAGGTTCTGTACCAAGCCCGGGAACTTCCACATGCCTTAGGCACAGCAGGAAAAAAAAAAAGAATGGAAGTTCCTGTTGTGGCATATGGGAAATGAATCCAATGAGTATCCACGAGGATGTGGGTTTGATCCCTGGCCTTGCTCATTGGGTCAGGGAATCCAGTGTTGTTGTGGCTGTAGCACAGCCCGGCAGCTTTAGCTCTGATTCAACCCCTAGCCTGGAAACTTCCATATGCCATAGATGCGGCCCTAAAAAGAAAAAAAAAAAACAAGAACTTTAGCATCTCTGGATCTGAGTTTTCTACACCTGTAAAATAAAGAGTTAGACCAATCTCTACATTCTTTTCATTTTTGAAAGTGTAAGATCCTATGATTCTAAACAAAAATCATAAGCTGAAGAATATAAACAATGAGACAAATATCTTTAGAGGAAAAATTCTTTTATCTGAAATGAAGACATTAGCTAAAGTTTTTGTTCATTGATTTACCTGAATATTAATTTGTTGCCTATTTTACTCACAATAAACTTAAGAATAAGAGAATTACGAATTGTAATTTTTACTCTGTACCTTGTTTGAGCGTAATGACACTCGACCTCCACAACGAGCACAGAACTTTGTTTGGCAATATGAACAGTTATGGCCACATCCATCAGCAAACTTTGTTTTGTGGCAGATCCCACAGGTTGGGGCATCACCTTTCTGTTCTTGCTGCTGCTGTGATTCTTCTCCCATCTTCTTTACCTGCTCCTTATACATTTCAAACTGCTGATGAAGTTTTCTGCAGAGAACAGATAAGAATAACTTAGTTTCCTGATGGTCTCAAAAAAAAGTAATTACCACAATCTGTAGGCACAATTTTATATCCAAAAAAATCCACAGGATGAGAATAAAGAATACAAGTTTAATTTTCTGATTACAGAATAATATTTTTAGGGCATATCACATAAACGTCGTAACAAGTTCTGCCTTCTGATAAACATGCTACTTTTAAAGCCACTTTATATAATTAAGATATTTTGTTGAATTTTAGTTGTAAAATTTCTACCTACTGTTTGCAATATAGTTTCAATCACATGCCATAAAATATTTATAATACTATTTTTCAACAGTTTACCTTCAGAAATAGACTCAGTTTATTTGACTTACACACTGAAACTAAAACCTATGAACTTCAAATCATTGAAGCAGAATCTCAATTAGAGTGACCTGAAGAATCCAAACAGAGTGGAAAACACTGGATGAATGTTCTCACTAATTATTTAAATCTGTTCAACAGTATTGGACATGAGTTGGCTGCAAAATACTGTGAAATATTAGAAACCTACCAAATAAAGCTATACAAATAAGTGTAAGGCCAATATTTACTGCAGTTTAAAATCATGATAAAAACTTTCATTTCATTATAAAGGAAAAATTAAAATGTTTAAAACTATAATTTTGATTTATAAATCCAAGTTCCTAAGCAGAACTAATGTTTAGGATTTACAAAGCTGTAAATAATGTCACACCCATCCTAAAAAAGACAAATGGCTAAATAATCTACAAAATTATAACCTTTCTTGAGCTCATCATAGAATTGAGTTATAAAGCAAACAAATAATCTAAACTCCAAGGAGTGACAAGCCCTTCCAAAGGATAACAGGACATACTGTCTCACTTTTGGCAGAGCACAGGAGAAAGAGGTGGCTACCATAAAGTCAGGTAAGAGGAAATTCATTTAAAACTTTAGCAAATTATAAAAGGTCAAGTGTTAGCTAACATGACAGTTTGGAATAGCGAGGGGCCAAGACTCAAAAGAAGTTCACACTCACAATCACTCTTCCATGCACCTCCTCTAGTTACTTATGCAGAAGACTGAGAGCAGGACATAAGAACAAAAAGAATCCTTTGGGGTACACATGAGCAGATACAATAACAGAGGTAACTGACTAGTGGCTACTGGGGCACAGGCATAATTTCTCAGACTATCTCTCTTTAAAAAGCTAAAGCTATAGGTCACAGGAAAAAGTGTAAACACTATCACCCCCAGGGCAAAGATCCATTACAACTAGGTAAAAGTTGAAGAAAAAAAATCTACCAATGAAAGAAGGACAGGAAACCATCTTTAGCCAAGATTCCACCCACATATCAAAGTCCTTCTATCACTAATGAAGGGGTGAAAACTGCCCCAAACCATTCAGGGAAATGGGGCAGATTTGCTTCCACGGGAAGGAGTAGAAACTCTGAGCAAGCCACACCCCCAAGGCCCACGTGGACAAGGCCTATCAAACACGGGGGGTGGAAAAACACAACAGAACACCCTGTCCTACCACAGGCTTAGCATCAAGAAATAAGCACCAGCAGTCTAGTCCTTGGGAATGGGCAATAACCCATAAATGGATAGGAATGGCAGAAGCAGTAGCAAAACATTAAAAAAAAAAAAAAAGGCAAAATAAATTCTGGTATACCTTTACCTATCCTAAGTAAATACCAACAGCAGCCCACCATTAGAGGACTCTGAATATAACCATGCACTAAAATTAATGATGGCAAGAACAAAATCCAAACCTATCTGGATCCCTGACTTGATCGGTGATTTAATCTCTAACATCTGACAGAAAAGACATGCTCACATCAAGGCATAAATACAGTTCAAAACTATGAGACTTAGGGGAAAATAACAAGGAATAAACAACCCAATGTCAAGAGATAAAATAAACAATACAATTAGATTCAGAGATGGCAAGGATGGTATTATCAGACACAAACTTTAAAATGGATTGGAAATCCTAGCTAATGCACTAATTCAAGAAAAAGAAATATTAAAACCATAGAGACCGGAAAGGAAAAATTTTAAACTGTGCAGATGGCATAACTGTCTGTATATAAAATCCCAAAAAAACTATTTAAAAATCTATAATAAATAAAAGAGCTTAGCAAGGTCACAAGGTATAAGCTCAACGTATAAAAAATAACTAGCAATAAACAATTAGAAACCAAAATTTTAAAAAGTACTCTGCAATGGCATCAAAAAAAAAAAGACTAAAGTATAATCTAACACAATATATGCAGGTGAAAACTGTAAAATGCTACTAAAAAAAATCAAAGGAGATTTAATTAATAGGAAAAAGATACTGTATTCATCAATGAAAAGCATCAAAATTGTTAAGACATAAATTCTCTACAATTTGATCTATTGATTCAATGCCAACTCAATCACAACCTTGGCAAGATTTTTTTAAAGAAACTGACAAGATAAATCTAAACTCTGTATAGAAAAGCAAAATTCTCAGCATAGGCAAGAATATTCTGAAAAAGACTGAAGGACTTACTACCTGATTTCGACTTACTAAAAGACTACAGAAGTAATCAAATATTGGCAAAGGATACAATGGAACAGAATAGAGTTCAGAATAGTCCACTATTTAAATGGTCATTAATTTTTTTTTAAAAGGTGACAAGGTAAGTCAGTGACAAAGAATAGTCTTTTAAGCAACGGAAAATTCATGTGTAAAAAAAGGTAACCGGAAATCCACATGTAAAAAAAAAAAAAAAAAAGAACCTCGGGAATTCCCCTTGTGGCTCAGCAGAAACGAATCCCACTAGGAACCATGAGGTCAAAAGTTCAATCCCAGGTCTCGCTCAGTGGGTTAAGGATCTGACCTTGCCATGAGCTGTGGTATAGGGTTGCAGACTCGGCTCAGATCCTGTGTTGCTGTGGTGTGGTGTAGGCCAGCAGCTGTAGCTCAGATTTGACCCCTAGCTGGGGAAACTCCATATGCCCTAAAAAGCGTAAAAAAAAAAGAACCTCAACTCGTATCTCACACCTTATGCAAAAATCAACTAAATGTATTACAGAACTGTAAACAGTAAATTACAGAACTAAATAAAATGATAAAACTATCAAACTTCTAGATTAAAAACATTAAAGAAAAGCATGGCCTTGGGTAAAACAAAGACTTCTTAGCTAGGTATAAGGCAGGCATTCCTCCGATGGGATATAAAAAGCATGAACCAGAAAGCAGCCACTGGAGATATACAAATAAGCATGGCTGTTTTCCAATAAATATTATTTATAGATACTTAATTTTGAATTTCATGTCATTTTCATAGCTTCAAAATATTATCATTAAAAAATTTTTTTTCAACATTTTTAAAATGGAAAAAATCATTCTTCATTTTTAAAATGGCATAATCATTCTGGTTATACAAAAATAGGCAGTGGGCCAGATTTGGCCTCCAAGCCAGTTTTTCCACTTTTATATGATGTGATTTCATTTATATAATATTCTGAAAAAGGCAAAACTATACAGACAGAAATCAGATTAATAGTTGTTAGGGGCTAGAGTAGAAGATTAAATACAAAGGGACACAGGAAGTTAAGGGGGTGAAGGAAATAATCTATGTCTTAATTATGGTGGTAGATATTTAACTGTGTGTTTGCCAGAATTAACGAAATTGTATGCCTCAAAGCGGTAAATTTTATGGGCAATAAACTATACTTCAATAAGCCTGACCGTAAAAACAATAAAAAAGTTAGTTTCAAAGTGCTAATCTTAAATCAGTAGATAAATTAAAAATAGAGCAGCTACATGAGATATTTTATCTACTTAATCACAAGATCATACTTTTTTTAACATCAAGTATCAATAAATTCAAATAGCTATGCCAGTTTCATTAACTTTTCCTGAAACTTCAGATAAAATACTGTTTTTCCCTGATAATATCCCACCAGGTTTAAGTGAAGCTCTGCTAACACAAAATAAGCATCACTATAGGAAATTAAAGCTCGTAAAACATGTATCAGAACAGGCATGATTTTAAGTAGACCATTGAATGAGCTCTGCATCAGAGTTTCTGCAACCATTTAGAAGAATTATATATATATATATTTTTTTTTAAGAGCCAGGGGCATATGGAAGTTTCCAGGCTAGAGGTCCAATCCGAACTATAGCTGCTGGCCTATGCCACAGCCACCACAGGAGCCGAGCCATGTCTATGACCTACACCACAGTTGGATCGCTGACCAACTGAGCGAGGCCAGGGATCGAACCTGCATCCTCAAGGATACTAGTTGGATTTGTTTCCACTGTACCACAACAGGAACTTCGAATTATTTTTCTATGGATGAGATATAGTGTACATTTCTATTATATACCTGTTTACACAAATTTATGATCTCTGGCATACCTCTCAGTAAATGGCTGAATCTCACTAGGAGAAAAAGAAAGGAGAGGGAAATTAGAAAGAGCAATGCTTTGTTTTAGTTCTAGAAGCACTGGAGTACTAGTCAAGTTGCCAAGTCACGCTGGAACAAAATGCAGAAGTCTGCTTCAGTAAACTGCGCTACAATACAGTACCTCAAGGGTAGCAGAAACCCCATTTCACATATAGGGAGAAGGCCAATCACATTGGTAGCAAATTACGAATCCCAAAGTGCTCGATGAGAACTATTACAAACCCTCTTAACATAAGAACTGCAGTTATCCCAGAGACTACAGCATTATTTAGGCTGCAGGATGGGATGGGATCTAATTTTCCCAATTATAGGGAGAAGAGAGCGAGAGAAAAGCCTAAATCCAAATAGGACCTGACTACAATAGTTTGAGGTTAAGAGAGGACTTTTAGAGAGATTTCAGGTACTCACCCTTAAACTTCTATAAAATAAGAAACTACCCTACGTATAAGAGGTGGGATACAGGCAGATTCAGGAGCTAAATTATGTTCCTTGCCCACAAGCTATATCTTACCTTGCCATTTATAAATAGGCCAAATTCTATCTCTGCTTTCTTACCCTAGTCACTTTCCAACCAATCTAATCTAGTTTCCAGTCTAATGACATATTTTTAAGCAGATATATTTTTTTCCGGGGTGTGTATGCAGGAATATAATATACATGCTCAAGGTCACTAAACATTTCTAAACTTCCCTCTCAAATGGCTAAACCCAGTAAGCACACCTGCAAGTAGGGTGTGAAGGTTTCAGTTTTCTCTTATCCTTGCCAATATGTGATATTATTCAACTTTAAAATTTTTCAGCTATAAAACATATTCATCAAATGTAGTTACACGTTATAGTGCTTTTCAAACTGCAAAGTACAACCCAATATAAGGACATAAAATCAATTTAGGTGGCCAAGACTCATGATTTTTCATGAAACAGAGTAGATTTGCATTGAAAAGAGTGACCTAGTTAAGATTTCATATAAATCTTATCTATTACACACATATATTTGTACGTAAATTATGTGTATTCTGGGTTATAGTACAGCAGGTATTTCTTTTTACGAATGAAAGTTAGAAAAGTATGAAAGCCACTGTTTTACAAATCAGCTGAAAGGACTAATATCCTTTTATGATAGAAGAATGAAGAATATGTCATATAGATGGCCATTCCAGTCATGTAGCAGGTCTCTCCTCTAAACTTCTAAATAGTTCCCTAAGTGACTATTTATAACTCTAATGCTTTTCTAAAATATAAGTCTGATCATACCATCCTGTTCCTCTACCTGGAATGCCTTTACTCCCTTTCTTGGCCAGATACAGAGGCACCAAAACATCAAACAGTAGGGCATGCTCAAGAAATGGTACCTAAACCATTATTAAATAAATGGGACACTAGAGACAGACACCCTGATATAGCAACTAGCTTTAATATTTGAAAATATTTTAAACAGCTTAAGTACTTCACTTTCACAAATAACTGCAAAATTTTCCAAAGTAATTACAAAAAATAAAGGCAACAGAATGTAATACGGGGGGGGTTCCTGTTGTAGCACAGTGGGTTAAGGATCCAACGTTGCCAAGACGTGGCTTGGATCCCTTGTTGCTGTAGCATAAGACGGCAGCTGCAGCTCCAGTTCAACCTGGGAACTTCCTATATGCTGCAGGTGTGGCTCTAAAAAACAAAGGACTGTATTACAGCACTCTTTATAGCCAATAATGAGAAAGAACCTGAATGTACAAAAATAATAAACAGATTTTACAGTACATTCAAATACTAGAGTAACATAGAGTCATGAGAATGAATTACAACTAGATGTAATCATGTGAATCAATTTCTCAAACATGTTAAACAAAATAATAGACACATATAGACCATATGATATAGACCATATGATTCCATTTTTACAAAGTCTAGATATAAATAGGCAAAAATAATCTGTGGCACCAGATAGAAGTCAAGATAAAAGTCATTCTGTGGGGTGGGAGATAGTCCTCCCCGGAAGGGAGCGATGTTCTCTTTCTTGCTCTCAGTGATGGTTTCCAGATGTGTTCACTGTCTGACAGTTCGATGAACTGTGTATTGTCAATTTGTGCTCTCTTCACTACATACGTTTTAATAAAAACTACTTAGCAATAAACATTTTGGTAGTTTTATCAGTTTTTATTTCTTGATTGATTGATTGATTGATTGTCTTTTTAGGGCGACACCCACGGCATATGTAAGTTGCCAGGGGTCGAACTGGAGCTGCAGCTGTTGGCCTACGTCACAGCCACAGCCACACCAGATCCTTAACCCACTGAGCAAGGACAGGGATTGAACCTGCATCCTCATGGATACTAGTAAGGTTTGTTACTGCTGAGCCATGATGGGAACTCCAGTTTTATCAATTTTTAGGAACATATTTTCTTTTTTCATTTTTTTTTTGTCTTTTTAGGGCCGCACCCACAGTGTATGGAGTTTCCCAGGCTAGGAGTCGAATCGAGCTGTAGCTGCTGGCCTACACACCAGAGGCACAGCAATGCTAAATCCAAGCCAAATCTACGACCTACACCACAGCTCACAGCAATACCAGCTCCTTAACCCACTGAGTAAGGCTAGGGATTGAACAACCCACAACCTCATGGTTCCTAGTCAGATTCGTTTCCGCTGCACCATGATGGGAACTACAGGAATGTATTTTCTGAACAAGCAATCTATTATAATTTTTCTTTATTCATCGATTCCTTTTTTTGACACAAAAAGAATTTAAAGTGATTCTAAGGATGAAGAAATCTATGGCCTGTAAACATATTTATGTGCAGGAACTGCCTTCACTATTTCAAAAGTCCACAACAACTGCCTCAACCCAACAAGCATCATAAGAAGTATACAGCTTACATGAAAACATCTTTGCCCATATGATCCTCAATCTTCAGAAAAAGAAAAAAACAAGTGTAATATTTTAAGTAAATTGAATTAAAAACATTCTCGATGATCCTTCAATTTCCATTGTTGTTAGCCTCTAAAACAATAGAATCAACTTTTGGGAAGATCCATCAGCTTTCTCTTATAAATTAATTCTAATATTTCTTTTTTTTTTTTTTTTTGGCTTTTTGCCTTTTCTAGGGCCACACTCACGGAATGTGGAGGGTCCCAGGCTAGGGGTCTAATTGGATTCGTAGCTGCCGGCCACAGCCACAGCCACAGCAACGCGGGATCCAAGCCGCGTCTGCAACCTACACCACAGCTCATGGCAATGCCAGATCCTTAACCCACTGAGCGATGCCAGGGATTGAACCCACAACCTCGTGGTTCCTAGTTGGATTCATTAAACACTGAGCCACAACAGGAAATCCCCTTAATTCTAATATTTCATTTATTATTGTACTTTGGCATCTCTAATGTTCAACTAAAGGTTTCTCAGTATGCTTTCATATATTTTCACTGTTAACCATTTTTAATTTTTCATTGTCCTAAGAGAATGCAAAAAAAAAAAAAACACCTCTCCCTGTAATCCCACTGAACTGAGTAGGTATTCCTTGAAACAATATATACAGCAAATTTCCCTCCTTTGAGGATACTTCTGTTTTGAATTTTCTTCATGTTATTAACTTTAACCTCCAATATTGTAAAAATTAGACCTTGATCTCAAGTCATCATATCAGCTTGAGTAGAACAGTAGTAGGGACTAATACTGAATAAAGTTATCCTTGCTACGGCAGCACTCTTTCAGCAAGTCTTTTAGCATCCTGTAATTTCCATCTCATTGCAATAAATGAAAATCAAATGTAAATTAACCTTAGCAGACATTACTAATGCTCCCTATAGAGAGTCGCCTCTCTTCATAAGGACATGGAAAGACTTTCTAGACTTCATTGAAGTTAGTTAAGAGCCTTGTGACAAGTTTTGGGCAATGAGCTGTGAGTAAAAGTAACCCATGACACTTCCTGTCTTACACAGTTAAGAATAAGTATGACCTCAATTTTTTCTCTTCCTCTGATGCAGCCATCCTCGTAGCTATGTGTTCTAATCAGCTTACCAGCAAGATGGAAGCAGCCTGGATCCCTAAATTGACACTTGGAAGAGAAGCATTCTATAGCCTAAAAATAAGTCTTAGTCTTGTCATGGGCTTGCGCCTCTGAGCTGTGACTATCACAAACAAGAGCTTCTCACCTTTTTCTCCCTTCTGTGAGACAGGAAAGTTAGGGGGATTGTAACTGCGTATTCCTCTACTCTCATGCTGGTTAGGTCAAGCAGTTTCCTTTCAGAATAGAAATCTCTAAGAATATGTCAGAATGGTTACTTCCCTCCTCCCCCTGTTGGAAGTATGAGGGAATTTTTCATTGATCTTTGAGACCTTCCTGGATAGAATTCCTGGAGGTAAGACTTAAATTCTTAACTTAATCCACACTCAGCCTTCAGTGGTTCATCAATTTCATAACAGTTCTTAGCTCCAGTGGTTTCTGCTCCTACTATCCACTTCTCTCTTCAGTTGTGAGGGCCCAATTTGTCCTGTGACCTCAATATTCTGATGGATCTAAGAACTGCTGATTTTCAGTTTGTTCAGTTTGTTCAGCCTTTTTCTTGTTGTAACAACAGGAATAACAACTTCCAAACTCTTTATATGTCAAGAGGAAACCAGAAGTCTCCACGATATTTTTTTTAATTACAGTATCATTATGTCTTTTTCCTGCTTGAATGTGAAATATTTGAGAGCAGAAATAATAGTCTCTGGTTTCCAAGTACCCTGCATAGCGTGAGAATTCTTCAGGACTCAATCTTGGACCTTCTTATCTGCTCTTCATCACACACACTCTCTGTTGAGGTCATCTTACATACTCGTCTAGCTTTACACCATAGTGACAACTCCAAAAGTTATACCTACAGTTAATCCATAACTCTTCTTTAAAGTTATTTAACTTACAGGCATCTTTAACTTGAAAAGTTTAAACCTTCAGTTTTAGTTTCTATTTCTAACCTGTTCATCCTTTCCCATTCTTTATCACATTTAATGGCATCACCCCTTAATGAGTTATTTCCAATCAGAAATCTGGCAGTCCTCTTTGGTTCTTTCAGCTCCCTTACTAACTCTCTCTCAATCTGCTCCACTAACAAATCATGTCGTTTCAACCTCCAAATATATTCCCAATCAACCTGGTCCAAGTCAACATGATCTCAAGCCAAGTCCTTCACAAAAGCCTCCTCATTTTTCTCTCCATTTCCATCCTCAGTCACTCTACTCATAGAGTAGCCAGATTGATTTTTATATATAAATTAAATCATGTCACTCCTACATTTAAAAGTTTTCAGTATCTTTCCTTTATACCGAGACTCGGATTCATACTCCTTATCACTCTCTAGAAAGGCCTTCTCAGAGTCCTACCTTTGGACTCTCCCGTCACTACACTCCCTCTTGTCCACTACATTGCAACCACACTAGTCTTCTCTGTGTCTCTCAAACCCTTTGCTATCTAAAGACTTTCAGATATGATGCTCCCTATGCTTAAAACACTCTTCCCCTTAGCATTTTTCCTATTAAAATATCTCATTATCAAAGAGGATTACTGTATTTGATATCGGTGATTCAAATTTTAGATTTTCATAGTATTTCAAAAGTATATTTATTATTTAACATGTTGCAACATGAATAAAACTATTACAAAAAAATTCCAAAGAAACAAATCCAATCAATTTGTGTCATTAATTTGTACTTTAAAAACTTACCTTTCATATTATGGTACACATTGGGAACACCACATTAAAATAACAGTTGCATTTAAAAGAATGTTTTCCTAGTATGCCCATTTTCAATTATCCAAAGACTTGTCTTATACCCTACATATAACCTACATTGTCTTTATAGACAATTTTCCTCATTCTGGTATTGATGCAAAAAAAAACAGTGCAAAAAAAGAAAATTAATTTGTATCTGAAGCAATTTCTGCAAGGGTGAATAAGCTGACAACTGAAAGAAGTGGCTCCAATCCTTTCTTCTTCTTTTCTTTTTTTTTTGAGGGGGCTCTTTTTAGAGCCACACCTGCAACATATGTAAGTTCCCAGGCTAGGGGTCAGATCTGAGCTAGAGCTGACGGCCTATCAAATGTGTGTGATCAAAGCAATGTGTGATCCAAGCCACATCTGCGACCTGCACCACTGCTCACAGCAACGCCGGATCCTTAACCCAATGAGTGAAGCCAGGGATTGAACTCATGGATACTTGTCAGGTTCTTAACCCACTGAACCACAACAGGAACTCCTCGATCCATTTTCTACTGCTCCGTACTTATGGAAAGTTGAAGTTGGACACATTGTTTTACTTATACTTACATTATCACATCCATTACCCAAATCAAAATAACATTACACTCAATATTCCAAACAACATATCTTACATTTTTTTAAATTATGAAATAAACAAACTCCAAAAATATAGACTAAAAAAAACATATTATTAAAGCTCTGAATAATCACAACATGGGATTTACAGAAATTCATTAAAATGAAATTACTGTTAAGGAAACACTAGATTTTAAGTACAACCTTATTAGGTTTTACTTATTAGCATTTACTTATTCTATTATGAAAAAGGTTATACAGAACATGAAAAACATAAGTCCTGCTTTTTAACATTTATAAATTAAAATGAACAGCTAGAATTCGGCTCTCCAAAATAATTTTATAGATAAGTGTATAGAAAGTAAGCAGATAGGAAGTTATTCCACTCAAATGGTAGTCAAAAAGAGAAACAAATGAGATGATTCAGAAATAAGAAGTCCTAGACTCTGATAGAAGAGAAAATGAATGCAAGAAGATGGAAAAGTAACCCAGGTCTGTGGATCAGAAAGATAAAAAGGAAGCTCCTAAAAAATTATATATCAGAAAGTTTCAGCACAATAAGAATGTAAGATGAAGAACGTATTAAGAGAACCTATAGTTCTGACTTTTATAATGTACAAATCACAGAACAAGAAGAATTAGTTGTGAAAAACTTTAATGGAAATAATAACTATTAATATAGGATTAATTTCTAAAACATTGTAAAGTACTAATCTTTTCTCCTAAAATCTTTCTAGCCAAAAGTCAAAGCAAACTGTATTAATATTTATTATTGAGATAAAGCTATTTCTTTTCAAACTTGCCTTGATCTTTGTTTATGCCAACCAAATGTCATTTTATTTCAATAAATAGAGATCACTTTTTAAAGTTACTAAAAAAAAATCTATTTTATTTAATGCCCACTGTAAACTACTAAATAATATAACTTAATCGTGATTATTTTCTAAAAGACACAAACAAGATCTGTAACTGACATCATTTAAAATTGAGACAACATTGCATCTAATTATATTTTGCTATTGATTTTACTATTTTATTATGTTCCACTACCCTACAGAAAAATCAGCAAAACAATGTCATTGTTTGCAATTCTAATATAATTTTTGCTGAGTAAAAAAAATTTATTTCTATTCCTTGGACGTAGCATTCTTATATGATAAAATGGTAAAACATGTAAAAGCAGTTGTGAAAAAATATTTACTGAGTTTCTGCTATAGATTAGACATTCTCCTAGATGTCAAGGATAGAAAGTAGGTAAGACATATTCAGGTCTTAACTTCAACTAACTTCAATACAGTTCCAATTGCAGAACTACATTATCAACTATTAGGAAGAACATATCACAACACAGTTTTACTTCAGTAGAAACTGAAACACTGACGAAATTTAAAATAAAATGCATACAAGGTAACATAAGATGGATGAGGGATTACCCTCATCAACAATAAAACAAAAAGACGTTATCTTCTGGTTTGCATCAGAGGCAAAATATGAATGCTTTTCTGAGTAATTAATCTTAAGGCTTCTAATGTAAACCGGCTATAATGGAAAAAAATAAAAATCATTTAAAAAAGAAAAAAAAGGGCTCCTAGTAGTTATTTTTGTTCTCTCCTGGAGTACATGTCCCTTTTCAATCTGCCCACTCCCACAACCAAACCATCTTCTCCACAGTCATAACTCCTACTTTAAAAAAGCACAGAGGCTTGTGGTAAGAGTATTTCTGAGTAAGACGGAGTTATCACTGGGAGAATAGAATTTAAATCTATGCAATCTTTTTAACATTCTCAGAGTAGCTTATACTTTACAACATAAATAACACTTCTTGCACAAATTTAAAAATATACAAGTATGAACAACTTTTTAAAGAATGTGTTTCAATCTACTAATAACTGAAACAAACGGAATTGACATTTTTTAATGTTTCAGGCCAATGTGAGAAAAAATTGCTGCATTTCCCAAATTATGTTTCATAACCTAATGAAACGTTCATTGAAAACAGGATTCAGTAGTCAAATAAGTTCAGTGAACACTGAATGTTCTAATACCTTTGGAGCATATTCAGACACTCAGGAGAACTACAATCAAGAGAACAACTTAGTGGGTTTTTTTTGTTTTGTTTTTGTTTTTTGCCTTTTATGGCCTTACCCGCAGCATGTGGAGGTTCCCAGGCTAGGGGTCCAATGAGAGCTACAGCTGCCAGCCTACACCATAGCCACAGCAACACAGGATCCGAGCCTAGTCTGTGACCTACTCCACAGTTCTCAGCAATGCCAGATCCTTAACCCCCTGAGCGAGGCCAGGGATCGAATCCGCAACCTCATGGTTCCTAGTCAGATTCATTTCCACTGCACCAAGATGGGAACTCCCTGTAATCTTTTATTAAAAGAACCTTTCTAAAACTACTTGACCAAAGACTGAATGGGGGTGGGGGAAATACCTCTTAATGTCCTCTGGAATTATTTTGTGAAAGAAACACACTTTGGAATATACTGCATTATAGGAGACAGATATTTTACTGGATAAATATAGTTTATATAATTTACATTAAAATTAGTGGGAGAACTACCTCTTTGTTCTAATTATCCTTATCCTTATTTTCTTTTAATGTTTCCATGGGATGTGAAGTATCAAAGATGAAAGTACCTAACTCATAACCTAACAATTTTTACTTTTGAAGAATGCTATTCCAAGGGCAGTATTTTTTTTTCTTTTTTGGCCACATCCAGGCAAATGTTCCCAGGCCTGGGATCAAATCCAAGTCACAGCTTTCAACCTACACCACAGATGCAGCAATGCCAGATCCTTAACCCCCTGTGCCAGGCCAGGGATCGAACCAGCACCTCAGCAGTGACCCAAGCACTGCAGGGACAACACCCGATCTTTAACCCACTGCACCACAGCAGGAACTCCCAAGGGCAGTATTTTAATATACACTCCTCAGTATGTTATGCTACCAGAGATAATATTTAGTCTGTACACATCAGCTTACTTACGTCTGGGGCTCCTTTTCATTTTGTTGTTTTTGCTGGGGCTGAAGAACGTTATTTACCAGTTCAGTGATCCCACTAAAGGGAAACCACCTGTTTAAATAAGCAAATAATGTAACTGAATAACCAAATTAATAAAACAATTGTAGGTCAAATTATTTTTATCCATACTAATAAAAATACACAGGCACAAAAGCTACAGCCAATGGAAATATAAGCTCCAATTATCACTCAGGCAGTCAGAATATAGGGAAATTGAGTTTTAACACTTAACCAGTCCACAAGCAGGCAGCAAAAAACTACATCCAGTCAGTATGTGGATGAAGTAAGAAGCTGCAGGCAGCTCTCTTACAAGCCAGAGAGTCAGAAAGCAAAGACACACTAGCTGCAGCCTATCCAGTATTAGTGTAAGCTAATACCATCCAAGGTGCAGAAAGCAGAATGTGGCAAAGGTACAGAAGTCAAGCCTACTGAACTCTTAATACGTTTACTTACTGTGTCGGTTGTGGTTTTTGTTCTTCTTTGACCCTAAAAAGATAAGTTTGCACAACTGAGTGCACTGTACTAGGAAGAAATTTCTATCTACAGATCTGTGGTCATAGAAAAATGAGGTCTATTACATAGAAAAGCTTAGTGCTTTGCTATAATTTGGAATTATCCACTGAATTAATTTGACACAAAAAGGAAAAAGTAGAATCACCTGTTCTTAATATTAAAATGCCTCTGCTATTGCTGTTCTAACGATTACATGATTGGTTCCCAAGTTTTCTGTAATTTTTATTGATATTGATATTGAAGCATTTAAAATAATTACTATATTAAACACAACTACATTTGATCTACTGAAGATAAATATACTTCCTCTTTAAAATTTTCTTCCTTAATATAAATTGAAGCAAGGTATAAATATTTTAAATAAAATGTAGGGTTTTATAAATGTGTTTTAAAAGCTTTACAAATGGATTTATTTACTTCACAAAGGAGCAGATAAAGGAGTTATGTATCCAATCTACCTAAAAATAGCTACTAAAATAAGTATGCATATTAAATTTAAAATATTCATGAGCTAAAGTAAATTATTCATATAACTATACAGACTAAAAATGCATTTAAACTATAATCAACTCAGTGCCTCACTGAAATAGCACTGGATATTTAAAAGGTAGAGAGAGATCACACGCAAGGATAGTGATGCCTCTGACATGTAGCTTCCCTCCCACACTTTGCCTGGGACTGGTCCTGAGAGATAAACCTATGACTCAGTGAAGAGCTGATTAGCTTGTACTTTCCCAAAAAAAGGCTAAGAATTAGTAACTAAAATGGGTCATCAAAACTAGGACTTTGATTAGAAAATCATATTAACTGTAAATTAAATGCTCTTTAGATTAAAATGATTTTTTCAGTGTGTTCATAATTTAAATGATATAAGCAATAAATGAAAAGGTATGCCCTTATACATTTTCATATCCCAGTGAATATAGTTGGTAATTATATATCTCCACATTAACCAAAAAATATCTCGTGTTCTCTACATAAATTTCAAAAAGTATCATAGTTTTAGACTAGAGCTAAAGCCACATAATTTAGTATTTAAATAGAGGCATGTAATGGATTAATAATAAAAGATCATATTTAGTATCAAATATATATAAAAAATACAGGCAAAGTATAAGTGACAATAGACTCTACCTAGAAAACTTATCATTGTATTTCTTTCAGAATAAGATCCCTGAAAATTTTAGGATAAAACAGATCCCACGTAGATAATAACAAAGATGACCACACCAGCTCATCAAATGGAGAACAATTTAAGATACTTCACCAAATAATATGTATGTTAAAAACAACAAATACTGAAAGAAATATATAAAAAAGAACATACTTGTTAAGTTCTGGGTGATTCTCTACAAGGAATCATATTTACTATTAATTAGTGACAAAAGTTTTATCATTAACAAATTTATATTAATTATAAGTCAGTTCTAATTTCAAAATATATATTTGAAAAAATTAATAGACAAAAATTTTAACTACCAATTCAGGAATTATTTCTGGGCTTTGTAAAATAGAATTATCTATTTCACAACATTTCAAAATGTTGTAAAATACACAAACATCTGCATCAGCTTCCCAAATAAAATACATATTACAGATACACCAGTATATTTATCTTGTCTTTATACTCAAGAGTATAAAATTATTCTTCATTTTTCCAACATGTTAGATAAAATCAAGTCTCAAAGTACCTGACTATAATTAAAATTCATGTTGAGATACTAATTTAAGAACTAATAAAATGAAAAAGTCATTATATGTTTCTATGACAAGACATTAATATTATTGACAAGGAACTCCTACATTCCTGCATTCCAGAAAGTATATAAGGGGTTTCCAATTTCCAATAAAATTATAAAGAGATTGGAAATCATCACTCCCATCCTTATAAGAAAAAAGTTGAACAAACCAAAAGTCAACAACTCTTCTTACAGACATCAAAGAATTTAGGTCATAGAACAGGCAAACTGTTACCATGAAAACTAGAGAAACAGATAAAAGGATACAGACTATCACTATCACAGTTTACCAAGAAAGAGTATAAGCCCAGGAGCAGAAGCTCACACCTGGGGCCAGTATCTATTGGAAAACTTTTAACTAAAATTGATTGACTGCTAGAGACTCGACGTGGACTAGATGGAGAATTTAAAATTCCAAGGAGTCCCAGTTTTAGGCATAAGACCACATTTCCATAAAAAGATTTAACATCCAAGAGCCCTACCCAGTTGATCACTATGAAGATCAGAGACAAATTTCCTCCTATAACCTGCAGAAGAAAAAAACATTTTCAAATACTCTAAGAGTTCTCTTTACAATCCTAAACTCATGGTAAAGAATTTTACCAGAGACTAACCAACTGGCATTTTACTAAAACCAAACAAGCCTGAGGAAGGTAAACACCTATTATATTACCCACTGGCATTCCA
This sequence comes from Catagonus wagneri, assembly GCA_004024745.2. Lineage (NCBI taxonomy): Eukaryota > Metazoa > Chordata > Mammalia > Artiodactyla > Tayassuidae > Catagonus > Catagonus wagneri. The sequence goes on along the minus strand of PVHT020000230.1, from coordinate 3,314,221 downwards.
TGTGGGAGAAAGAAAATACCAGACTACCACTCCCTCTAGCCTTCAATATGGGAGAAGGGAAATACCTAACTCAGGCACACTAAAAGAATCTAATTATAGGACTATGGAATGGTTGTCCTGTAGCAACACTTTAACCACTAAATCATTAGATTTTATAAATAGTAACGGGATTACAACTATAAGAACTGCAAGCTTTAGACACTATTTAATAAGGAGTCTCTTGGGAAACACAAAACAGAAAGGAAGACAAAAATAAAGACAATAGAAGAGAGTATTCTAGAAGATGATGGAGTAGAAAGCAATAAAAATCTGCTCCCCTCTCCTAGAACATGGACAGTCCGTCTGATGTTAACTATTTTGGAAAGCTGGAGTCTACTGAAGACTGTCCATTTAAGAAGAAGAAGGCTTGGACGGCACGTGGCTGTTAATTTCAGTCAATTTGAGCTCTCAGCATAACAGAAGCTACCCACCCCTTAACACACCCTGATCCATAGAAGGTAGTAGCCCTTTACCTATTCCTGGAGCAACCTGCACATGGTTTGCAGGAGCCTGGGTGGGTAAAAAGGACCCTGTCCTCTAAATAGCAGATCTGTGTTCTGATCACTCATTATAACTTCTCAGAGGTGCATACAAAGAGGTTAAGTGGCCATTGTTTGTTTGTTTTTCTTTTTACTGACATATATGGAAGTTCTCAGGCAGGGGGTTGAATCAGAGCTGTGGCTGCCAGCCTATATCACAGCCACAGCAACAGCCAGATCCAAGCCGCGCCTGCAACCTAAGCTGCAGCTTGCAGGCAATGCCAGATCCTTAACCCAATGAGTGAGGCCAGGGATCGAACTTGCATCCTCAGGGACACTACGTTGTTATTGCAATGCCGCATTGGTGCAAGCCCTTCCCCCTGTGGCTAAGGCAACTTCCAGAATATTTTTAAAGGACTAGTGCATTTCCTCCAAACTTTCATTTTTCAGTTTGTCCCCTTTCAGGAGCCAGACATTAACGACTGAAAGATTCAAAATTAACTGCATTATATGAGAGAAAACAGAAAGTTACACACTTGCCCAGGGATAGGAGCAGATTCAGAAGAGACGTAAAAAGACCTTAGGTATATAACACAGTCTGATCCTCAGCACAGAGACAGTCTACAACAAAAAAGAATAAAATTTAAAAAAATAGAAAATAACAAAACCTAGTGCAGGGGGAGAATCTGATTTCCAGAGTTACCACATATTTAGATTCAAATGTCCAGTTGGCCACAAAAAAATCAAAGGCATACTGAGAAAAAGGAAAGTATGGACCACTCAGAAGAAAAAAGGAACAACCAAAACTGTCCTTGAAAAAGACCTAAAGGAATATATCTACTAGAAAGACTAGAAAATATCCATTTTAAAAATGCTCAAAGAATAAAGATATGGAGAGAGTCAAGAAAATAATGTGTGAATAAAATGGAAATAACAATAAAGAGATAGAAAACCTAAAAAAGATTCCAAAAAGGAATTCTAGAGCTGAAAATTGTAGAGACTGAGAGCAGGATGCCCCAAGACATGCCACAACGGAATAAAGATTATTTTGAATTAAAGTTACTTAAGAAACATACAGTGAGAAAAAATGATACTTAGAAAAAAACAACACTCTGACACCACCCCCCCTTTTTCCCCTGAAAGCAAGAAAGAAATCTCCAGTGTGAACGTAACCCCTGTATACCCAAAATATAGAGAGCATCTTTATTGGGAAATCCAAAGCTAAGAAAGTTGTATTTAAACACTGTGTGACTTCTTAGAGTTCTCTGGTAGTTCAGTGGGATTAAGGATCCAGTGTTGTCACTGATGTGGCTTGGGTCACTACTGTGGCACACATTCAGTTCCTGGCCCAGAAACTTCCCCATGCCCAGGCATTGCCAAAAATAAAAATAAATTTTAAAAACTGTGTTAGAGTTCCCATTGTGGCTTAGCAAGTTAAGGATCTGACAATGTCTCTATGAGGAGGCAAGTTTGATCCCTGGCCTAGCTCTGCGGGTTAAGGATCCAGCATTGCCTCAAGGTGCAGTGCAAGCTACAGATGCAGCTCAGATCCAGTGTTGCCATGCCAGTGGCATAGGCCACAGCTGCAGCTCTGATTCAATCCCTGGCCAAGGAACTAACCTATGCTGCAGGTGTGGCTGTAATTAAATAAATAAATAAAGGAGTTCCCTTCGTGGCTCAGTGGTTAAGGAATCCGACTAAGAACCATGAGGTTGCGGGTACGATCCCTGGCTTTGCTCAGTGGGTTAAGGATCTGGCGTTGCCGTGAGCTGTGGTGTAGGTTGCAGACGCAGCTCGGATCCCATGTTGCTGTGGCTGTGGCGAAGGCCGGCAGCTACAGCTCCTGTTAGACCCCTAGCCTGGGAACCTCTATATGCCGCGGGTGCGGCTCTAGATAAAGGCAAAAAGACAAAACAAACAAACAAACAAATGAATAAAACTGTGACTTCTTCATTAGTCAGCTACCACAAGCACAAGATCCTTATTAGTTAAGTCTTCACAAATAATTGTTTCTTTGTCTTAAATTAATAATATAAACCACCTGCCTTGGTCACTTCAGGGGTTCTACTTCTATGAGATTTCTGTGCAAATGAATTAAATTGGTTTTTTTCCTCCTGTTAATCTGCCTTGTGTCGACTTAGTTATTAAATCAGACAAATCTCCCACTCAAAGAAACTACAAAAACTGACATGAGAAATTCACTGGATGGATGTAAAGGCTGAGGAGGGAGACAAAATCATCAGTGAATTTGAAGATGAAACAATGAAAAGTACTGAATCTGAGGAAGAGAAAGAAAACAGACGGAAGGAAAAAAAGGCTCTAAGGGACCAGTGGCACACTACCAAGTAGACCAATAAAAGCTTGATGTGGGAATTTTAGAAAGAGAGAGAATATTTGAAGAAGTAATATCTGAAATTTTCTCAAATTTGATGAAATACATCAATACAAACATTCAAGAAGGTCAATGAATTTCAGGTAAGACAAAATCAAAGAAACCCACACCAACACACAAGAAGCCAACAAAATAAAACAAACATATATAGAATGCTACACCCAGCATATTCTTCTCAAGTAGAAATGGGACTTTTTCCAGTAGAGACCATATGGCAGGCCACTAATTAAGTCTCAACAGATTTTAAAATACAGAAATCATATAAAGTATTTTGTACAAACATGACAGGATAAAGCGAGAATCAAAAACAGAAGGAAGGGGGCACAGTCATTAGGGCATTAGTCTGCTGTAACCCTCCTTTGTCTGGCAAAGCAATAAAGATTTTTTTAACCCTTGCCAAAAAAAAAAAAAAAACAGAAGGAAAACTAGAGAATCACAAATTTGCAGGAATTAAATAACACATTCTTTAAAAAAATGAGTAAATGAAGAAAATATAAGGAAAATTAGAAAATTTTCAGAGACAAATGAAAACAAAACAAAAAATTTACCAAAATTTATGGAATGCAGCTAAGGCAGTGCTAATAGGGAAATTTATAAACATTCACATTAAAAAAATAAGAAAAACCTCAAAACAAAAGCCTAATTTTACAACTTGAGAATTAGAAAAATATGGAATGGTTGGCCAATGTTCGGGACCTGCTGTATAGCACAGGGAACTTTACCCAATATTCTGTGATAATCTATATGTAAAAAGAATCTGAGAAAGACTGGATGCATATATATGAATAACTGAATCACTTCTTTGTACAGTAGAAATTATCACATTTTAAATCAACTGTATTTCAATAAAATTTTAAAAAATAAAGATAAATTAACCCCAAAATAACAAAAAATTACAGCAAAGATAAATTAATTAAAAAAACACAATAGAGAAAATCAAGGAAACTAAAAGTTAGCTCTTTGAAAAGATAAACAAAACTGACAAATTTTGGTCGGATGGACTAAGAAAAAAAGAGAAAATCAAATTACTAAAGTCATCAATGAAAGTGGTAACATTACTACTGTTCTACAGAAATAAAAAGGGATATGAGAGTACTATGAACAACTGCATTTCAACAAACTGAACAATCTAGATGAAATGAACAAATTCTTACAAAGACACAACCTACCAAGAAATCACAAAGAAGTAGAAAATGTGAATAGACCTCTAACTAGCAAAAAGATTGAACCATTAGTCAAAAATCTCAAAAAAGAAAATCTCTGGACCTGATGCCTTCACTGGTGAATTCTGCCAAACATTTAAAGAAGAACCAGTGGAACTCCCATTGTGGCTCAGTGGAAATGAATCTGACTAGCATCCATGAGGATACAAGTTTGATCCCTGGCCTCATTCAGTGGGTTAAGGATTTGGTGTTGCTGTGGTGTAGGCCGACAGCTGTAGCTCTGATTTGACCTCTAGCCTGGGAACTTCCATATGCTGTAGGTGCAGCCCTAAAAAGCAAAAAAATAAAAAATAAAGATGAACTGGGAGTTCCTGTTGTGGCTCAGAGGGTTAAGAATTCGACTAGCACCCATAAGGATCCAGGTTTGAACCCCGGCCTCACTCAGTGGGTTAAGGGTCTGATGATGCCATGAGCTGCAGTATAGGTTGCAGACTTGGCTCAGATCTGGCCTTGCTGTGGCTGTGGAATAGGCCAGAAGTTGCAGCTCCAATGAGACCCCTAGACTGGGAACTTCTAAATTCCTCAGTTGTGGCCCTAAAAAAGCAAATTAATTAATTAATTAATTAAAATAAAATAAAATAGAACCAATACCAATCCTTCTCTAACTTACCCAAAAAATTCAAAAAGGAAGGAACCCTTCTTATATTCTTTAAGACTACCAATATCATAATACCAAAGCCAAAGATACTACACAAAAGAAAACCACAGATCAATATGCCAAAGATACTATACAAAAGAAAACCACAGGAGTTCCTGTCGTGGTTCAGTGGTTAACGAATCTGACTAGGAACCATGAGGTTGTGAGTTCGATCTCTGGCCTTGCTCAGTGAGTGGGTTAAGGATCCGGCATTGCTGTGAGCTGTGGTGTAGGTTGCAGATGTGGCTCGGATCCTGCGTTGCTGTGGCTCTGGCGCAGGCCAGCGGCTACAGCTCCAATTAGACCCCTAACCTGGGAACCTCCATATGCCGCAAGTGCAGCCCTAGAAAAAGGCAAAAAAAAAAAGAAAACCACAGATCAATATCTAAATACTACTCAAAGTGATCTATAGATTGAATGCAACCCTTACCAGAATCCAAATGATGTTTTTGCAGAAATACAAAGTCATCTTTAACTCATATGGAATCTCAAGGGGTACCAAATAGCCAAAATAATCTTGAAAAGTAAGAAAAAAAGCTACAGGATTACATGTCCTGATTCCGAAACATACTACAAAGTTGTGGTAATCAGTGTGGCACCGATAGTAAGACAGACACAGACCAATGGAATGCAGTAAAGAGAGCAGAAATAAACCCCCACATTTATAATCAACTGGTTTTTGACAAGTGTGCCAAGACCATTCCATGAAGAAAGGACAGGGTTTTCACAGGCTTTTCAACAATGGTGCTGAAAAAACGGGTTATCCACAAAAAAGAATGAAGTTCTATCCTTACTTAATACCATAGGCAAATATTAACTCAAAATCAAAGACCTAAACCTAAAACAACGAAATTCTTTGAAGATAATATAAGACAAAAGCTGAACAACACTGGATTTGGAAATAATTTCCTGGATATAACACCAAAAGTACAAGCAAAAAAAGAAAAAAATAGACAGACTGGACTTCACAAAAATTTTTAAATTTTGTATATCAAAAGACACAATAAACATAGTTTTTTAAAAAAGCAACCCACAGAATGGGAGAAAATGTTTGAAAATCATATATCTGATAAGTGATTAATAACTAAAAATAGGTAACTCCTAAAACATAACAACAACCAAAAAAATCCAATTCAAAAATGGGCAAAGGCTTTGAACAGACATTTTTTTCACTAAAGATTTACAAATGTCCAGCAAGCACATGAAAATATGCTCAAACTCGCTAATTAGGGATATGCAAATCAAAACTACTGTTATATACCACTCACACCTATTAGCATGGCTACTATCAGAAAAGAAAATAGAAAATAAAAATTGTTACTGAGAGGTGGAGAAACGGGAGCCCCTGTGCACAGCTGGTGGGTACAGAACATTGTTGTTCCATGAAAACTAGAGATAGAAGCGAGAATGGTGGTTGCCAGGTACTTCAAGACAGGAGAAATGGGGAGTTAATGTTAATAGGTATAAAGTCACAGTTTTAAAGTAGCAAATATTCTTGAGATGGATAGTAGTAATGTTAGCATATTATGAATTTTTTTTTTAATCTTTCTAGGGCTGCATCTGCAGCATATGGAAATTCCCAGGCTAGGGGTCGAATTGGAGCTGCAGCTGCTGGCCTATGCCTTAGCCATAGCAATACTGTTCTGAGCCACGTCTGTGACCTACATCGCAACTTGCAGCAACACTGGACCCTGAACACACTGAGCAAGGACAGGAAATCGAACCCATATCCTCACAGATACTATGTCAGGTTCTTAACCTACTGAGCCACAATAGGAACTCCAACACATTATGAATTTATTTTTTTAGAAAGTTTTGAATGTTATTTTATTTTTTCCAGTTTTATTAAGATATAATAATATCTTAGCATAATATCCTCTAGGTCCATCCATGTTGTTGCAAATGGCAAGATTTCATTGTTTTTATAGCTGAGTAATATTCATTTGTATATATCGATAACAAATTGAAACTATAATGCATAGTTCTGGAGTACAATGGATTCAGGTGGCCACTGGGGATCTGGTCTCAGACACATCCCTGCACTACCAAGAACCTGAACTTTCTGGGAGTTCCTATTGTGGTGCACCAGAAACAAACTGACTAGTATCCATGAGGATGTGGGTTCAAACCCTTGCCTTGCTCAGTGAGTCGGGGATCCAGCATTACCATGAGCTGTGGTGTAGGTTCCAGATGAGGCTTGGATCCCGAGTTGCTCTGGCTGTGGCATAGGCCAGAGGCTACAGCTCTGATTCAACCCCTAGCCTGGGAACCTCCATATGCCATGGGTACAGCCCTGAAAAGCAAAACAAACAAACAACAACAACAACAAAAACCTGAACTTTCTGACTGTATCAAACTCAAGGGCACTAGCAGCTTTTTTCAAAACAGTATCTACTAACAGCTGAAAATTACAACCTTGTAGTTTCAAAGTTCCCATCCTCCATCACAACTATATAATCATTTCGCACCCAACCAGTCCTTATTTAACACGCACCCTTACTGCTTGACAGCTCCAGTCCTAATACTTGACAGTTTCTGTACCCTTGTGGTTTTTTGCATTTTATAACTTTCACCAGTAAGCCACAACAATACAATTAAAATGCTCTCTTGGATTTGTACTTGGTGGCCTGAGGTCCCAAAAAAAAACAAATAAAAGCACTTTTATGCCTCAATCGGGTCTCCATTTTTGAGAATCTTAGTTAACAACATAAACCACAACTTCTTTATCCATTCATCTATAAATGAGCTATTGCAAATAATGCTGCAATGAACACAAGGGTGCATATAACTTTCTGAATTAGTGTTTTCATTTTCTTCAGTAAAAATGCAGGACTGGGTCTGCTAAATTGTATGGTAGTTCTATTTTCAATTTTTTTAGGAACTTAACATATTGTTTCTATAGTGGCTGCAACAGTTTACATTCCCACCAACAGTGCACAAGGGTTCCCTTTTCTCCACATCCTCACCAAAACTTGCTATTGTCCTTTTGATAACAGCCATTCTGATACATGTAAAATGATCTCACTATGGTTTTGATTTGCATTTCCCTGATGATTATTAATGCTGAGCATTTTTTCATGTGCCTATTGGCTATCTATACATCTTTGGAAAAAAAAAAAAAAAACTCCATTCAAGTCCTATGCCCATTGTCTTAATTGGATAATTTTGTTTCTTAGATGTTGAGTAGTACAAATTCTTTGTATATTTTGGATATTTTCCCCTACTCAGATATATCATTTGTGAGTATCTTCTACTCAGTAGGAAGCCATTTAGTTTTCTATTTTATTGATAGTTTCCTTCACTGTGCAAAAACTTTTTAGTTTGATTCAATCTTGTTTATTATCTTGAAGATATTTCAATAAAAACTTATGAAGCTGAAAAGCAAAGAGAGAAAAGAAAGATAAAGATAGAACAGAATATCCAAAAACTGTGGAATAATTACAAAAAGGTATAATATACATGAAGTCAGAATGCCAGAAGAAGAAAGAAACAAGAAGAAATACTTGAAGTAACAATGACTGAGAATTTTCCAGAATTAATGACAGACTCCAAGCCACAGATCTAGGAAGCGTGAGGAACACCAAACAGGATTAATATTTTTAAAAAATTTCTTTAGCCAATCAAAAAATGGGCAGATGACCTAAGATATTTATCCAAAGAAGTCAGACAGGTGACCAAAAAACCTAAGAAAAAATGCTCAACATCACTAATTAAAGAAATGCAAATCAAAACTGCAATGATGTATTATACCAGTCAGAATGGCCATTATCAAAAATTATGCAAACAAAAAAAAAAGTTGAGGGAATTTGTCATTGGTTAACCTGCCTTGACAGGAATGTTAAAAAGGGAGAAGAAAATTATATACTTTGGAAACTAACATCTACATAAAAAATAGGAAGAGCATTAGTGAAAGAATAAATAAGGGCAAAGTAAAATACTTTGTTGGAGTTGCCATCATGGCTCAGTGGTTAACGAATCCGACTAAGAACCATGAGGTCACTGGTTCGATCCCTGGCCTTGCTCAGTGGGTTAAGGATCCGGCGTTGCCATGAGCTGTGGTGTAGGTTGCAGACATGGCTCGGATCCCACGTTGCTGTGGCTGTGGCGAAGGCCGGCGGCTACAGCTCCTGTTAGACCCCTAGCGTGGGAACCTCCATATGCTGCGGGTGCAGACCTAGATAACGCAAAACGACAAAAAATAATAAAATAAAATAAAATACTTTGTTATTCTTAGTTGATTTAAAATAAATTTGTTCAAAATAATAGTAGTAACATTGTATTTGATGATTATAGCTTATTCAGAAGTGAAATGAACAGTCCAACTTTTAAGGTACTAGATGGAAGAATTAGGAATATTCTTTTATAAAGTACTTGTATTACCCCTGAGGTGGGGTACAGTGCTATCTGAAAGTAGACTGGATTAGCTGTAAATTCTTGAATCAGCTGCAAGCTCTTCAGCAGCCACTAGAAAACATTATTTTTTTTAAAAAAAGGAAGTATAATTCATATGCTAAGTGAGGAGAGAAAATGGAATCAAATAAAATACTGAACTCAAACCAGAGATTGGACAGAAATAGTGGAAGACCAAATTAAATAAATAAAAGAACAAATCAATGATTGGAACAGTTACAAATATGAGAGCTATTAATCCAATTATATCAATAATCACTTTAAATGTGAATGATATAAATTCACCAATTAAAAAGTAGACACTGTCAAAGCAGACTTTAAAAAAAGAGTCAAAAATGTGTTTTTACAAGAAACCCACATTAAATAGAAAGACAGATTAAAAGTAAAGGGATTTAGAAAGATACATCATGCTCACATTAATAAAACGCAACTGGAGAATCTACATTAATTTCAGATAAAGTCACTTTCAATCAAGGAAAATTATCAAAGATAAAGAGGGGCACTCCATAATGATAAATGGGTGAATTTCCCAAGAATGCATAATCTTTCATTTGCAGAGCCTAACAAAATATCAAAATATGAGAGGCACAAGAAGTAAGGCACTGAGCAAGGACAGGGATCGAACCAGTGACCTCATGGTTCCTAGTCGGATTCGTTAACCACTGAGCCATGATGGCAACTCCAACAAAGTATTTTACTTTGCCCTTATTTATTCTTTCATTAATGCTCTTCCTATTTTTTATGTAGATGTTAGTTTCCAAAGTATATAATTTTCTTCTCCCTTTTTAACATTCCTGTCAAGGCAGGTTAACCAATGACAAATTCCCTCAACTTTTTTTTTTGTTTGCATAATTTTTGATAATGGCCATTCTGACTGGTATAATACATCACTGCAGTTTTGATTTGCACAAAATCAAAAAAATATGAGAGGCACAAGAAGTACTATTACTGTTAAAAACATCATACTCCAATCAGTAATTGACAGATTGAAGAGACAGAAAATCAGCATGGATATAACTGAACTGAATAGTGTCATAAATAGTTGATATTCTACAATACGTCATCCAATAATAGCAGAATACACGTTATTCTCAAGCTCATATGAAACCTTCACCAAGAGAGACTACATTCTAAGCCATAATACGCTCTTCAACAAACTTAAAAGAATACAAATCACACAAAGTTGCTCTGAGTTCACCAATTAAACTAAAAATCAATAACAGAACTGTAGTGGGAAATCTAAATATATCAGAGATATTTTTAATCAAGAGATCAAACACACATAAATAACAGAAGGGTCAAAGAAGTCTCAAGAGAAATTTGAATATTCTGAACTACATAAAAGTGAAAACATATCAAAATTTGCAAGATGCAGCTAAATATGTGCTTTGATGGAAATTTCTAGCATTGGATACATGTGTTAGAAAAAAAAAGATCTAAACTCCATAAACTAAGCTTGCACCTTAGGAAACCGGGGCGGGGGGGGAGTAAATTAAATCTAAAGCAAGCAGAAGAAAATAAATAATAAAAACTAGAGCAAGATATCAGTGAAATTTAACATGGAAAATCAAGAGACAAAAATCAGCAGAACCAAAAGCTTCTTCTTTGTAAAGACCAAAAAAAAATTATAAACCCATAGACAGACTAGTCAGGAAAAAAAAAACACAAATTACTAATATCAGAAATGACAGTCCATCACTACTGACCCACATTAAAAAGATAACAAAGAAATATTAAAACAATTCTATGCCCAGAAATTTAATAACTTTGATGACATGAACCATTTTCTTGGAAGATACAATATGGAAAAGTTCACGCAATGAGAAATAGATCATCTGAATAGGTCTATATCTATTAAAGAAACTGAATCAATAGTTAATAACCTTGCAAAACAGAAATCACCAAGTTCCAGACAGTTCCATTTGTGAATTCTACCAAACATTTAAAGAGGAAATGATACCAATCCTCTACAACCTCCTAAAAAAGAAAGTCAAGCGAACACTTTTTAACTCCTTCTCTTAGAGCAGCATCACTTTAATATGAAAACCAAGCATAGGTGTTAAAAGAAATGAAAATTATGACGAATATCTCTCATGAACTCAAATGCTAAGATATTCAACAACATATTAGCAAACTGAATCCAACAATGCATAAAAACAGTTGTACACTATGACCAGGATGGATTTATCCCAGATATGCTAGTGGAACATTTGAAAATCATTTCACATTAACAGGCTACAGAAGAAAAATCATGATTATATCTAGAGGGGTAGAAAAGGCATTTGACAAAACCCTTTCATGATAAAAACTTTCAAACATAAGGAACTGAGGAGGGAGTTCCTGTCATGGCTCAGCAGTAATGAACCCAACTAGCATCCATGAGGATGCAGGTTCGATCCCTGGCCTCATTCAGTGGGTTAAGGAACCAGCATTGCCAGTGAGCCGTAGTGTAAGTCACACATGTAGCTTGAATCCTGCATTGCTGTGGCTGTGGCGCAGGCCAGTAGCTATAGCTCCAATTCAACCCCGAGCCTAGGGAACTTCTGTGTGCTACAGGTGTGGCCCTAAAAAGCAAAAAAAGAAAAAAAAGGAATTGAGGAAATTTCCTCAATTTGATAAAAAAAAAACCTACAGCTAACACACTGAATGATAAGAAACTAAAAGATTCTGCCTTAAGATCTGGGGAGAGTTAACAACAGAGGAAAGGAATTTTTAGGGTGTTGAATCTGTTCTGTATGATACTATTGTTGGATACATGATTATATATATTTGTCAGAATTCACAGAAAAAAAAACACAAAAAATTACAAAGAATAAACCTTAACGTACACAAATTTTTAAAAAGTCAACCAAAAGGACGGGAACCCTAGGATAGAATGCAGAATGTGGCAAAAGAATCTCCATATGCAAAATGTACAACATAACCTCACTGGCAGGGATGGGAAAAAGCTGCTGTCCTAAGTTAACATTAGAAAAGAATAGTTAGAAAACTGTAACGCTAAAGACAAAAAAAAGAACTACATATAACACTGCAGTCTAATTGGCAAATTTGTTTCACATTGCACAGGTGGCAATTCTGATACTATGGTACATGCACACCAAGGCTGAACAACAAGTAAATAAATTGTTGATAAGTCCCAGATTTCTCAGTGTCAGAGAAAGAAGTTACAAATAAGCAAAAAGAGGAGGCTGAAATGAACCCTTCTGCAGTACTGGGTTTAGAGTCAAATATTAGCCCAAAGCCAATCATAGATAAAACTGATAAATTATATCAGGTAGATAGCGGTAGATAGAGAAAGATTTCAGGTTTGTTCCAGACCCACCATAATAAAGCAAATATCACAATAAAGCAAGTCACAAAAATTTTTTTTTGGTTTTCTAGTGTATATAAAAGTTCTGTTTATAATAAACCAATGCTGTAGTCTATTAAGTATGCAGTAGCATTACATCTAAAAAAACAATATACAGACGTTAATTAAACATAACTTGATTGCTAAAACATGCTAACTACCATCTAAGTCTTCAGCAAGTCATAATCTTTTTGCTAGTGGAAGGTTTTATATATTGTAAGAATTATCAAAATAAGATAAAGAGATATGAAGTGAATCAATGTTGGAAAAACTGGCATTGATAGACTTGTTCAAGGTATGGTTGCCACACATCTTCGATTGTGAAAATGCACTATGTGCAAAATGCAGTAAAGTGAAGCACAACAAAGTGAGGTAAGTAGACAGGCAGACAGACAGACACAGGCAGGAAGGAAGGGAGGGATGGAGGGGCTAAGTGGGAAAGGAGGGAGGGAGGAAGGAAGAAAAGGAGGAAGGAGGGAAGGAAAGAAGGAGGGAAGAAAGGAAAGAGGGAAAGAAGGAAGGGAGGGTTTTCTACATGGGTTAATGTATACACATAAATTTCCTTGTTATATCCACTGAGAGGACCTAAAAATAGTGACACCGCAGTAGCAATGAGCACAACTAGCACCAGATCTTTGTTTCTAGACGACATTTTCCAAACAAAGGACCAAGGCTACTTGCAGAAATGGCTGATTTTCAGGCCAGGAAGAAAAAAAAAAATGAACATAGATTATCTTGTAATGCCAGAAAGTATGGAAGTACTCAAAAAAGAAAAAGAAAATAGAGTATATCAAAAAGACACAGAAGCCAATCTGACAGAGCTCCCAGTTGTTCGAGTTGGAACAATTTGAGACAAAATAAACAATAGTATTGACAATAACCCCCCAAAATAAATATCCATGAAATCATACTGACATAAATAAAGAAGGGACATATCTTCCTTACAGAAGAATTCCAAATAACAAAATGTAAAAAGCATGAGGGAAATAGAAAACTACCATTAGAATATCACAGTAATAATTGCTGCAAATAAGACAGTGGTCAAAATTTAAGGTAGAAAAAAAGATATTTTACATAGCCTCAAAGTATCTCCTCCAAAATATTTATTAGTCACTGTGGTTTTAATATATGTCCACAAATTCTTTGATATTCCTCTAACACTGGTGGTGGATTTTAACTCCTCTTCTATTAAATGGGCAAAGGATATGTGACTTACTCCTAACAAACAAAGAATGGGAAGGGAAAAAACAGTAAGTGTATTTCGAAGGAACTTGACAGACACCACCTGTTTAGAACTACATGATCAAAGTTAACCACCAGATATGACGTAAGACAACTGTGGGAATTCTTCACAAAATTCATAACCCCCGTCTAATCATAAGAAAACATCAAAAAACAAACCTAAATTGAATGGCATTCTATAAAGTACCTGACCAGTCCTCTTCAAAATGTGAAAATCATGTAGACAAGGAATAATCAAGAATAACCACAAATTGGAAGAGACATAGAGACATGAGAACTACATGCAATTTGGTATTCTAGATTGCATCCTGGAACAGAAAAGGGATACCAGCAGGAAAAAAGGTAAAGCTTACAGGTTAGTTATCAGTGCTTTTTTCTTTGCTTTAATAAATACATTATGATTATAAAAATTGTTAACATTGCAGAAAGCAAAATGAAAAGGATACAGCCAGTCTATGACCTATTTTTGCAACTTTCCTGTAAATCAAAAATTACTTCAAAATTAAAATTTGGGGGGAAAAAAAAAGCTTCCCACAGAGAAAACTTCAGGCTTCAGTAGTGAATTCTACCAAAAATTGAAAGAATAAATAATACTTATCTTTCACAGATATTTATATTTCACAAAATTACACATCTTTCAGAAATACAAGGAAAGAGAATAGTTTCCATCTCAATTTATAAAGCCAGCATTATTACTCTGATACCAAAACTAGAAAAAGTCAATTCAAGAAAGCTACTGTCTAATATTCCCTTTATGCACAGATGCAAAAATCCTTAATCCATCAGGCAAGCTGAATCCAGCAAAATATGAAAAGGATACTATATCACATTTTATTTTTAATATTTATAATGTTTCATAATTTATGTAACCAAATAATCTTTGGCTAATCTCTGGCTATTTTTTACACACATCACATTGCATTTTTGCAAGTATACCTGCAGGATAAAGTCCTTGAGGTGGAACATTTCAAATTTTGTTCAGTATTCCAAAATACTCTCTCTAAATCTGTATTTTCATTTCCACTAATGATATGCGAGAATGCTTGTTCCCACATCTTTGACAAGATAATGTATCCAAATTTTTAACATTTTACCAATTTTATTGTAAAAATTAATTTGCATTTATTTTACTAAGAGTGATGTTGGGCATCTTTTCATGTTTTGAAGTCATTTGTGTTTCCTCTTCTTTGTACGGTCTGTTTCTGCTTTCAAAGAAGAGCAAAGCTCTTCTGTGTTTAGGTGCATAATATGACTATGGGTATCTCAGGATAAATCTCAGGATAATGGCAAATACTAAGTACAAAACTAGAAGTCAACAGCACTACATGGGCAGCTTCCCAACAGGACTCATAAGAACCCCTACTGGCTTCTCAGTGGCTAGTTCAGAAGAGACCCCCAAGAGTGGATATCCAGTGAGTTCTTAAATGTCCATTCAGTTTCCCATAGAATTCAACAGCACACCCAGCAGGTGACTTCCTAGTGGCTCTCCAGAAGTCCACCAGCGTCCCAGGCTACTTCCCAGAAAGTTCAATGATAGTCCCCCAAAGCAAATTTTTGGTAAACTTCATCAATATCCCAGTAAGTAGTTTCCCACCCAATAGCTTCCAAGGGAGAGTTTCCAGCTTACAAATGTGTTGGCCCCTGGTAACCTGCCCACCACCCTCATTATGCCAGCACCCCAGTGGAAAGCTTGCAAACAACCAGACCAGACTGGCTCTCCTCCCACCATCTCTCCTTCCAACACTGGACCAGATCTTACCCAAGGCAACCTAACAGTCTTCTCTCCACAATCCAGAGGGCTACAACTCCATCCTCTCCAACAAGTCTTGAATCCCAGCCTTAAGATAACCTGGTTTCTAAGTTTTTTCTATTTTCCCTATTTAGCACTTAATTCCCTGTAAACAATTCACCTGTTAAAAGAAAACTTCCCTTTTGAAATTTTCATCTTTCCTGACTAGACCCTGATTGGGAGGTGACCAACCAGTATGGGGGCAAAGGATTTCCTATTTGTATCTGTAAAAGAAACAACTGAGTTGTGATGATTGGTGTACAAATATAAATGGAATAAAATTCAGAGTTAAAAAAATAAACAAATAAATAAACAACAAAAGAAAATATATCCATCACAATCATATATGTGCCCAAATACATCAAAGAATAAACAAACCCTAAATGAGTAAACAGAAAAATCAACAATTACAACTGAAAATGTAAACACAGCCATCTCAGAAACTGTTAAGCGGACAAAAATAGACAATAGATAAGGGATAGCGGGAAAGAGGAAAGGAAAGAGGAACAAAAATGATGATGTGATGATGAAGATGACGATGACAGGTGGATAGAATAGAATTACTAAACCAGAGTTACTATGCTCAAATTATTAGATTAACCAAGAGTAGAGTTATGAACACAAGCATTTCGTTTCATTTTCCCCAAAAAACTACCCCAAGGGAACAATTACAGTGTTTTGCTTGTTTTTTTATCAATGGATGGGTTAGGATCTGTCAGGGAGGGGGAACTTCACCCTCTTCTATTCCCCCTGAGTTCTTTTGGCTGATCTAGCAATTAAATTGATATAACATTAATAATTATTATTAATAATTAATAATTGATATAAGATAAGTAGGAAGAAAAAAAGAATTCACATGCATGGAAGTCCCATAGAAATGCTTCCTCTGAAGTAACATAGCAGGCTTTTTATATCATTTTTAGACAAAGAAACAATTATTTATGAAGATTCAATAAAACCAAAGGACTTGTGCTTAGGGTTGCATGCTCGTGAAGACAACAAAATTTGTTTATACAGCTCTCTTAGCCTTGAATTCCTTAAATGTAGAGTACTTTCTATTCTCCTGGTATAGAGAAGACACTTTCACATGGTTAAGTTTATTTCCTGCTTTTAGGGGGAAAGAGGCAGGTCAGGATGGTGTTTTTGTTTGTTTTTCTTTAGTATTTTTTTTTCTCACTGGCTATTTCTCTAGTAACTTTAATTCAAAATAATCAATATGCACTGAGGCACATTTTGGGGCAGCCTGTCCTGGGCACTAACAGAGGCAAAGGTAGAAATTTAGTGAGTAGCAAAGTAGACAGACAAGTGGTGACTAACTTCCGCAGTCCCAAAAAAGCTGAATGTTAAAACAACAGTGAAGAAAGCAAAACAAATTAACATCATAGAACCTCGTTAAGTCACAAAAATTGACCACACCACGTATCTCTAGAAATAAAGAGTAAAAGTAGGACTAAAGTCAAGCTGAAGGTCTCTTAAGAACAATTAAAACCCAGATTCCCTCACCCACTCCATGCCTCTCCCCAACCTCAGCAGAAACTTAACAGCACCTTCTCTGGAGAGAGTAAACTGAAGAATGATTAAACTCATTCTGCCTGGAATACCAGGCAGAGATGCAGATGGGAGCACAGAGAATATAAGTGAAATCTTACATAATGGATGTTAAGACCCTCGCTTAACAACATGGCACCAGCAGTCAAGCATATGTCCCCTAGCATAAAGTTTGAAGATCCTGCTCTGGAAAATCTAGTTCAAGAGAAAAGAACTGTGCTCCCCAAAGCAGGCCAGCTATATTACAGATCTTAGTAGGGAACCAATGTCTAAAGAAAGAGGAGGTCAAGGATACTATGAAAAGATAATAAGTAAAAGTAAGCCACCAAACATTTATAAAACCAGGACTACAAAAAAAGAGAGAAGGAGCAAAGATAAGAGACCACATAGTGAAAGACTTCTAAAAAATGAAAAAGGAAGACAGAACAGAGACTAAAACCTTTCTTGTTGCCTCTACCTCTACCCTCAGTACTGGAAGCTGCTGCACCACCTGCCCACCTCTGTTCAGGATTCCCCATTTCATCTGTACTTTTTATCACTCTGGCTTTCCTTCAGTTCCTAAAAAGGGCCATGTCCCTTTCTGCCACAAGATCTATGTAAATATCTGGACATACTCAGAGGGAAAATATGAATATTTCCATTAATAGCCACATAATTTCCTATTTAATGCTAAATATTTTAAAATTTGTATACATCTAGAGTTCCCATCGTGGCTCAGTGGAAACGAATCTGACTAGTATTCATAAGGACACAGGTTTGAGCTCTGGACTCACTCAGAGGGTTAAGGATCCCACCTTGCCGTGAGCTGTGGTGTAGGTCTAAAACACAGCTTGGATATGGCATTGCTGTGGCTATGGTATAGGCCGGCAGCTACAGCTCCAATTCAACCCCTGGCCTGGGAATTGCCATATGCCACGGGTGCAGCCCTAAAAAGACAACAACAAAAAATAAAAATAAATTTGTATACATTTATAAGTGAACCACTTTTTTTGCATTTTACTCACAGCAAACAGATCAGTGTTTTAGAAACAATGGTCCCAGACCCTTAGCTATCGCTACCTTTATAAGAATGAGCCACTAAGCTTACGAATAATGGAAGAGAACATTTGTCAAACTCGTAGTCAATAAAGTGGCCATCAATGAATGCTGAAGTCCTTTCCATATTAAAGTTAATGGACAAAAGTCACACGATCAAACTGGATTACATATGTGACAACTTTTCAATGCCCAACTGTTCTACCCCGACACCAAAGATGTTCCCTCACTGCCAGATAGTATTTGCTCAGGAAATACAAACTTTTTTTTTTCCAAGTTAAATATATGCATGATAATAAATCCATAACAGAATGTAAATTCAAGACAAAATGATTTTTGTTACTTTTTATATTAACATGAACAACTAAATATTGAGTGATTCATTTAAAAACGATAATATTTTCTTCATATATCTGTTCCCAAATATCTTTCACGAGTTACTCAAGTTTATAGTTATCTATTTATCACTATTATCTATTTCCTAAACATTTTCTGAGAGAAAAATAATAACAATCTTTTAATGTAAATTCAATTGAAATTCCAAAGCATTAATTTTGTATAAGATAACTGATGAACAAAGAGAATGGGCTCAGGAGAATTTAGACAGACCTAGTTCCTATTTTTAGCTATTTATTTGGTATTCATGTGATCATGAACGATTTCACTGAATCTATGTTTGTAATCAGTAAAATTGATAATACTGGATAGAGGATATTAAGAGGATTAAATAACATGTTTGGGGAGTTCCTATGGTGGCTCAGAGGGTTAACCCAGCATAGTGTCTGTGAGGATGCAGGTTCAATCCCTGGCCTTTCTCAGTGTTAAGGATCTGGTATTGCCACAAGCTGTGGAGCAGGTCACCACAGATGCAACTCAGATCTGGTATTGCCATGGCTGTGGCGTAGGCCTGCAGCTGTGGCTCCAATGTGACCTGTAGCCTGGGAATTTCCATATGTCACAAGTGCAGCCCTAAAAAGCCATAAAAAGAAAGAAAAAAAGGTATTTGTTTTTTATTTTATTTTTGCATTATAGCTGGTTTACAGATTTCTGTCAGATTTTCCAACTGCACCATGTGGTGACCCGCTTACATGTACATATATGGATTTGTCCCATGTAATTAGATATAGTTCCCCGTGCATTACAGTTGGAGCTCCAAAAAAAGGTATTTGGAAAGTACCTGGCACATAGTGGTTACTCAAGCAAAAGTACCCTTTTCAAAACTGAATATTTCCTTTTCAGGACTAAATTCAAAAAATGTTAATCATCCCTGCCTTTAAAATATTTACATTTCTTTTCTATGAATATATTCTCCTTAGGGGAAAACAACAGATGAATGGGAAAAGTAGGAAATTTTTCACAGCATATTTTTATAATTTTTGTATAATATTACATTGTATTATGTATATGTATTGAAAATAAATGAAGTTTAAATAAAAATAGTAAACCAATATATCCAAAACTATTAAATAAATGTGGCACATAAAGCCCTAATAATTTTATGTAAGTTAGTCCCCTGATGAGATCCTGCTGTATAGCACTGGTAACTATATCTAGTCACTTGTGATGGAGTGTGATGGAGGATAACATAAGAAAAAGAATGTGTGTGTGTGTGTGTGTGCGCGCGCGTGCACGCATGTGTGTGTGTGTGCACGTGTGTGTCTGGGTCACTTTGCTGTACAGTAGAAAACTGATAGGACACTGTAAACCAACTATAATAGAAAAAATAATAATCATTATAAAAAAAGAATGTTAGTCCCCTGAAAGCAGGGATTATGTCTTACTTATCTTTGGGACCCAGGAATTTTAAACAACGCTAAGCATACAGTACAAAAATATCAGGAGGGGCGTTTCCGTCGTGGCGCAGTAGAAACAAATCCAACTAGAACTATGAGGTTGCAGGTTCAATCCCTGGCCTCGCTCAGTGGGTGAAGGCTCTGGCGTTGCTGTGAGCTGTGGTGTAGGTCACAGACATGGCTTGGATCCTGCATTGCTCTGGCATAGGCCAGCAGCTATAGCTCTGATTAGACCTCTAGCCTGGGAACCTCCATATGATCCAGGTGTGTCCCTAAAAAGCCAAAAAACAAAAAAACAAAAAAATACCAGAAGGAATGTATGCATGGTTGAGACCTTTACAACAGCTTGATCATATTTAAATGGTAGCAAAAGTAAGACAGTAAATGGTTCTCTACAGTTTCTAGCTACCTAAATTACATACTGGAATATGAATACGATAATTTAATTAATGGTGCCATCAGGGAAACCAAAAACAACTGAGCCTCAAATGATATATTTAATGTCTGTATATAGAGAAACAAATCCAGAATGCATGGTAATTTGCCATACCATCAAACTTTTTAAAAAACTATCTTTAATTTTTAGAGTTATAGAGAAAAATAAATTTCTCAAAATCTAGAACCTGCTCACAAACAGGGTCATTGCTTTTTAGAACGGAGAAAACCAGGTAAATCATAAAATGAAAAACTATTTTCCAAAGTTAATTACAACAATTAATAATTTCAAGTGGACAAGGCAACAAATTAGTCCATGACAGAAACATTCACATTTTGAAAATCCTTGGCATTATCATTATAAATCATATAGCCTTAAGTCCAAAAAAAAAAAGTTAAGATATTATCTGGAAAATTAGCTCAAAATTTTCCATTTTCTGTTTTTTAATGCATAAAGTTTTTTAAAAGACAAGCGCAAAATACACTGAAATATTATTAGTATTTTTATTAAAGTGGCAAGATTATGGGTGATTTTACTCTTCCTATTTTCCAGATTTTCTCTAATGTTATTTTCTCATAATACATATAGTTTTTTGGAGGGGTTTTTTTGTTTTGTTTTTTTGGTTTTTAGGGCCGCACACGTGGCATATGGAAGTTCCCAGGCTAGGGGTCAAATCAGAGATGCAGCTGGCAGTCTATACCACAGCCACAGTAACACAGGATCTGAGCCGTGTCTGTGACCTACACCACAGCTCATGGCAATGCCGGAACCTTAACCCACTAAATGAGGCCTGGGATCAAACCCACATCTTCACGGATACCAGTTGGATTCATTTCCACTGAGCCACAATGTGAACTCCCTATATAATATTTTTAAGATATTATCTTAAAAAGAAGAAACCATCCAATGTACCCTATGCTTATAGACAGCTTGAAGATTACACAATCTTACACACAGATATCCAAAATTCATTTTCAAAGTACCCAAGAGAAGGGATTTACAATTAGCACCACCTGTTCAGCAAGGGAACTTGCTAAACAAGCTCTTTCTGCCCTCATCACAGTGCCTTACAGATGCTCAGGGAACAAAAATAAATTGTAGGTATATGTGTGCTCTGACCTTTGAAACCTTCTGTAAATTCTCTATGGAGGGTATTAGAGAAACAGTGACACAATTCAGTATACTGGTCCTGTCTGAGAATCCTAATTTGCTTTCCTATCATCTCTGCTATCCAAATAAGCTCTGTCCACAGGCAGGTAGCCAAGCAGCCAGGTGAACTGCTCTAGTCACTCAGCCATTTGAACAGGTCTAAAACACTCTATATCCTTTTATGACAAAATTACTCAAAACATAAAGAAAGGAAGTAGCAGCAACAAATCATGCTGGCATAGAATAGGCTATTTATTCTGAACAGGATGGCTGACAAAGGGACCTGCTGTCACAACCATATGAGAGTACTTACAATAATGAGGTTTTTTCAGAAAAACATGTACAAGGAATAAAGAAAGATACTAAGTGTCTGATCCCATCCACAAGATACTCTCTCAGTGACAATGAAGATAAAGAGGAATTTGATCTGACATATTGGAGGTTAATAAAGAAATAAAATGATCTCCCAATTTAATTTTCTGGTTTTTATATGGAAAAGTATGGGCTTTGGAGGCAAGCAGACTGAGGTTTGAATACAGACTCCAATGTTCAATGTTCAACTACCTGGCAAGTTACTTAACCATTTTAAAATCCATCTATAGAAATGGTAACTAAAACAGCTAGCTATCTCACAGAGTTACTATTAAATAATAGATGAAAACGCAGGGCGTATGTTTATTACTATAAATTTTTCTATTTGCTTGGAATATTATAAAAACATGTAGTACACTGAGTGGCACATAACAAATCCTGAATAAATGTTGACTCACTTTCTTGTTACACAGATAAGAATTTAAACCAGAGTGTTTTTTAGTTTAAAAAAAAAAAAAAGGAAGAGACCAAAGGAGGTTACAAAGTTCAAACTTCTACCTCTAGGCATATTCATCATATTAGATAAACATCATCTGATGACTTTGAGCACAAGGGTGTGTAAAAGGAACTTTCTTCAATGCCTAAGACAAAAGGATCATAATTAGGAAAATACTGAGCAATTAAATCCAGAATAAACAAAGGTGATGCTCACTGTACAAAAAGAACCTATTTCTAAGGACCCTTGCAATTTAAATGGCTGAAAGTTGTGAAGCCACAATGATTAAGACAAACAAAATCCATAGAATAGGTAGTATCACGAATGAAGAAAAAATGCGATGTTTGGGCTGATGGTATCACAGAAACTCACCGTAAGAAGAAAAGTGAAACTATACACCAGGGTCAGCAAATTGCTCTATAAAGTGCCAGAGAGTATACACTGTATGTTTTGCAGGCTATGCAGTCTCTGCTGAAACTACTCAATACTGACATTTTAGCAGAAAAGCGGCCACAAGCTATACAAAACCGAAGAACGTGGCTGTGTTCTAATAGAGCTTTATTTATGAAACATCAAAAACTGAATTTCATTTAGTTTTCACATAAGAAAAAGTATTATTATTCTTTGACTTTTTTAAACATTTAAAAATATAAAAACATTCTCTGCTCATGGGCTATACAAAAGTTCTGTCAGAATGGGCCGGATTTAGACTGTGGGTTGTAGTTTGACAAGTCCTGCTTCACACCATTAAAAGAAAAAAACAAAATTCAAATTGATCAAAGCACTAAATGAGAAAGACAAAACTATAAAATTAACACAGAAAATAAATGAAAACATTTCACTGACATCTTGCAGTGAATATGTCAATATGACAATGCACTAAAAAATTATACATCTGATGACATTAAATTAAAGATGTCTCTTTAATGAAGGACATCATAGGACACCTTCCATAACAGGAAGGTAACACACCAGGAGAAAATATCTACAACATTAAAAAGGTATTAATGACACAGGTATGGCCATAAAAAGAATGAATGAATGAATGAATGAATAAAATAGTTTATGAAACACTCTCCCACACATTAATATTTTTAATTCTTACAACAAACAAAAGTAGAATTATTTCTAACAAAGCTCAATTTAACATATTGAGAACAAAGCTATATAGTGTAAATGATATCTTGAAGATCACAATTTTAATGACAGGTATAATGAATTTTTTAAAAAGCAAAAATGAGTAAAATTTATCTATGTTAATTAGGTTAACATTTCAAATATTTGCTGAGTGTGCACAGGCCTGACATTAATAGTTATAGTCGTACATTGATATATAGATTATATACCTGTTGGCCTTATATAATTATATGTATATATGTATGTACGTATATGTACATATTTTTACATTTTATATATTAATGTCATTTATTAATATGCATACATTTAACTTTATATATATATATATATAAATACACACACACACACACACGGATACACACTATTAGAGTTTCTTACTGAAATATTTATATTCCTCACTAGGGTATGAATTCCTTAAGAATAGAGATCATGAAGTTCCTATCGTGGCTCAGTGGTAACGAATCCAACTACCATCCATGAGGAAGGGGTTTGATCCCGGGCCTCATCCAGGGCATTAAGGATCCAGAGTTTCTATGAGCTGTGGTGTAGGTTGCAGATGCGGCTCAGATCCTGCATTGCTGTGGCTGTGGCTGTGGCTGGCAGTTACAGCTCCAATTTGACCCCTAGCCTAGAGTCTTCCATATGACACGGGTGTGGCCATAAAAAGACAAAAAAAAAAAGAATAGGGACAATGTCTTACTCATTTTTGTGACTCCAAACCCTAACATCATGTCTATCATATAGCACTAAATGTTAAAGGAATGATTGTGAATTTCCCATATTTTAGTACTTTAGATGGTACCTTGTCAGAAACATAAAGAAGAGATTTAAATTTATGTGTTAACTCTCATGAGGATGTCTCTTTCAGATATTTCTATTAAGATAATTGTTGAATAGGGAAAAAGACATTTGACATTATTCTTGGCAATAATTTTGAAATATAACACCAAAAGCACAATCAATAAAAGCAAAAATTAATAAATAGGACTACAACAAATTTTAAAGCTTATGCACAACAAAACAAACAACAAAAATGAAAAGGGAACTTAGAGAATGGGAGAAAATATTTGCAAATCATACACTGGATAAGAGGTTAATATTCCAAATACGAATCAACACACAAAAAAAATCCAATTTAAGAAGTAGGAGTTCCCATTGTGGCTCAGCAGGTTACGTACCCAACACAATCTCCATGAGGATGCAGGTTCTAACCCTGGCCTTGCTCAGTGAGTTAAGGATCCAGCACTGCCACAAGCTATGGTGTGGGTCACAGACATGGCTCAGATCCGGTGTTGCTGGGGCTGTGGCATAAGCCTCAAATGCAGCTCCAATTTGAATCCTGGCCCAAGAATTTCCACATGTCACATATGTGGCCGTAAAAAGAAAAAAAAAAATGGCACAGAAACTGAGTAAATATCTTTCCAGAGAAGACATACAAATGGCCAACAGGTACGTGAAAAGGTGGTCAACATCACTAACCACCAACAAAATGCAAACCAAAACAATGAAATATTACCTCACAACTGTTAGAATGCCTATTACCAAAAAGACTAAAGCTAACAAGTGTTAGCAATAATGGGAAGAAAAGGGAAAATCCTGTGCACTGCTGGTGGGAATATAAAATGGAGTATGGAGGTTCCTCCAAAAACTAAGAATAGAACTACCATGTCACTCACCATTCTACTTTTAAGTCTATATCCAAAGGAGATGAAATAGGATCTAGAAGGGATATCAGCACACCCATATTCAATGTAGCATTATTCACAATAACCATGAAGCAGGAACAAACCTAAATGGCTAACATCACACAAATGGATGAAGAAGATGTAATGTACATATACAAGGAAATATTATTCAGCCATGACAGAGATGGAAATTCTGCCACTTGCAACAATAGTGATAAACCTTGACAGCATTACACTAAGAGAAATCAGTCAGACTAAGAAAGACAAATAGTTATTTGTGTGATACCACCTATATGAAGAACCTAAGGAATACAAACTTTCACTTAGAAGATGAATAAATTCTGGGGATCTAATGTATAGCATAGTGATTATTGCTCATAATACTCTATTGCATACTTGAAAGTTTCCAAGAGAACAGACCTTAAACGTGCTCAACACAAAAAATAAATAGTAATTATGTGACATGATGGGAATGTCAGCTAGTACTACTGAAGTAATCATTTTATAATACATAAGCATATCAAATCAACACACTGTATACCTTAAACTTACACTACCTAAATAAAGCTAGAAAAAGATAAAAATAAGGTAACCTTAGCGACTGTTAAAAAAAGATAACTGTTGAAAGCTTAATACTTGAATTCTGATTCACAGATTTAAGATAATCAATTCATAATAAATCATGACTGTAAAACCATCCCCCTCTTCCATTACCAGCTGATAGCAAGCATTCATTCCTGCCAGGGTTTTTTTTTGATCTATATAGAAACTTAATAGAGCAGTCACTGAAAAAGTAATATATTAGCACAAGCCAAGAAAGAAAATAATAATATAATAATAATAACAAAGAAGTCCATAAATAAAGGCAAATAAAGGACTGCAATTACAAAAACGTAGACCTCAGCTAAGAATTATTACAATTCTATAGTATGCACACAATATACAAAACTACAAACAAGTTTAAGATCATTTCACGAGTTCCCTGGTGGCTCAGTGTTTACAGATCTGACATCGTCACTGCTATGGCTCGGGTTTGATTTTTGACCCAGGAACTTTCACATGCCACAGGTGCAACCAAAAAAAAAAAAAGAAAGAAATCATTCCAAACAATAAACATGAAACAGTCAAATGACTTTCAATAAAATATATCAAAATAACAATATGTAAAATTTATGTCCTTTAGTAGTTCATCAAAAAAAGCTCTCAGTTTTACGATGGAGAACAAACGACTTCTCTTAATGTAAGATAAGGACAGTCGAATCAAAAAAAACTAGTAATCAGCTAAGATCATTTTATTCAGAGTAGAAAGTTATCATTTATACCATTTTATGCTTTAAGTTTAGATAAAACACACTTTAGATGCTTTCAATTTATGCCAGTCTAGTACCTTTGAAAAACCTAAATGTACCTGCTTCTTATGTAACTGGGTACCTAATTTGCAACTTGTGTCATGGGTACTGGCTCTCCAAAGTTACAGAGAGATAGACCCATCTAACAACTTCACAATCCAGTATTACATGTGACTTGTTTGTAATTAATCCAACATTATTGCCAAATTATATAAGGAATGGAAATGCCCTGGCAAAACATAGTGAGAAAACAAAAGATTAAAAGAACCAAAAGAAATTATGTCTAATTCCAGACAAGACAATTTCTCCTACTATGCCAGCCTATTTCTCCTACTAATTTACAATTTTTAAACTCCCAATAAAATTCAAAATCAACTGACAGAAGACACTAGAAGACAAAGAAAAGAACACGCTGGATAGGAACCTTGAGACTCAAGGGAAAACATCTGGGAATGAGATACCCGAGGGCCCCCAAACCACTACCCCAACAGCAATGTCCTATATATCCTTTCTACTTTTATTTTTAAATTATTCAATGAATTTTATTACATATATAGTTGTACAATGATCATCATGACCCAATTTTATAGCATTTCCATTCCAAAACACCAGCCCATCTCCCCACCCCCACAACTTGTCTCCTTTGGAAACCATAAGTTTTTCAAAGTCTGTGAGTCAGTTATCTGTTTGCAAAGAAGTTCATTGTGACCTTAAGATTCCACATGTAAGTGATAGCATATAATGTTGGTGTCTGACTAACTTCACTTAGCATAATAATTTCTAGGTCCATCCATTTGCTGCAAATGCCGTTATTTCTTTCCTTTTAATGATTAAGTAATATTCCATTGTGCCTATGAACCACATCTTTTTTTTTTTTGGCTTTGTAGGGCCAAACCTGTGGCATATGGAGGTTTCCAGGCTACAGGCTGAATCAGAGCTACAGCTGCCAGCCTATGCCAAAGCCACAGCAAGGCCAGGTCCGAGCAGTGTCTGTGACCTACACCACAGCTCATGGCAACACCAGATCTTTAACCCACTGAGCAAGGCCAGGGATCGAACCCACAACCTCATGGTTCCTAGCTGGATTCGTTAACCACTGCACCACAATGGGAACTCCCTTCATTTCTATTTCATTGATTTCAGCTCTGCTCTTTATGATTTATTTCCTTCTGCTAACTTTAAGGTCTTGTCTGTTATTCTCTCTCTAGTTGCTTTAGATGTAAAGTTAGGTTATTTGAACTTTTTCTTGTTTCCTAAGGTAGACTTGTATTGCTACAAACCTCCCTCTGAGAAATGCTTCTGCTGCATCCCACAGGTTTGAGTGTTGTATCTTTGTTGTCATTTGCTTCTAGGTATTTTTTAATTTCCTCTTTCATTTCTTCAGTGATCCACTGGTTGTTTAGTAGCATATTGTTTAGTCTCCACATGTTTGTGTCTTTTGTAGTTTTTTTCTTGTTGATTTCCAGTCGTATAGCATTGTGGTTGAAAAAGATGCTTGATATCATTTCAATTTTCTTAAATTTACTGAGGCTTGATTTGTGGCCCAGAATGTGATCAATCCTAGAGAAGTTTCCATGTGCACTTGAGAAGAATGTATATCTGCTGCTTTTTGATGTAATGTCCTATAAATATCTATTAAGTCCATCTGGTCTAATGATTCATTTAGGGCCTGTGTTTCCTTGTTGATTTTCTATCTGGATGATCTGTCCATTGCTATAGGTGGAGTGTTAAAGTCCCTCACTATTATTGTGTTATTGTCAATTTCTCCTTTAGGTTATTAGTAGTTGCCTTATATATTGAGGTGATCCTATGTTGGATGCACATATATTTACAATTTTTATATCTTATTCTTAGATTGATCCTTTGATCATTATGTAATGTCCTTCCTTGTCTCGTAAAACAGTCTTTATTTTAAAGTCTATTTTGTCTGATATGAGTATTGCTACTCCAGCTTCCTTTTGAATCCTTTTTGCATGGAATATTTTCTTCCATCCTCTCACTTCCAATTGGTATGTGTCCCCAGAAATGAAGTGGGTCTTTTGAAGAAAGCAGATATATGGGTCTTATTTTTGTATCCATTCAGCCAGTCTACGCCTTTTGGTTGGGGCATTTACTCCATCTTCATTTAAGGTAATTATGGATACGTGTGTTCTTCTTGCCATTTTATTAATTGTTATGGATTTGTTTTTGTTGCTCTTTTTTCTTCCCTTCTCTTGTTCTCTCCTCTTGTGGTTTGATGTCTTCTTTAGTGTTGTATTTGAGTTGATTTTTCTTATTTGTGCGTGTATTTATTGTAGATTTTTGGCTTGCAGTTACTCTAAAGTTTTGATATAGGAATATATATATAAGATTATTTTAAGTTGTTCATGTCTTAATGCAAGTGCATCTCCAGTGTCCTGCATTTGGACTCTCTTCTCACGATTTCTGATTTTGGTAGAACATTTATGCATGGATGATTTCATACATTTACTGTGTATATGCCTTTACTGATGAGCCTTGTCATTTGCAGTATTTTTGTTTCAAGTTGTGGCCTCTTTTCTGCCTACAGTAGTTCCTTTAATATTTGTTGTAAAGCTGGTTTAATGGTGCTGAATCCTCTTAGCTTTTGCTTGTCTGTAAAGCTTTTGATTTCTCCATCAAAACTGAATGAAAGCCTTGCTGGGTAAAGTAATCTTGGTTGGAGGTTTTTTTCCTAATCACTTTAAGTATATTGTGTCACTCCCTTTGGGCCTGCAGAGTTTCTACTGAAAAATCTGTTGATAACCTTATTGGGGTGCCCTTGTATGTTATTTGTTTCTTTTCCATAGCTGCTTTCAATATTTTCTCTTTGTCTTTAATTTTGGTCAGTTTGATTAATATGTGTCTCAGGGTATTCCTCCTTGGGTTTATTTTATATGGTATTCGTGTGCTTCCCATATTTGAGTGGATGGTTCCTTTCCCATGTTAGGGAAGTTCTTGGCTATTATCTCTTCAAATATTTTTTCTGTCCCTTTCTCTTTCTCTTCTCCTTCTGGCATCCCTATAATATAGATGTTGGTGCATTTAACACTGTCCAAGAGTTCTCTTAGACTGTCTTCATTTCTTCTCAATCTTTTTTCTCTTTCCTGTTCTGCATCAGTGATTACCACTAGTCTGTCCTTCACCTCACTCATTCGTTCTTCTGCCTCCTGTATTCTATTGTTGGTTGCTGCTAATGAATTTTTTATTTCAGTTATTGTATTTTGCATCTCTGCTTCCTTAAGTTTTAAATCCTGTATTTCTTTGCTCAACATTTGCTGTAAATTATCCATCTTTGCCTCCAGTCTATTTCCATTGTCCTGCATCATCTTCAGTATTATCAGTCTAAAGTCTTTTTTCTGGAGGCTGATAATCTCCACATCACTTAGCTGTTTTTCTGAGTTTTTTTTTTTTCTTTCTCCCTTATGTGAGTTATAATTCTCTGCCTTTTCATTTTTATAGGTTTTTGGTGTGGTGTCCTTTCTGTAGACAATACAATTGTAGCTTCTCTTACTTCTGATGTTTGCTCCCCTTGTACCTGAAGTTGGTATGGGGGCTTGCTATAGGCTTCCTGATGGGAGGGACTGGTGCTTCCCCACTGGTAGGTGGAGCTGATTGTTATCCCTCTGGTGGGTGGGGCTTTATCTCTGGGTGAGATCAGAGGCAGCTGTGTACCTGTGGCGGTCTTTAGGCAGTCTGTTTACTGATAGGTGGGGTTGTGATCCCACCTGGATTTGGCCTGAGGCTTCTCAGCAATGATGGGTAGGGCCAGATTTTCCCAAAATGGCCACCTCTAGACAAACACATGCCAATGAGCACTCAGGAGAACTTTGCCTGCAATGTCCTTCCCCCACAATGAGCCACAGTCACCCCCTGTTTTTCCAGGAGATCCTCAAAGAACTGCAGTCAGGGCCAACCCAGATTCCTATAGAGTCCTGCTTTGTCCTGGGACCTGGTGCATATGAAAGCCCGTGCACCTTTCAAGAATGGGGTCTCCATCACCCCATCCTGTGGCGCTTCTGCGCACAATCCTCACTGGCCCTCAACACCAGATGCTCTGGGGGCTCTTTCTCCCAATGCTGGATCCCCAGGCGTGGAGACCCGATGAGGGGCTCAGAACTCTCACTCCTGTAGGTGAGTCTCCGTGATAGTTACCTTCTAGTGAGTATGGGGTTGCTTAAATCGTGTAATTACCCCTTCAACTGTCTTGATGTGGCCTCCTCTTTGTCTTCTGGAGTAGGGTATCTTTTTTGAAAGTTTCCAGTCCATTTGGTTGAAGGCTGTTCAGCATTTGGTTGTAATTTTGTTGTTTTTATTAGAGAAGGTGAGCTCCAGTCCTTCTATTCCACCATCTTCCATGTCCTATATATCCTAACGTGATCACTAAAGAGATCTACAAGAAACATCAGCAGGCACTGCAAACAAATGAACAAAACAAAACAAAACAAAACAGCCCCAAGAAAAGCCCAATACCTCTAGTCAAAGGATCAGGAAAAGGGTAGTCTACCAGAACAAACATTTACAGTACCTGACCTACTCTAGGCAAACAGCATGAAAAAAGGTTATTTTTCCTCTCTACTTGCCATTAATCATACAGCTGAGAAGAGCCCTGGCTAGCACCTCCACAGTACTCCTCCCCAGCTGTGTGGACTACGAGAAGAGGCCAGTTTTCTATTCACATCCTTGAATAATGAAACAAGTTCCCCTCTGCAGCTATAGACTCTGAGCAGAGACTGTCTTGTATTCTCCCTCATTCCTGTCCTTCATCTCCACCACGTAATCATGAAGCAGAACAACATTCCCTTCCAACTGGAAAGTGGAGGAAGGATTATCAAGAGGAAGGAATTGTCTAAATCTGCACAAGAAGTCTTAGGCAGATCTATGTGCAGCTAGTACATAAAACTAACAAAAAGCAACACAGCAAAAGCTTTGAGAACTACAGTGTGGAATACCACCCAGGTTCCAAACTGGCCTCTGGATAACACATAAGTAAGTCGAACCAGAAGAACACTGGAAATGTTTCAAAAACTAAACTGACATTTTAACCACAATTCAAAAAAGTGGGCAAATATGTGTGTATTGAACCTAAACAGGTTGAATACATGCTAAAATAAAAAACAGGAAGGGGCAGAACAGGGTTGGAGAGCCTTCAAAACTTTATTCCCAGATAAGTGTCATTATTTGACCTGTCTGTTGGTACCCTGAAAGACCCCATTTACAAGGTTGTCTTTATTTTACCTGACTTGGAGCTTGCCCAATGTAAAAAAAAAAAGCCTTTTCCCTGGAAGACCACAGAAAACAATTAGACGCAGTAGATAACAACTGGAGCAAATCAGAGACTAATTAAAAAGTTTAAAAGGAATGACATGTTCATAGGGGCTTTAAAAGCTCTAACATATTCCTGGAATGCACATGTGCACAAGACTGTGCCTGCGCTCAGGAAAAACCAGAGAAGGCCCTAAGCTCTCACCTTTAACTGAACTTTGGTACTCCCTTGAAAGCAGGAAGTGAAGGTTAAGGGCAGAGTTGTCAACCTTCCTGGCTGAATGTTGAAGGCATGCGCCAATGGCCACATAGTGCTCCTCGGCAATCATTGGGAAATTTTTTGTTTCAGGCATTTATTGGAATCTCTGCCCAGTCATCAGCAGACCATTAAGCTAACCAAGTAGAGGTTTCAATGATTACCCATGACAAATAAAACAGAATTAGTTCAGAAATGTCATCAAATGACAAACAGCAAAAACCAACTCCTGAGAAGGGGAAAAATCTGATTTCAAAAATTCACGATACATTTTTGTCTTTTTTGTCATTTTAGGGCTGCACCCATGTTAGGGGTCTAACCGGAGCTACAGCTGCCAGCCTATGCCACAGCAACACCAGATCCAAGCCAGGTCTGCAACCCACACCACAGCTCACAGCAATGCCGGATCCTTAACCCACCAAGCGAGGCCAGGGATCGAACCTGCAACCTCATGGCTCCTAGTCGGATTCGTCTCCACTGGGCCACGACGGGAACTCCAAGATACATTATTTTAAACGTCCAGTTTTTGTCAAAAAATTATGAGACATGCAAAAAAAGAAATTATGAGATATGCAAAGAAATAAGAAGTATGGCCCACATACAGGAAAAAAAGGCAATTCACAGAAATTGCTCCTAAGCAAATACAAACCCTAGAAAAATCACACAAGTGAAATACTAAATTAATATATTATTACATATATCATATAAATATTACATATAATACTAGGTGGATTCATTTAAATCTTTCCACACCTAAGGTTTATACCATTCACATAAAGCTCAATGTTCTATTACAGTCAGAATCAGCAACATCAATGCACTTGAAACAAACAGAAAGAATTACGGTATCTTTTTTTTTCTATACCTAAACCAACATTTTCTAGTTTTTAAGTCATTCTACCCCAAAACCCACATTATATTTAGTTATAAAAGATCCCAGGCAAGATCAGTTGATATCTATGAGGGAAAGGGGCTGAAACTAAAGGACAGATTTTTCAAATTCAGTCTGAAAAAAAAATTAAGCTGAAAGGAGACAGAACTAAAATCTAAATAATGAACACATAAACAGACAACAAGGGACCTCAAGTTTGAGACAAGTTGAGAATAAGCATAAAGAAGTATTATTACCTTATATTAGAAGGTTTAAAAAGATAACAAATAAGAGGCACTGACTGCCCTGCCACAGTCATACCCCATGGGCACCATGATTTTCAGCAGGATTCTCCATATTATAGACAGATCTTGAGGTTTCAAGTGAGACTAAGTTTCTCATCACAAAACACAAGTACTCCTCCTTCAAAATTAAAAAATATATAAAAACAGGAATTCTTTGTAAGAAATGTTAGTAATGGGGGGTGGGGATAACATCCCTTATATTTTTGAGACTGGAATTATGAAGGATAAGTCTGAGTTCCAATGAATCACCCAAGGACATCACTATTAAAAACAATGTTTTAGGTTCAACAGAGATGGGACTGACTCGACATGGCAAGTCTTCTGTTTTTCCTGAATACTGACCAACTGAGGAACACAAACAAATGAGTATTTCCATCGTGCTTGATACAAATCGAAAGAAATGAAGAAATTATAACACATGAGCAAATGTGTCTAGCAACAACTCAGTCTATAATTCTGTTCTTCTAACATCGGTTAAAAAACAGAAAGACTCTTGGCTACCACATGACTAAGCCTAATAAATACAGCTAAAGCAGCAAGTGTTCT
Source organism: Catagonus wagneri (assembly GCA_004024745.2). NCBI lineage: Eukaryota > Metazoa > Chordata > Mammalia > Artiodactyla > Tayassuidae > Catagonus > Catagonus wagneri. Next base: position 3,280,481 of record PVHT020000230.1, on the reverse strand, counting down.
TTCTGATTGACAGTTACCTTACTAGTGACCTCTGATTCACAGACATCTTGGAAATAGTGTAAAATTAGATTAGAGCTCCTCAGACCTCTAAATCATTGTAAGCTAATTTAAAGAACAGATATACTGACATAAGCCTAGGTTTATAATATCAGCTGTATTAGGACCATCAAAGTACCACAGTAATATTTTAAAGTGTACTTTAAAAATCGTATCAAACCTAATGATGTCTACACTCAGAGGAAAGCACCTTAACGGAGGCAGACTGAAATGTCCAGGACCTCATGGCCACATTTTATGCTCTTCTATACAACACACACACGCACGAAAAAAAAACTCAACAATATTACCTTTTCCAATTAATCAAACAAGTATTCTTTGAGCACACATGAAAATGTTCCTGTATACATATTTGTCTGCTTTATATGTATTCACTTATTTATGCCTCCATCTATTTCAACTGATTTCAAATAAAAAAAGTACTTTGCAGTACTTTATAACAAACTTACTGGAAAGAGTACAGGCTTTGGGGTCATTTAGTTCTAAGAAAGGAGGCCTACCTCCAACACTTTCTAGCTTGTTTTATCTTCCAAATGCAGGTAATTAATACTGTCCATGTGAGGTTGTTGCAAGATAATACATGGTAAGTATTCTAGTATTGTGTCAAAAATATAGGATTAGGGAGTTCATTGTGGCTGAGCAGGTTATGAATCCGATGTTGCCTCTATGAGAATGTGGGTTTAATCTCTGGCCTCGCTCAGTGGGTTAAGGATCCAGAGTTGCCACAAACTGTGTTGCAGGTCTCAGAGTGGTAAGGATCCAGTGTTGCCAGGGCTGTGGGTAGGCCTCAGCTACAGCTCCAATTCAAACCCCCTCACCCACTCGGGAACTTCCATATGTCACAGGTGCAGCCATAAGAAGAGAAAAAAAAACTGGACTAAGGGTCCAAAACTGCTAAATTCTAATCCAGTCTCTGCCACTTCTAAGTCACTGGGGCAACTTACATAAAATCTCTGAGACTCAGGGATCTTACCACCTCAAAAACAGAGATAACATCTAAGATTGTGAGAATTAGGTTAAATATATGAAAAGTATTTAATACAGTACCTAGTATATAATAAGCAAGAGTTTTATTACAATAGTTTTGATCCAGGAAGACATAAACAACAAAACAAAAGATAAAAACGAGATAATTAGCAATTAGAAATGAAAGAAAAATGTAATGAGATACATACTTCTTATAAAAAAGCCAGGTCTCCAGTTCGGTCAAAAGTTCCCAGTCTCGGAGTTCCCGTCATGGTTCAGCAGTTAACAAACCCGACTAGCATCCATGAGTATGCACGTTCAATCCCTGGACTCATTCAAGCGGTTCAGGATCCAGTGTTGCTATGAGCTGTGGTGCAGATCACAGACACGGCTCGGATCCCACATTGCTATGGGCCTGGCATAGGCCAGTGGCTACACCTCCAATTGGACCCCTAGCCTGGGAACCTCCATATGCTGCGGGTATGGCCCTAAAAAGACAAAAAAAAAAAAAGTTCTCTGTTAAGAATCTGTCATAGGATGGAGTTCCCTTCATGGCTCAGCGGTTAATGAATCCGACTAAGAACCATGAGGCTGCGGGTTCAATCCCTGGCCTTGCTCAGTGGGTTAAGGATCCGGTGTTGCCGTGAGCTGTGGTGTAGGTTGCAGATGTGGCTCGGATCCCGCGTTGCTGTGGCTGTGGCAAAGGCCGGCAGCTACAGCTCCTGTTAGAGCCCTAGCCTGGGAGCCTCCATATGCCGTGGATGCAGCTCTAGATAAAAGGCAGAAAGACCAAAAAAAAAAAAAAAAGAATCTGTCATAGGAGTCTTCATATAAAGAGCAGTGAACAAAATATTAAACATCCTCAATAACACTACCCTAAGACACAGGATAGAAATCACACAGGTATTAATTTGGGGGACTTCAGCAATTGTCAAAAACCTAATATTGAAACGGTTTTATAGGCAGAAGAGAGATATACTTAGAGGTATACTTATATCTTTCTGATGATCCTTCTTACTGGGAACAATCGTGGAAGACTAAGGAAAAAAAAAAAGGAAGTTGCAGTAATTACCATGATTTTAATATAAGCACTGGACTCAGACAAGCTGGGTTTATACTCTGCTTTCACTGCGACCTATTATACCTTGAAAAATTCCCTTCTCTCTCTAGCCTGAGTTTCCTCATTTGTAAAAATGTGGATGAAAAACAGTATCTACTTCATGAAGTTGGCATCTGAATAAAATGCAGACCTAACAGAAAAGTCCTGGATCACATATTCAGTGCTCAACAACTGGTGGTAGTAGTACTACTAATTGTAGTAGTACTTGCTGTTGCTGTTTTTAAGAAGAAAATAAAGAAGAAAAAGAGAAGAAAAGTTTTAATATGCTTTTCAGACAGCTCTTTCATGGCAGCCATCTCTCCCTAGCTCTTGGCAAAAATTAGAACAAAATGTTCAAGGCTACAGTAGCTAAGAGTAGTTATTCTTTGTTAACCGAAAGAATATGCTTTAACTACAAGATACACAGATAGTAAAGACAGTAATTTATTGTTTTTAAGAAGTCCTAACTTAGACATCCCATCTCTGCACAGAGGCAGATCACAGAACTACCTGTGGTCAAAGTCAGACTTTTTATTTTTTAAGCCACTCTATCTTAAGTTTTTGAGCAAGTATTTAGGTGAAACCCCAGATTTCTATACCTTAAACTATGGAAGAGATGCTCTTAATCTGAAATATTCTGAGACTAGGTCTTACTGCTAAAAACTATGTTCATGGGATAGCATAAGAATCAAAAAACGCTCCCCAAACAAGCAGGTAACAAATAATGCCCTGGTATCAGGACAGAGCATAGGGATAAGGTTTTGCTTCCAACACTATTTGTTCTTAATTTGTTGGAAATATGCTGCCGCTTGGGTCAGCCAAATTTCTAGTCCCAACACAGTATAAACCCCCTACTGCACATTTTTGATAAAGAATAAGTCTGTCTCAATGAATTCAATTGTGTAAGACTATGAATAGGAAGATGAATAAGGACTTCATTATCTACACATCCTTCAGCTCACTTTTCTCAACCTAGTCTCTTCCAAATGTAGCAGAGGACCAAAGGAGCGGCCACAGAGCTTGAAATACCGGAATCCTGTTGAATTACTTTGGAATCTCAGTTTCCATGGTGGCTTCACCAAATTAAGTGCTGAGTCAGGCATCCAAAAGAGACAGTAATGTTGTTCCCAGGCTCATGTAAAGGTTTGTGATAGAATTATAAAGTTTCTACTGTAAATCTTAGTCCAACTCATTCTTTCAAGTCTTTGTACATATAGTCTTCTAGAGTCAATCATAAATATATGGACTGGTCTTTTTGAGTAATTACCATCTGAAAGCAACCAGACCAAAAGTAAATTTTCTACTCAATTACATTCAAACATTTTTTAACATGACCCACAGTAAGAAATATATTTTAAGTATATATATTTGTATAAGTATATACAATAAAAGTCTATGAAACAACTTACTAATAAGTGCAATACACAATGATATTGCCTATTCTTTACAATTTACTACTTGTATTAATTGCTAGTTGTATTTCTGCTACATTGATTTCATGACCCACAGTTTGAATAACACTCTTTATTGTAAGTACATGTAGATTATACCTTACACCCTTGGGCCAAACTCTTATTTTCTGAGTTCCTCATGACTTTCAGAATACTCCTAGAGTTTAGGAGAGCAGGTAAAGACTCAAAAATAGTCAAAAAACATGAGCCACCTTTATAATCACCTATTATACATGCAGATATGATAAGCTGTTGGGTCCCTTTTAGGTTTCAAATCACTATAATTCTTCGTGTCAAGGAGTGAAAAGGAGAGTGAGTCACAAGAGGAAGGTTTATTAGGGCCATAAGGTAGGCATGAGCACTGAGCAGAGAAAAGGAAATAAACATTAAGGAGGCAGAGATGCGGGAGGTGTGGGATCCACTGGGCCAACAAAGGAAACAAGAATCAAAGATAAACACAGCTAGAGCCAGGAAAACAAGCAGATCCTGAAGCAGGAGGCTAAATGGAGCCAAAGCCAGAAGGGACAGCAAAAACAGGCACACAAGAGGAAACAAGGCCAACAGAAAATAATGTGCTCTGCCAGAAAGGAAAAAGGCTGATGGCATTTGGCTGCCTCATGCATGAGAGCAGAAAGGCACAGAACTGTCCTATTATGTGTGTTCTCTCAGGCTATCAGAGAACTAGAACTTCATATTCAGGTAAAACTCAGTGTAGTTTAAAAAATATGTCTTGGTTTATTATGCTCTATTAATTAGCATTTCTTTCCTCCCACTAATCTTAACTTACTTTAATTAAAATGTTTTGCTAAGTATATATGTTCCTTTACCTATTTGATAATTTTCAACTGCCAGAATTTAGAATCCAACTAATGGGGTTTTTTGTTGTCATTGTTATTGCATTGTCTGAGTTCTTTAATATTTTAGATATTGGCACCTTATTCAATATATCATTTTCAAATATTTTGTCCATTCCACAGGTTGCCTTTCATCTTCTTGACTGTTTCTTTTGCTGTGCAGAACCTTTTTAGTTTGACATAGTCCCAAATTACTTTTGCATTTGTTGCTTTTGTTTTTGGAATCATATCCAAGAAATCATTGCCAGGATCTATGTCACAGAGCTTACTTATGTTTTCTCCTAGGAGTTTTATGGTTTCAATTCTTACATTCATGTATTTAAGCCATTTGGGGTTGATTTTTGTACACAGTATAAGAGAAAAGATCAATTTCATTTTTTCTCATGTGGTTGTCCAGTTTTTCCAACACCATTTATTGAACAGACTATCCTTTCCCTACTGCATATTTCTATATGTGCATGGGTTTATTTCTGGGCTCTCTCTTCTATTCCATTGATCTATGTGTCTGTTTTTATGCCAATATCATACTGTTTTAATTACTATAGCTTTGTGAAATAGTTTGAAATCAGGAAGTGTGATATCTACAGTTTTGTTCTTTCTCATGATTACTTTGGTTATTTTTATGGTTCCATACAAATTTTAGGATTGTCTGTTATATTTCTGTGAAACTGCCATTTGAATTTTGATGGGGATTGTTGTGAATCTATATATGGCTTTGGGCAGTATAGAAATTTAACAATATTATTTCTTCTAACCTATGAGCACAGAGCATTTTTCCATTTATATGTGTTGTCTTCAATTTATTTTATCAATGTCTTAGAGTCTTCAGTGTACAGATATTTCATCAGCTTGGTTAAATTTAGTTCTATATATTTTATTTTTTTTTGATGCAGTTATAACTGGGATTGCTTAATTTCTCTTTCTAGTTCATTATTAAGTGTACAGAAACACAACAATTTTTGTCTTAATCGTGTATCCACCAAGTTCACTGAATTTGTTTATTAATTCTAACAGTTTTGTGGTGGATTTTAAGGATTTCCTATATATAATATCATGCCATCTTCAAATAACAGCTTTACTTCTTTCTTCCTTCTGATGTCATTGCCTTTATTTCTTTTATTTGCCTAAATGCTCTGATTAGGACTTCTACTATTGCATTAAATAAAACTGGGAGAGTTAGCATCCTTGTCCTATTCCTGATCTTAGAGCAAAAGCTTTCAGCTTTTTGCCAAATGACGTTACCCATGGGCTTGTCAAATATGAACTCTGTTATGTTGAGGTATGCTCCCTCTCTACATAGTTTGTTGAGAGGTTTTACCATGAGCAGATAATAAATTTCATCAGATGCTTTTTTGTCACACAGACTGAAATGATAATAGCAGTTTTAACATAACATTCTATTTTGTCACTGTAGTAAATCATATTTATTGATTTGCATACGTTGAATCATCCTGCATCCCCTGAATAAATCCCACTTCATCTTGATGTATGATCCTTTTTATGTACTGTTGAATTTGGAATGTTAATATTCTGTTGAGGATTTTTGCATCTACATGAATCCGTGATATGGGCCTGTAATTTTCTTTTCCTATAGTGTCCTTGTCTGATTTTGGAACCAGGGTAATGCTGGCCACAAAAAAAATGAATTTGGAAGTATTTTCAATTTGGAAGTGTCTTCAATTTTTAAAAGAATTTGAGAAGAATTCGATTTTTGGTGGAATTCATCAGTGAAGCCTCTAAGGTAAACAATTATGTTCCAAAGTAAGGATTCCTGGTAACCAGCCAATTACTAAAGCTCTAGCAAATATATCAGGCCAAGTACTAGAAATACCAGGAACCAGGTAGGATCAGGAAACATATCTTTACAGGTTAATCAAAGATATAAAGAGAGACTGAAATTGTACTGAATGCAAACATTAACAACATTATCAAAGCAGTCACACATCAGAGGACTAAAGTTAAGAAATAAAAAGTAAAATTAATCTCCAGAAACAGGAAAAAGTCAATCAGAATATACTGAGCCAATGAATTCTGGATAAGGCAACGTCTGAGAGATACCTGTGTTTTGTTTTTTGTCTTGTTTTGTTTTGTTTGCCATTTAGGGCTGCAGCTGTAGCATAAAAGTTTCCAGGCTAGGGGTCAAATCAGAGCTACAGCTGCGGTCCTATGCCACAGCCATTTCAACACCAGATCCGAGCCGCATCTGCGACTTACATCACAGCTCACAGCAACACCAGATCCCCAACCCACTGAATAAGGCCAGGGATTGAACCCACATCCTCACAGATACGAGTCAGATTTGCTTCCGCTGAGCCACGATGGGAACTTAAGATATCTGTTTTTAATGTAAAAAAGTTTTAGGGGAAAGTATAAAAGAGAAAACTGGGGTAGTAAAGTATGATCTGAAAGTTCATACCTGTAAGAAGAATAACAAAAGCATTTCACACCAGAATTACTATGGTTTTTAGAAATGCCTTTTATCCAAATATCATATTAAATAAATTGGGAAAGTTTATGGCAAATATGGTATCCAATTTTTCTCTGAATAGCATCCACTAAGTGCTATCTTAGCTAGTCTCAAGTAGATTACAATAAAAGTGAGCAGTTGACCTCACACAAGAATGACGTCTACATATATTAGCTAGGGGAGACTTTTTGGTAAGGAGGGGCAAAAAAAAAAGCAGCTCATAGGAATCAAAGATCAACTGAGGAAAATTATGGGAAAGATGCAGAAACTTGGAACAAGTAAATATAATTATTGACAGATCAGTTGAAAATAATATAAATATCTCAAAAAAAATGTCCGTCCAAAGGCAAAAGACAAATTCTGCCTTAATCACTAAGATTATTTTAGTCATTTACCTTAACAAGTCTGGTTTTATCTAGACTTAATTTCAATATTTTTAAAAGAAATATAAATAATATTTGAAAAGTATATTCTGTCATTATTTTCTGTTTCATTTTCCATTTTTCCGTCTAAAACTTAAGGTTATTATAAATCAAATTTCTTTTAAAATAAACAACTTTAAAGCATTTCAGCTGCGAAAAGTGATTTGTTTTAAAATAATCATTAGCCTAAGATTTTCATAATTTAAGCACTCAAACAATATATTTCTAGCAAATTATCTCCCTTAAAAACACCACATATTTATGAAGTCTATAATCAAAACTGACATTATTATTGGCCTCTAACAATTGCAACTGGTCTTTCAATGTTTAATACGGAACTCTCTGTTTCCAAGCAGCATGGTTAATAAAATGTTTATTTAGTGGACATATGTGTCTTTTTATATGCCCCAGATCACTTTTCTTAGGGAATCACCCTCTCCCACACTATATTGTTCAAATAAGGCTGTCAGTGGGGTCAGGTAGATAACATAGCTCTGAATAAACAAGAGACCATTATTTCATTGCACAGTGTAACTGGTCTGAAAATAGGCATGTTAGAGAAGCAAACACAAGAAGAGTACTTGCCTGAGGTGATACTAGACAGAGAGGATAGCATAGTGGTAAGAATACAGAGTCTCTGCCTGGATGTCATGGATCTTTACTAACTAGTTGAATGATTAAATAAATTACTGCATTGGTCTACCCCTAATTTCTTCAGGATTAAAATGTAGCTACCACATTCCTCATAGAGCTATTATGAAGATTAAATACTGTCAAGCACGTAAAGAATTTACTAGCATAGTAACTGCCGTATAAAATGCTTGAAATAAATTTTACTATTAACTATTATTACCATTATTATTGTTACTGTTTTGTTATTGATATTATAAATACATGGTATGATCACTAAGTTTGGGCAACATGGCCTAAATATGCAAGCAGCCTATCTCTGTCAGTTGTGGAGCAGATAGAAAAAAAAAAATTGTTGAAGCCAACAAATAAAAGGAAACAGAACCCAGAAGAGAGAGAATACTCCTACAGACATTCTTTGAACTTGTGGATCCAATCACCTACTGGACTTCCAATAATTTTTTTCTTTAAGCTAATTAAGTTGTTTAATTCAAAGAAAAAAGCTCTATAATAACATCTTATGTCTAGATATCACAAAGTGAATGAAAATGTACACAAACACACCAAATAGTTGAATTTTCATTATTTGTTGCTGCAGTATATGCATACACACAAACATACACAAAAGGAAAGCAGCTTTATTCCATATACCCAGATGATAAAAAGCTAAAGATAACTCAAAAGGGTGGTAATATGTTTTCTTAGAATCTTTGCCAAATATTCTAATGAATAACCTGTTTCCATTAATGTCCTCTAACAGTGTTTTCAGGGAACCTCAAGCAGACTGGTGTGAGTAAGGTGAGAAAAAGGAAATAATGCAGATGAGACTGTTAAGGTATATTATTCAGATTATCATGGACTTCATATATTAAGGAATTTAAATTTTATTCTGTTGAAAATAGGGATCCATGATGTTTTTAAGAAGATTCTTGACATTCACTTATTCATTTAATAAATAATTGCAGAGCATCTACTATATTCCAGGGACCATATTAGAACATACATACACATGAGAGTTGCTTTAGTGGAACTTAGAATACAGTGATCACATCTATGTTCTTTAAAGGTAACACTGATGAAGATAAGAATGCATAAGAAAATGGATGAGAATAGATAGACAAGAAAAGGGAAAAATTAGAAGAAGACAAACTAGTCACTGGATAGTATGAGAATACTAAAAAACAACACTAAAATCTATTTTGAGTAACTGGTAATCTCTCTATTTTGAGTAACTGGTTTCAGATAACCAGAAAAAGCAACAGGTTTTTACCAATAAATACTACGGACTTCATTTTCTTTTTTTTCATTTTTGGCTATCCCGCAGCATATGGAGTTCCCAGGCCAGAGATCAGATCCAAGCTGTAGTCGCAACCTAAGCCACAGGTGCAGCAATGCCGGATTTTTAACCCACTGATGGGGACTGAACCTGCATCCCAGAACTCCCAAGAGGCTGCTAATCCCATTGCACCACACTGCACCACAGGAACTCCATTATGGACTTGATTTTTTCTTTTTTTTGCTTTTTAAGACCATGGTATATGGAAGTTCCCAGGCTAGGGGTCCAATCAGAGCTACAGCTGATGGCCTTCGCCACAGCTACAGCCACACAGTATTCAAGTCATGTCTGCAACCTATAACTCAGCTCTCAGCAATGCTGGATCCCTACCACACTGTGCAAGGCCAGGGATCAAACTCACATCCACAGGGATCCTACTTTCCTACTTGTTACTGCTGAGCCCTGACAGGAACACCTGGAATTAATTAAAATTCTGAATCTAAATTCTTCCTACTAGAAGCTCAACTCCATAAAAGTTCCAATCACTAAACCCAGGATCTAGAATAGTGTCTAGCCTTTAGTAGGTGCTCATTAAATGCACAATTTTTTTTAAACAAAGTATCTTTAAGGTTTACAGGTAGAAACGCTCATTCAATAATAAATTTATTGATACTATCATGTGACAGGTACTGTGCTAAAAATAAATAAAACACAATTCCTTGCCCGTAAGGAACACAAAGTCTGCTGGAATATTCGTAACCTTTTCCACCTCTAAACATATTTTAATTCTCCTGCCAAAATATTTTGCTGGAAAAAATGTTCAAAGAAGTAAAGCATCAGAGAATGAACGGAATAGGAAAGAATTTTTCATAAAAATACTTAATATGCATGTATATTTACCAAGTTCATTAAAGAATTAAAATTGTGTATCAGGGATAGATAAGTAATAAGAAAAATAAAATATAATTGATAATTAAAAATCTTGAACTCTATTTTTTCAAGATTGGTCTTTTTTCCCAAAACTCTATTCTATAGATATTTTAAATAAGATGAAGGAATAAGTGCCACTGAAAGACAGAAAAATAAAACCTTGTTTTGTTGTTAGGGTCTGAATTTAAGAGTTTCAACATTAGTTATTATTCTCCTGGGCATCTATCCAGAGAAAACAACGTCTTGAAATGACACATGTACTCCAATGTTCATTGCAGCACCCTACACAATAGCCCACACATGGAAACAACCGAAATGTCCATCAAAAGAGGAGTGGATAAAGAAGATGTGGTACATACACACAATGGAATATTACTCAGTCATTAAAAGGAAAGAAATAATGGCATCTGCAGCAACATGGAGAAACCTAGAAATCACCATGCTAAGTGAAGTTGGTCAATGAGAAACCAACATCAAATGTTATCACTTACATGTGGAATCTAAAAAAAGGACACAATGAACTTCTCTGCAGAACAGATACTGACTCACAGACTTTGAAAAACTTATGGTTTCCAAATGAGATAGGTTGGGGGGGTGGGGGGATGCGCTGAGATTTTGGGATGGAAATGCTAAAAAATTTGGTTATGATGACTGTCATACAACTATAAATGTAATAAAATTCATTGAGTAATATAAAAAGGCAAAAAAATAGTTATTATTAAGTAGTAAGTAAAACATTCACAAACTTCAGTATGTCAAACTACTGTTAGCAAGAAATATTTGGGACAAAACTTTTCACTAAGTGTGGCACACAGGTTATGTTACAACAGTGGGACTGAGGGAGTTCCCTTTGTGGCTCAGTAGTAATGAACCTGACCAGTCTCCATGAGGATGAAGATTTGTTTCCTGGCCCTGCTCATTGGGTTTAGGATCCAATATTGCTGTGGTGTAGGTCGCAGACATGGCTCAGATCCCATGTTGCTGTGGCTATGGCACAGGCTGGCAGCTGTAGCTCCAATTGGACCCCAAGCTGGGAACGTCCATATGCTGCACATGTGGCCCTAAAAAGCAAAAAAAAACAAAAACAAAAACAAACAAAAAAAAAAACCAACAACAACAACAAAAAAACAGTGGGACTGAAAGCCAATCTAATAGTTTAGATAAGAGGTCTAGAAATAAAGCTACAAACAGTAAAATAGTACAGAAGTATACTGTTTAATGAGGGAACGGGTAGGGATTTAAAGCAACATAAAGAAGGTTACCTAATTTAGTCGATAAGGGTCTATGAAAATTTCCTTCCATAGAGAAGATGATATTTGAGAAGAATCTTAAGAATTGAATAGATTAAAACTAACTGCAAGACACAAAACCAACATAAAAAAATCAATTGTATTTCTATATAATAGCTCAGAGCATTCTAAATAAGAAACTAAGAAAAAACAGTACTTAAAAATACGATCAAAAAAACTAATACTTAGGTATAAATTTAACAAAAGAAGCATGAGATTTGTACACAGAAAACTACAAATCATTGCTGAGAGGAATTAAAGATTTAAATATACAAAAAGACATATCATGTCCATCAATCAGAAGACTTAATATGGTTAAGATGGCAATACTCCCTAAAATGGACCACAGATTCAATATAATCATTATAAAAATATAAGTTGGCTTTTTGCAGATATTGACAAGCTGATCCTAATATTCAGATGGAAATTCAAAGGACAAAGAGTAACCAGAATAATGTTTTAAAAGGTGACCAAGTTTATTCACTTCCCAATTTCAAAAGATACTACGAAGTTATAGTAATCAAAACAGTGTGACACTTATATAGGGAAAGACATATAGATCAACAGAATAAAGTTGTAATTTCAGAAATAAACCATTATAGCAATGCTGAACTGATTTTCAACAAGGGTAGCCAAACAATGAACTTTTTTTTTCAACAAGGGTGTCCAAACAATTCAATAGGAATCAAAAAGTCTTTTCAACACAGAGTGCTAGAAAAACCATATATCCACAAGCAAGAGAATGAAATTAGACATCTACCTCACATAACATAAAATTAACTCAAAATTGGTCAAAGGCCTAAATGTCAGAGCTAAAACAATATAACTCAGAAAAAAAACAGAAATGTAAAATTTTACACTCTTGGGTTAGGCAGTGTTTCATGGATATCACACTAAAGCATAAGCTTTATTGCTTAAGAAATTGCTTTAGTTTTTAAGAAAAAAAATAAACTGAGCTACATCAAAACTTAAAACTTTTCTGCATCAGGGAACACAATCATGAAAGTGAATAAACAATCCACAGAATGGGAGAAAATATTTGCAGATAACAAATTCAGTCTGATACCTGTATACTAAATATACAACTAGTAAAACTCAGTAATAAAAAGGCAACTCAATCTAAAACTAGGCAAACACTTTGGATAAATGTGTCCATAAAGAAGATTTTTTAAATGGCCAATAAGTACATGAAAAGACATTTAACATCACTGATCATTAAGGAAGTCAAAATTACAATGAGATACTACTTCATACCCACTAGGATAGATATAATCAAAATGAGAGATAACAACAAGTGTTACGAAGAATGGGGGAAAATTAGGACCCTCACACATTACTTTGGAAAACCGTTTCCCAAAAAGTTAAAAATAGAGTAACCATGACTCAGTAATTTCACTCTTAGATATATACCCAAGGGAAATGGAAATACACGTCCACTCAAAAAAATGTACACAAATGTCCAATGCAGTACTATTTTTAACAGCCAAAAGTGGAAACAATACAAATGTCCATCAACTGATTAATGAATATACCAAGCAAGACTTCAGATCTGAAGGATGGATAAAGAGTTTTATAGACAACAAACCTCTTTTACAAGAAATGTGAAAGGTACTTCTCTAAGCATAAAAGGCTACAGCAAGAAATATGTAAACTGCAAAAGGAAAAATTCCATTGGTAAAGGCAAACATACCGTAGAGGTAGTGGATCAAAGACTTATAAGGCTAATAGGAAGATTAAAAAACAAAAGTAGCAAAATCATCTTTATACACAGTAAGTAGGTAAGGGATACACAAAACAAAAAAATGCAAAATATGACTTCAAAAACACTAAATGTCAGGGAAGAGGGCAGACGATAGGTGGGAAGTAAAAATGCAGAGCTGTTAAGAATGCATTCAAAGGAAATCATCCTATTTACCACCATATCAAAAAGAATAAAATAACCTAGAAATAAAACTACCTAGAGAGACAAAAGAACTGTACTCTGAAAACTGTAAGATGCTAATGAAAGAGATCAAAAATGACACAAATAGTTGGAAAGATATACCATGCTCTTGGGTTGCAAGAATCTACTGTCAAAATGACTATACTATCCAACACAATCTACGGAGTCAATCCAATCCCTATCAAATTACCAGAAGAGAACAAGAACAAAACATTTTAAAATTTGAATGGAAACACAAAAGACCATGAATAGCCAAAGCAATATTGAAAAAGATAAATGGGACTGGAGGAATCAGGCTCCCTGACTTCAGGCTATACTACAAAACTACAGTTATCAAAATAGTAGTATAGTACTGGCACAAAAACAGAAATAGATCAATGGACAGGATAGAAAGCCCAGAAATAAATGCAAGCACCTATAGTCAACTAATCTATGGCAAAGTAAACAAGAACATACAGTGGAAGAAAGACAGTCTCTTCAATAAGTAGTGCTGGGAAAACTAGACACTTACATGTAAAAGAATGAAATTAGAACACTCTGTAACACTGTACACAAAAGTAAACTCAAAATAAATTAAGGCCAGATACTATAAAAACTCCTGCAGGTAAGTATAGGCATAATGCTCTTTAACATAATCACAGCCAACATCTTTAGAATAATGAAAATATTCTAGGATAGTAACAATAAAAGCAAAAATAAATCAGTGAGACCTAAATAAACTCAAAAGCTTTTGCACAGCAAAGAAAACCATTTAAAAAACGAAAAGACAAACCACAGAATGGAAGAAAATCTTGGCAAATGATGCAAAAGACAAGGACCTAATCACCAAAATATATAAACAGCTCATACAACTCAACAACAAAAAAAAAACCCAATCGAAAAATGGGCAGAAGACCTAAACAGACATTTCACCAAAGAATACATATGGCTGGCCAGTAGGTACATGAAAAAATGCCCAAATTTACTAATTGTTAGAGAAACACAAATCAAAACTACAATGAGGTACCACCTCACACTTGTTAGAATGGCCATCGTTAACAAGTTGACAAATAACAAATGCCAGAGACAGTGTGGAGAAGAGGGAACCCTCCTTCACTGTTGGTGGGAATGTAAATTGGTACAACCACTGTGGAACACAGTATGAAGGTTCCTCAGAAAACTAAATATAAAACTACCACATGATCCAGCAATTCTACTCCTGGGCATATATCCAGACAACACTTTCATTCAAAAAGATACATGCACCCCTATGTTCACTGCAGCACTACTCACAATAGCCAAGACATAGAAACAACCTAAATGTCCATCGACAGATGAAAGGATTAGAAAGATGTGGTACATATATATAATGGAAACTACTCAGCCATAGAAAAGGACAAGATAATGCCACAGGCAGCAACATGGATGAAACCAGAAAGTCTCATACTAAGTGAAGTCAGAAAGAGAAAGACAAATACCATATGATATCACTTATATGTGGAATCTGAAATATAGCACAAATGATCCTATCTACAAAACAGAAAGAGATTACAGACATGGAGAGCAGACTTGCAGTTGCCAGGGAAGAGGTGGGAGGAAGTGGGATGGATGGGGAGTTAGGAGTTGGTAGACGCAAACTATTACATTTAGTATAGATAAGCAATGGAGTTCTACTGTACAGCAGAGGGAGCTATGTCCAATCTCTTGGCGTAGACCATGATAAAAGGTAGTATGAGAAAAAGAATGTACATATATGTATGACTGGGTCACTATGTTGTACAGCAGAAATTGACACAGCACTGTAAATCAACAATTCTCTGATTTTTAAAAAAGGATGCATTCAAACTTAAGAAATCATCAATTTAAAATAACCGCATACATAAAGGTTACTATACATGAACCACAAAGCTCACATGTACACCAAAAACACACCAAAAATCTACCACACACACACACACACACACACACTGAGAGAAATGGGTACAGGCATAAAATTTAAGGTAGTCATTGGGAGTTCCCTCATGGTGCAGTGGGTTAAAGATCCAGTGTTGGTGCTGCTGTAGCTCTGGTCACTGCTGTTGTGTGAGTTCAGCCCCTGGCGCAGGAACTTCTGCATGCCCCAGGTGCAGCAAAACAACAAAAACAAAAGTAAATAAAATTCAGAAAAGACTGTTAAGTAATAATAACAGTAACAACAACAATAATAATATAGTCATCAAATCACAAGAGAAAAGAGCAAAAGAAGAAGGAATAAAAAAGAACTAAAAAACGAGTAAACAATAAAAATGACAGTAAGTACATACCCATCAGTAATTACTTTAAATGTAAATGGACTAAATGCTTTCATGAAAAGACAAAGAGTGGTTGAATGGATTAAAAAGAACCATGAAAAATACTTCTTACAAAAGGCTTACTTCAAATCTAAAGACACATATAGACTAAAAGTGAAAGGATGCAAAAGGTATACTACACAAATGGAAATGAAAATAAAAACTGTAGTGGCTATATATCTGGAATATTATATATATAACAATAGTAATAGATAAAATAGAATCTAAAACAAAGACTGTAACAAGGGACAAGAACATTACATAATCCAAAAATAAGATATAACAGCTGTAAAAATAGCCAATATAGGAATACCTAATATCATAAAGCAAATATTGACACACATAAAGGTCCACAGTGACAGTTACAAAGGTAGCAGGAGACTTGAACACCCCACTTACATCAATGGAAAAATCATCTAGGCAGAAAAATCAATAAGGAAACACAGGTCTTAAATGACACATTAGTTTAGATGTACTTAATAGATATATACAGAACATATCATGCAAAAGCACCAGAACACACATTCATTTCAATTGCACGTGGAACTTTCTCAAGAACAGATTAAATGGTAGGTCACAAAATAAATTTCAATGAATTTAAGATGACGAATTATATCAAGCATTTTGTCTGACCACAATGCTATGAGACTGGAAATCAACTACAAGAAAAAAAAAAAAAAAAAAAACGGATAAAAAAAACCCACAGATATGTGGAGGCTAAACAATATACCAATAGGGAGTTCCCAACATGGATCCATGGAAACAAACCCAACTAGTATCCATGAGGACGCTGGTTTGATCCCTGGCCTCACTCAGTAGGTTAAGGATCCAGTGTTGCCGTGAGCTATGGTGTAGGTTGCACACAAGTCTTGGAGCCTGCATTGCTGTGGCTGGGGTGTAGACCAGCATCTGTGGCTCCAATTTGACCCCTAACCTGGGAATTTTCACATGCTGCAGGTGCAGCGCTAAAAAGGAAGCCCCCAACAACAACAAAAATATGCTAATAAGCAACCAACTGGTCACAGAAATCAAATAATACTTGGAGGAAAATGAAAACGGAAACACAATGAATCAAAATCTTTGGAACAGGAGTTCCCATTGTGGCTCAGGAGAAACGAATCTGACTAGTATCCACGAGGACACAAGTTAGATCCCTGGCCTTGCTCAGTGGGTTAAGGACCCGGCGTTGCCATGAGCTGCAGTTTAGGTCAGACACAGCTCAGATCTAGTGTTGCTGTGGCTGTGGTATAGGCCAGCAGCTACAGTTCCAACTTGACCCCTAGCCTGGGGACTTCCATATGCTGCAGGTGTGGCAGAAAGAAAGAAAGAAGAAAGGGAGGAAGGGAGGAAGGGAGGAAGGGAGGAAGGGAGGAAGGGAGGAAGGGAGGAAGGGAGGAAGGAAGGAAGGAAGGAAGGAAGGAAGGAAGGAAGAAAGAAAGAAAGAAAGAAAGAAAAGAACAGAACATACCAATATCACTGATAAACATAAATGCAAAGTCTTCAGAGTTCCCACTGTGGTGCAATGGGATTGGCAGCATCTGGGGAGCACTGGGACACAGCGTCAACCCCTGGCCTGGCACAGTGGGTCAAGGATCTGGCACTGCTGCAGCTGTGGCTTAGGTCCCAAACAGGGCTCAGTTCTGATTCCTTGCCTGGTAACTACATATGCTACAGGGTGGCCAAAAAAATGGAAAAATAAAATTAAAGTAAAATTAAAATACTCAATAAAATACTAGTAAACCTAATTCAACAACCCAAAAGAGTATCATACATCATCATCAAGAACAATTTATCCCAGGGATGGAACAATGGTTCCATATCCACAAATCAATCAATGTGATACACCCACCACAATAACAAATTAAACAATAAAAATCATATGATCATCTCAATAGATGCAAAATATTTTTGACAAAATTCAACATCCATTTACAATAAAAATCTTTCAACAAAGCGGGTATAGACAGAACATACCTCAACATAACAAAGGTCATATAGGAAAAACCTACAGCCAACATCATATGCAATAGTAACAAGCTGAAAGCATTTTACTCTTAGATTAGGAGCAAGACAAGGACGCCCATTCTCACCAGTTTTATTCAACGTGGTATTGGAAATCCTAGCCACTGCAATCAGACAAGAGAAATAAATAAAAGTAATCAAAATTATGGGAGTTCTCGTTGTGGCTCAGTGGTCTATGAACACAACTAGTATCTGTGAGGATGCAGGTTCAATCCCTGGCCTTGCTCAGTAGGTTAAGGATCCTCCATTGCCATGACCTGTGGTGTAGGTCACAGATGCAGCTCAGATCCCACGTTGCTGTTGCTGTGGCTGTGGCGTAGGCCAGCAGCTGCAGCTCTGATTCGAACCCTAGCCCGGGAACATCCAAATATGCCACAAGTGTGACCCTGAAAAGCAAAAAAAAAAAAAGTAATCCAAATTAGAAAGGAAGAAATAAAACTGCCACTATTTGCAGATGGAATGATACCACATACAGAAAATCTTAAAAAGGCAACAAAAAACTATAAAAACTCATCAATGAATTCAGTAAAGTTGGAAGAAACAAAATTAATATACAGAAATTTGTTTGCACTTCTATACACTAAAAACAAACTAACAGAAAGAGAAATTAAGAAAACAACCCCATTTACAATTTGTATCAAAAAGGATAAATACCTAGGAATAAGTCTAACCAAGGACATAAAAGATCTGTACTTGGAAAACTGTAAGAAACTATCACACTGATAAAAGAAACTAAAGATAACACAACAAATGTAAAGATATATTTATGGATTGGAAAATTAATATTGTTTAAATGACCATCTTATCCAAGGCCATCTACAGATTCAATGTAATACCAACGAATTTTTTTTTACAGAATTAGAATAATTCTAAAATTTATACAGAAACAAACAAAAACCTCCAAGTAACCAAGATAATGTTGAGAATGAAGAACAATGCTGGAGGTATCAAACTCCCAATCTTGAGGTATACTACAAAGCTACAATAATCAAAACAGTGTGGTACTGGCATAAAAATAGACACAGAGAACAACAGACACAATAGCAGAATAGAGAGTCTAGAAATAAATCCACACTTGTATGGCCAATTCATCTCATATATTTATTGCCTCTTCAATAAATGGTGCTGGAAAAACTGGGAAGCTATATGCAAAAAAATCAACCTGGAGTATTTTTGCACACCATGTACAAAATAAGCTCAATAAAGATTTTATACTTAAATGTAGACCTGAAACTAACTTTTAGAACAAAAGTGATCTTTGACATTGGTATTAGCCATGTTTTTTGGATAGATTTTCTCAGGAAAGTTAAACAAAAGCAAAAACAAAAACAAATAGATCCAGTAATGTTGAAAAGTTTTTGCACAGTCAACAAAACCACAAACAAAACAAAAAGGCATCCTAGTGAATGGAAGAAGCTATTTGCAAAAAACATACTTGATAAGGGGTTAATATCTAAAATATATCCCCAAAATGCATATAATTCAACATCATAAGACATAAAACCTGATTAAAAATAAACACAGGACATGACTAGACATTTTCCCAAAGACATACAGATAGCCAACAGACACATGAAAAGAGACCCAACATCACTGACTATCAGGGAAATACCAGTCAAAACCACAACGAGACAGCAATTCATATCTGTCAGGACGGCTATTATCAAAAAGAAAATAATTGTTGTTGAGGATGTGGAGAAAAGGGAACCCTAGTTCACTCTTGGTGGGAATATAAATTGGTGCATCCATTAATGAAACAGTATGATGGTTCCTCAAAAAATTAATAACAGAACTACTATATGACCCAGTAATTCCACTTCTGGCTATTTTTCAAAAGAAAACAAACAAAAAAGACAACTTTTGCTATATGCACCCCTATTATTCACTGCAGCATTATTCACAGTAGCCAACATATGGAAGCAATCTAAATGCCCATTGATAGATAAATGGATAAAAACACAGTATGTATATAAAATGGAGTATTACTTTGCCATAAAAAAGAGTGAAATCTTGACATCTGTGCCAACATGGATGGACCTAGACAAAACTAGGCTAAGTGAAATAAATCAGAGAGAGATAAATATCACATTATTTCACTTAAAATCAAAACAAGGAGTTTTCCCGTCGTAGCTCAGTGGTTAACGAATCCGACTAGGAACGATGGGGTTGCAGGTTTGATTCCTGGCCTTGCTCAGTGAGTTAAAGATCCGGCGTTGCCATGAGCTGTGGTGTAGGTTGCAGACACGGCTCGGATCCTGCATTGCTGTAGCTGTGGTGTAGGCTGGCAGCTGTAGCTCCGGTTAGACCCCTACCCTGGGAACCTCCATATGCCATGGGTGCAGCCCTGAAAAGACAAAAAAAAAAAAAAAATTAAAACAAAAGAACCAAACTAACAGAAAAAGACTCATAGATATTGAGATCAAATTTGTGGGTGGAAGAGAGGAATGAAATAGGTGAGGAAGATTAAAAGGTACAACCTTCCAGTTATTAAATAAATAAGTCACAAGGAAGTAATGTACAGCATAGGGAATACAGTCAATAATATTAAAATAATTTATATGGTGACAAATAGTGAGTAGACTTAGGGTGATCATTTTGTAATATATAAAGATATTGAATCACTTTATTACACCTGAAGTTAATATAATACTGTAAGTCAATTAAGCTTCAATTTTTTAAATGTTAATAATTAACAACTGATTAATGGATAAATAAAACAGTATATTCATTAACTGGACTATTACTCTGTCACTTTAAAAAATGAAATAATATAAATGTTATGACATGATATACAATGAAGATCTTATGCTAAATAAAATAAGTCAGACACAAAAGATTTCTTCTTGAATGATTCAATTTCTATGAAATACCCGACATAGGCAAATCCAAAGAACAGATTAGTGGCAGCCAAGTTACAGGCTAGGGGAGGGGGTGATGGAGAGTGACTTTAATAGGTACAAGGTTCCCTTTTTAGGTGGTGAAAAAGTTCTGGAGCTAGGTTGTAACAGTTACACAACATTGTGAATGTACTATATGCCACTGAAATTTACATTTTAAAATGATAGATTTTATGCTGTGTTTTACCTCAATTAAAAAAAAAAAAGGAATGATATACTGATACATGTAATAGCATGGGTGACCCATGAAATCATTATACTAAATGAAAGAAACTAATCATGGGGTTCTCTTTGTGGCTCAGTGGGTTAAGAACTCGACTAGTATCCATGAGGATGAGGGTTCAATCTTTGGCCTCACTCAGAGGGTTAAGTATCCAGCATTGCCGCAAGCTGCGGGGTAGGTCACAGATATTGCTTGGATCTGGCATTGCTATGGCTGTGGCATAGGCCAGTGGCTACAGCTCCGACTGGACCCCTAGCCTGGGAACCTCCATATGCCGCGAGTACGACCCTAGAAAAGGCAAAAAAGACAAAAAAAAATAAAGAATTAGCCAAGAAAACGAAGGGTTGATATAATATAGGAATAAAACAACATAAAGAACAAGGATATAAAAATAGACAGAACAAAATCACCACTGCTCTTGAACACTCCCTACTATCTTGTTCCAGAGTAATTATCACCTGACCTGTAAGACTAGGAAATACAAGACACTGTTAGATAGGAAGAATAGGAATATATCCTGGGAGAAGTAAACAACAAATAAATGTTCACTATGAAGTACAAGCAAATATAAACAAGCAAGTATTTCAGTAGAATGTATAAAAATGACAGAGATCATACGTTATGGACTCCATTTTCCCAATGATGAAGAAGTCAGGTAACCAATTGAGAGTGAAGAGTATCATAAAGGAATTGAAAGTTTAAAGAGAATAATAAAAATTCAGGTGTTTCCCTGAAAGAAATAGGAAAGAATCCTCTTCTTGCTTCTGACACTCTTGACCTTTTTCATCCTTAATAAAATTCCACATTTCAGTCTTCTCAATTTTCTATTTGTTAAGAGTTGAGTAATTATATTAATACAATTCTTAGGGTCAAAATATTTGCTGAAAAATCAAATAACATCACAAAATCAAAACCATGATCCCCTTCTCTCCCTCCTTCATTTTAGCACCTTGACATCCTAACAAAAACAGCTGGACTAAGGAGACTTGCTGAAAAGTTGCTTTGTGAAAATGGACCTTGACTATTCAGTCCCTAATCCGTGCATTGATGCAACATATCCCATACTCAGTGTAAATCTTAATCGGATATAACTAACTTCTGTATATATACCTTTGTTTAGACCATATGTCAAGTCCCAGTTAAGAGTCTAAATAGGACACAGCCAGAGTCCCCAGTATGAGGCTTCTCTACTAAAGGTAGAACTGAAAATAAGAAGACAGAACCATGTCACAGAACAGTGGGTCCCTCCTGTTGTCACTCCCATTGTCTTCCTCTTTCACTCTCACAAAAGATGGCCATGCCTAATCCCTAAAAAATGTGAACAGAAATGACAGAATATTTGGAATAAACCCATAATCTCCCAAAGTGACCTCTTCAAAGGAATAAATATACCTTCAAAGGTATAGGATCTGATATGTTTATTAGAAACCAATTCATTTGCCCCATAATCATATTTCGAATAAACACGTATAAGAGTTGAACAGAGATTAACTATGGTTATTAAATATTATATTCCTCCTCTATACAGGAGAATTAAAACCAAGAATGTGCAACAGACTTAGACACTGCAGTGCCACTATATAAACTGTGCTTTGAGGACATTAAAAACAATCCATGGAAAAACACCTGCCTATATAAAGAGCTTGAGTAAGTAGGTGCTACCCCATTTTTATGGTTGTCAAGTAGCTGATATTCATTAAATCAAAATATATTAGGAGCATACCTTTTTGTTTCTTTGTTTGTTTTTGATTTTTTTTAGGACCACAGCTGCGGCATACGGAAGTTCCCAGGCTAGGGGTAGAACTCGAGCTAGACCTGCTGGCCTACACCAAAGCCACAGCAATGCCAGATCCGAACCGCATCTACAACCCACATCGCAGCTCACGGCAACACTGGATCCTTAACCCACTGAGCAAGGCCAGGGATCGAACCTGTGTCCTCATGGATACTAGTCGGACTTCGTTACCACTGAGCCACAAAGGGAACTTCCAGGTGCATACCTTTTTGTTTTGTCATTGCGGTTATACTGGTGTTGCTAATCTGAATAAGAAAATGTACTGTTTTGTTTTTCTTTTTTTCCTTTTTTTTTCTCCCCTGCACCTGAGGTATATCCCAAGCTAGGTGTGAAATCACAGCTGCGGCTGAGGCCTACACCATAGCCACAGTAAACCCAGATTCGAGCCACATCTACAAACTACGCTGCAGCTTATGGCAATGCCAGATCCTTAACCCACTGAGCCAGGCCAGGGATCAAACCACATCCTCATAGAGACAACATCAGGTCCTTAACCTGTTGAGTCAGGTTAAGGACCTTACCATATTCAGCCAATGGTAACTCCCATTGTTCTTATTTTTTTAAGGGAAATGGTTCCCACTGGATCAGGCAGGTAATTTGTTTATGTATTTCTTGACTTCCACCACAGTAATATATAGTTTTAATCATTACAAAAATAATAAACTAGATGTCAAGAATAGTAATTGCATCACATACCAAGTGCTTAAGGAGCTATCTCTAATTGTAAAGAATGCTTCTCCATATGACTGAATTTTCTAAATTGATACAATGAGCATGAGTTTATTTTAAAAAATACATAATCATCTAGAATTCCTATAATTTTTATCTATCCAGGTAAAAGTATCTCAAATAAAAAGTGTATAAAAACTGCTTTTAGAAAACTTATACTAGATTATTCTTCTTAAATATGAACGATTGATATAATCCCTTAAGACGTGTACATTTCAGATTCTTGATCACAGAGAAGAAAAAATGGCAGGAAGTTGTACTCTTAAATTAAGTCAGTTAGCAAAAAAAACATCATGACCAATTATTTGGAACAGCTGCAACTGAGTCACTGTGCTAAATTTTAAAACCAGCCTAACTTTGTCTAACAAATACCAAAACACATCTTAAGGATTTAAAGATACAGATAGTAATTTTGGTTCTCGGTTTATTTTCACTGGCCTTTGGTTTGTGGAGTTCTGTCATTGCTGTTTGTTTATTGATTTGTTTGTAAGCAATACTTGTCAAGTTGCTAACCAACTGGTTAAGTATAACCAATATACTTAACATAAAGAGTATATCTATATTCATTAACAGAACCTCAAAAAAAAAACATAAACATGGTATCTGTAGTTTCATTTCATTAAAGTATTTGAAAAAGTGAGCGGAAGTCTTGGGAAAAACTTTTTTAAAAAAATTTAAAACTGGGAGTGCCAGTCTTTAAGGATTTTGTATTTCACTGCCTTTATAAATTTGTCTGACAACCTTTTTCTACCTACACATACTTTTATCATCATTTTTATCACATTTTAGCAGATTCCACTTCAGGTCATAGTGAATTGATGTTTTCTCAAATTCTTTGAAAAAGTTCTTGTCTCTTTTTCCAGTGACTGTTCACACAGGCTTGTTCAACAGTCACTTCAAACACTTTAGTCACTTCTCAAATAAACAATTACAGTAGTATCAATTAACAACTGTCAATTTGGCAAAAGCCAAGAAAAATCACTCAAAATCATTTGCCTTGTTTTTTCTGTTTTTTTTTTTTTTTTTTTGGCCTTTTTACTGCCACACTTGCGGCATATGGAGTGCGGCATATGGAGGTTTCCAGGCTGGGGGTTGAATTAGAGCTGTAGCCACTGGACTAAGCCACAGCCACAGCAACACCAGATCCCAGCCATGTCTGCAACCTACACCACAGCTCAAGGCATTGATGGATCTTTAACCCACTGAGCAAGGCCAGGGATCAAACCTGCATCCTCATGGATGCTAGTCAGATTCGTTCCCGCTGAGCCATGACGGGAACTCATTTTTGCCTTGTTTTTCAACTGACCATACAACATGTTGCTCCCAATGTCCTTAACTCTTTGACTGTTCTCATCAAAAAGGTTAACAGTCTTAAACAAGTTTATTTTCCCTGGACACATTTTTTTCAGTTGCTGAAATCAACTGTGCTTTAATTAATTCACCACAGTAAATGGACTGGCTAACAAATGAGCCACTCAGAAACTTGATTCAAAATTCATTTTCATTTTTTAAATTTTCTAATTTCCCAAATGGGAGTACTCTGATGGGTGCCGAGTAAGGTAATGTCAACATATATGTATGCTTTCAGCACAATTATAACATCAGTACATAAGAAACACAAGGCTTTGTCATCTAATTCGATCCACACTACTATACTTTAAAACCATAACCCTGAGGTCTACTTTTTTTCTCTTCTTGTTTCGACATGATGGGTATGCACTAGTAAGTAAAAATAAATAGAACTGAATATCAGAGTACAGCAGTACATGGCACTCAAAATGCTGTTCAGTTTTGTTTTGTTTTTGTCTTTTTAGGACCTCACCTGCAGCATATGGAAGTTCCCAGGCTAGGGGTCGAATTGGAGCTGCAGCTGCCGCCCCACACCACAACCACAGCAATGTGGAATCCCAGCAGTGTCTGCGACCTGCACCACAGCTCATGGCAAAGCCAGAGCCCTAACCCACTGAGTGAGGCCAGGGATCGAAACTGCGTCCTCATGGCTACCGGTAAGGTTCGTTACCACTGAGCCACAACGGAACTCCAAAATGCTGCTGAGTTTTAACTGCATCACTGCAATTTGGAGTAGACAAGCAGAGATGCAAAGCAAAGAGTTTCCCAACTACTCAACTTTGACATTATAGTGCAGAAAAAGCCATAAACAAGACAAGCAAATGAATGTGACTGTGTTCCAAAGGAACTTTATAAACACCGAAATTGAATTCCATATAGTTTTCATGAGTCATATAATGTTCTTCTTCTGATTTTTTTAAACACTTAAAAATGTAAAAATCATTAACTCACAGGTCACACAAAATGAAAGTAGAGCAGATTGTAGCTCAAAGGCATTAATTTGCTAACCCCTAACCAAACCCATCAATGTAGTGAGAGATTTAAAATCAGAACATTCTGGAAAACTTTTTCCTTCACTCCTAGGACCACATTTTAGACATAATGAAACATAATTCTATGATATTAATTTGAATGAAACAGAAGATCCCCTTTTCGGACAATAAAAAGCCAAAATATGGAAGAAGATGATCTGAATTGAACCATAACAAAGCAATTTTCTTCAGCCATAACTGGCTAGGCATTTCACCATAACTTAATGAGAAATATTGGAAATTAACACTAGAAATACACAATAGTTACATCTGCATATTACTCTGCTTTACTGTACATATTTATACCTAAATTGACCTTAGCTAATTATTGAACATTGCACATTGTGTCATTTCTAAATATTTCCCTTGTCTTTACATAGCCTCAGGTAGAGAGGCCCTGCGACATCGTTGAGGAGAGAACAAACTGTAAACACTATGGCAATGTACTGTATTCTCCCAACCCTGTATAGATAACTACCTTAAGTTACGGTCCCTCAGGACAAATAACTTATTAAAGGCCAAACTAATAGATGGCAAAAGAAATATTCCATATCAGCTTTGTCTGCCTCCAAAACCTATTCTCTTTACCTGAATCCAATAAAGCCAATCAACATTAAATGCTCTGTTGTTCAAAGTACAACCAATTTTTTTCTTAGAGTTTTTTTATGAGAATATGTTTACTTGTTTGAAAAATTGTTTTGATTTTTCTTTTTTGTTTTGGCCACGGCCATCGCATGTGGAAATTCCCAGGCCAGGTATCGAACCCATGCCATAGCAGCAATGCTAGCTACTACAGTGAAAAGGCCAGATCTTAACCCGCTGCACCACAAAGGAAATCCTCTTCAAGTTTTTAAGTAATTTTAAATGACAGAAATGACAGTCAGTATTGATCCTAAATGTATCTTCTATAGCAGATACAATTTTAAAGTCATAACCATAGAACAGACATTCTAATAATTAGCAGACACTAGACATATACCATTCAAACTCTTAAAAGTTTTATATACCAATAATCATAAAAAATCTAAAGTAAAATTCATTTGCTTCATAATGCAACAAGTGTATAAAAATTAAATACTTTTGTAATAAAAAGAATTACAGCACATTAAAAGTGGCTGGAAAAAAACCACAGAGATCATCTAACACAGTGTCTTGACTTTACAAATCCAAGTGTGAAACTTAAAAGTTCACAGAACTAATGAATGGAAGAGGTAGGACTAGAGCCCAGAAGACCTGATTCCTAGCACAATGCTTACTCCTATTCTTTATTTATAATCAATTCTCAGAGGAGACCGCATAAACTCTTCACTATTTCCTATATGAAAGTATAAAAATGGACTTTCCAGTATGTGAGTAAAGTGAGTTTGGCTAACCAGAAATGGCCCTGAATTTCTCTTTGGTAACATTAGAATAATCGTGTTTATAGTTTGCCACTAGTAGTATCATTGCCAACCTAAATGAGTATTATTCATTTATCTATCGAACAATAATGAATTCAAACTATGTAATAAATAAAACATAGCAAATATTGTAAGTAGCTCAGAATCTTGTGAAGAGAGACACACATAGATCATTTTATTATAGTGTCATAAGTAGAAAACTGAAAAATGCACAGTCCCTTTGGAATAAATATATTGTTATTTAACATAACGAAAATAAATTAGGTTCTTCATCAGCAAAAAAGAACTTCATAAGATGCCATTTAAGTAACTATACTAAAGAATATAATAGGTCATTAGACAGATACAATTCATACCACATCTACATTTAAAAGACACTGCAACTGTAGTTCATCATGTTATGGTTTTCACCCAAATTTCTCCTGACTTGCTTTGTACTCTCCAGGCAGTATGTTTGAGGAACAGAAGTTCTTTTAATATAATACAATTTACCAATCATTTGCTATATGGTGACTGTTTCCACCTATTAAGAATTGTTTTCACATCCCAAAGTCATGATTATTTTCCTAAATTATCTTTAGAACTTTATTATTATGCTTTCATGTTTAAATCTGAGAAAGATAACTTTGCACAGGATAAGATAAGAGGAAAATACAATTTCTTTCCCATCAGTATATAACATTTGACTTTGCACCATTTATTTAAAGGACAGTCTCTCCCCACTGCTTTGCTGTGATTTTCTGTCACAAATCCAAGTGCCCACACATTTACGGTTTTGTTTCTGGATTCTCTATTCTGTTACATTGATATATTTGTCCACCTTTGCACCATTAATTCAAAGTCTTAATTATGGTAGAATCATAATAATTCCTAATATCTGGTTGAGCAGTTGCTTTCACTTTGTTGTCCTAGAAGAGACTTTGTTCTTGGTCCTTTGTATTTCCACATAAATTTTAGAATTAACTTACGAGTTTACTTTAAAAAAGTAAATTAAACTGATGTAATTTTCATTGGGATCACACTGAAATAGATCAGTCTGGGGAGGATTAACATTTTAATAACATTAAGCTTTCCAACACATCAACATTATTTAATCCTATTTCTCTAAAGAACATTTCAGAGTTTTCAGCATGAAAGGCCTTGCGTTATCTTTTCCTGGGTTTATTTCTAGTTATTTGATATAAATCATCATATTTTAGATTTATTTTCTAGCACTGTGTTTATATGGAAATACACTTGATTCCTGTATATTAACTTTGTATCCAGAAATCTTACTAAAATTCGTATTAATTCCAAAAGTATATCTATAATTTTTTTAATTCTCTCCCTAACATCTGCAAGTAATAAAGTTTTTTTCCCCAATCGTAATACAGTTTCTTTTTCTTACCTTATTGTATTGGTTAGAACTTAACAGAAGTGATAAGAGTGGGCATCTTTTTCTCAAATAGAATGTTCCAACATATTAACGTAAGATATCTGCTCTAGAGTCTTTGTAATATTTTTATCAGATGAATAATATTCCTATCAGTTCTTAGTTTGATAAGACTTTATCAAAAATGGATAATGTATTTTATCAAATACATTTCTACATCTAATGACATTATCAAACTTTTTCTCCTTTAGTCTGCTACTGTGAATCACACCGATTTTCAATACACACAATTTAATCATGTTCTATTATCTTTTTTATTTCTTTTTCTTTTTTTTTGTCTTTTTGCCTTATCTAGGGCTGCTCCCGTCTCATATGGAGGTTCCCAGGCCAGGGGTCTAACAGGAGCTGTAGCTGCCTGCCTTCGCCACAGCCACAGCAGCACAGGATCCAAGCCACACCTGCAACCTACACCACAGCTCACAGCAATGCCAGATCCTTAACCCATTGAGCAAGGCCAGGGATCGAACCCGCAACCTCATGGTTCCTAGTCGGATTCGTTACCACTGAGCCACGACGGGAACTCTTTTTTATTTCTTAATAGATTGCTATTTTTCTTATGATTTTCACGTCTACATTCCTGAGAAAAAATGGACCTGTAATACTCATTTATAGCGATGTCAGGTTTGGGTATCAAAGTTTTGCTGACCTCATAAAATGAATTATTATTCTCATTCGTAATACTCTACTTTCACCTATACTCTATTCTCTGAGTATAAGCATTATTTCCTTCTTATGTGTCTTATAAGACATCTGGACTTGAAGATTTCTTTGTAAGAGAGGCCTGAATTACAGACTCAATTTCATTAAGAGTTATAGGACATCTCAAGTTTTCTATTTCATCTTGTAGTAATTTTAGTAAGTTATTTTTTTATTTTTTGCTAAGTTGCTTTTAGTAAGTTGTTCTAAGAATTTGTTCATATCAATTAACTTTATTGTCTTAAGATGGATCACAATATCCTTTAATTACTTCTTAATATATATATAGGGTCTATAGTGATGGACTCTTTCATTCCTGTTAATTGGTTGGTTCTGTCTTCACTCTGCTTTTTACAACAATCACATCAGGTGTTTACCACTTTTACTAATCTTTGTTGATC
The DNA here is from genome assembly GCA_004024745.2 of Catagonus wagneri. NCBI lineage: Eukaryota > Metazoa > Chordata > Mammalia > Artiodactyla > Tayassuidae > Catagonus > Catagonus wagneri. The sequence continues at coordinate 3,250,813 of PVHT020000230.1, read as the reverse complement.
TCTATTTTAGGTTTGCTTTTTCTTTCAATAATTTCTCTCTTGTCTTTATTATTTACTTCATTCTACTTTATTTGGGCTTAATTTGCTGGGGATTCTAATTTTCTTTAGATAAATGCTTAGATCGTAAGTATTTACCCATTCTTCTTTTATAATATGTGCCATTAAAGTTATCAACTATCTTCAAAAACCCTTGCTGCATCATACAAATTTTGACAAATTGTGTTTTACCATTCAGGTAAAAATATTTTTAATGTTTCTTTTTAATTTCTTCTTTAATCCTTGGATTTTTTTAGAAGTCAACTTCTTGATTTCTAAATAAATGAGAATTTTCTAATCATCTTTGTTACTGATTTTCACCACTGTGGCAGGAGAACATAATCTGCATATTTCTTCTTTTCTTTTTCTTTTTAGGACTGCACCTGCAGTATATGTAAGTTTCCCAGGCTAGGGGTCGAATCGGAGCTGCAGCTGCCGGCCTACACCACAGCTACAGCAATGCCAGATCCGAGCCACATCTGCAACCTATGCTGTAGCTTGCACCAATGCTAGATCTTTTCTCTGAGCAAAGCCAGAGATCAAACCCATATCCTCATGAATACCAGTCAGATTCTTAACCCGCTGAGCCACAACAGGAACTCCTTTTTTTTAATTTTTTTGTATATGTCAACTGATTTTCACTGGAAATGGCTTTATGATCCAGGATACAGTCAATTTTGGTATTCCATGTGCATTTGAAAAGAGTATAGGGGGTTCCCTTGTGGCACAGCAGAAACAATTCCACCCTGTATCCATAAGGATGCAGGTTCAAACCCTGGCCTCTTTCAGTGGGTTGGGGATCACAGTCATGAGCTGTGGTGTAGGTTGCAGATGTGGATCGGATACTGAGTTGCAGTGGCTGTGGTGTAGGCTCCGATTCAACCCCTAGCATGGGAACTTCCACGTACCATGGGTGTGGCCCTAAAAAGCAAAAAAAAAAAAAAAAAAAAGATTGAAAAGGGTATGTGATCTGAAGTTGTTGGCTATAGTGCTCTAACAGGTCAGAAGGTATAATACATTAATCACTTTGTTCATATATTCTATATTATTACTAATTTTTCATCTGCTTGACCTACTGAGTATCTAAGAACTCCATTATTTGAAACTTGTGAGTCAGTTGCTATGGTCTTTTTCTTAGTTTCAGTCACATGACCTTGACTTCTGTATACCTAGATATTTTCTGTGTGCATTCAAAACATTTTATATAAAAACTACAGATACTATTTGAGGCCCCTCAAAGATGTTATCTTCCTCCAGAGAGCATTTACTTTGTTTTAACAAGTGACTAGAGTTATTAACAATTCTGGAAACCCTTAACCAAATCAGTGAAGTGGATGATACTAAACTGGCTTCATTTTATAAGTAGATCGTTTTACTTCTGATTCACCTTCACTCCTAAAGCATAGTCCTTCAGGGTCACAAACTAAAGCATGGGGGATTTAGCAGGAAATCTTCCCACTCGGTAGACCCTGAACTCAAATGGTTGCTCCCTTAGCCCCATCCCATGAGTGTGTTGAAAGCTCTTCTCAGCTTCTCAGACGCTCAGTCACCGTTCCTTGAAACATAAATTTCTCCTAAGGGAAAAAGGTCTCACATGCCTCGCTCACCTCTTTGGGTTTCCTTCTTCTCCAGGATCTTGTCCCCACAGTCTTCACTGATGTGTTAGCTCTCTGATACCTTCAAATAGATGATTTTTTATATTTGATCCAGCTTTTCTAGTTGTTTTCAGTGGGTTAGTCCAAATTGCCTAATTCACCATCACCAGAAGTGCACCTCTCAATTTCTCCCATCTGTAAAATGAGGATAATAATGACAACTTCCTCAAATATATTATTAAAAGAGATCATAGTGCCTAATATACATTAAGTGCTCAAGAACTTTTGGCTATGTCCATGAACTACTTACTACTAATTAAAAACAAGGCCCAGTGAATAGATACCTTGTGGTTTTGCCTGCCTAGTATCCATTCTCCTCTAACACCTCAAAATTCCTTTAACGAGTTCTCAACTATCAAGTAATCTTTATGTAGGTGTCAATCAAGGTGCCATATTCTCCTCTGACCAAGGGCAAGCAGCTTAAGCAAAGACAGGCCAGATTGCCTCTCTATTGCTAATGTGAACCACAAGCAAAAAATAGTGAAGCTGATCCATACAAACAGCAAGTAGCACCTTGAACAGGCTATCCATTAGTTTCTACACAGATCAATAGCTACCTGCAAGTTTTGTCTTTTCCAGGGACTAGATACTTAACTTTTCTGAAAGCCAGCCAATATCCTTATAATAAAATTATTTTCTTAGGTTAACCAGTATCCATTTTTTTTGTTCTTGAAGCTAAAATACCCTAATTGATACCTCAAAGGTACCTTACTTTCAAAGATTTTCTACCAGTCCATATAACTTAATCCTTTCTTTCAACTGGAAAAAAATGCAGAAAGGATCCTGACATTACTCAAAGTTGCAGAAATGCTTTTCTCTATTATCATTAAAATATAAGTATTTTATAACTTCTCTATGTGCTGATTTTTTGTTAGTTCTTAGCTCCATTCCTACCCTCTCACACACACCCCCATACTTCAAGGGGCTAGAAGCTGTAGACTACGCCATTTCTCATACTCCCTTGATAGCTGATTTCCAATTAAGTTCTGCCACTGGGAAAGGCTGGTGAAAATTAAGACGACAATAGAAAATAAACCATTTTATTTTCTTCCTCTGTTTCTAGTTCCTGCAGAGGCAGCAGCAGTAGTCCAAGTTCCTCAGCAAAAGTCTGATCATGGACTCTGGCTCCAGCAGCAGTAGCAGCACCAGATAACTATCATGAAAATGCTGGCTACTGCAACAGAAATGCAGTTCTGGTTAGGGGTAGCAATGGGTGAATGCAGGTTCCAGCGTCCTCTGCGGTGAGTCCAGCATCATCAACAAGACTATACAGGTTTCTACATCATTAGAAGAAAAAGTTCCTGTGCTTTCTGCAAAACAGCAGCAGCTCCAAGGGTAGCAGTGATATTCCAATAATCTTAGTACCATGTAGCACATAAGGGCTGTTAAACATCATTTTCATTTTCTTCTCTCCTAGCCCTAAGAGTGGTATTAGCTTCTTGCACTTGCTGATCGTTTCGCAAATTCATCATTCAGTTTTTGCTTCTCCAACACCACCAATACTTTTGGTAATAATTGCCTATATTAAATTTTTTTGAGTATTTAGAGTGGCTTTTGTTTTCCTAAATGCACTTTTGTTTTGCTAATTGCATGGGTCTCTTCTTTTTCTATTTCTCCATCTTTGACTTTCTTTTGTCCACTTCCTCTTTCTCACTCATTCACTCTATTTATAGATCCTCTCTGATTTCCATTTTTCTTTCTTCTTGACCTATTTCTTAATTATATCAATAGTATCTATATTATTACTTATTATAATAACACAGGGCAAAAAGTTGGAATATTTTTAATTTAAATAATTAGCAGCACAAGTACAAAAACAATAATTTCCGCAGAAACTACAACTCTATTAAAATCCAATTTGTATTATAATTACAATTGTCAATACCTAGAAAATATTTTCTGTAAACACTACCAACCACAATTTACCACTTGAGTGGCAACATCATTCTAGCCCAAAAGACTCAAGGCAAGTAATAATTTTAATTAAAATAGAAATTATAATTCATAGCTTTAGGTTATAGTACATGTATCATTTCAAATACATCATCATTGTCGCATAATGACTAGGAAAAACCAAGTACATGTTTTAGGAGATAGCAATAAGACAATGTCAAGACATTTTAACTCATCTGAAAGTTGAAAAATATCACTTGGGATCACAGCCAAACTTCACTTTTGTTCTAAAGGAACTTCTGTTTCAGAGAGAAACCTGCTACCTCTCTTACCCCATTCTTTACCACTTCCCCTCACAGCATACCCAACTCTGCCCACTTAAACTGTCATTCTTTTATTTAAAAGAAAACTGAACTCTCTGCTACGTCACATCTTTCCCAAATCTGGTTTCGCCTACTGGTCCATCCTCAACTTATCTACTTTCTTTATTCAACACAGAGATAAGGGAAATAACCAATACTCACAGAATGACAATGCTAACTCATCTCTCTCTCACACACACACACACACACACACACACACACACAAACACGCACCCCATATGCCCATTTCTGACTATACCAAAATTATCAATTCAGGTTTACCTTCAGGGTTAGCTTTTAGAGTGCTTCTAATACTATTTAAAAATTCCCTGATGCCACACCTTAAAACTGCTTAAACAAGATGTCTTTCCTTTATTATTACTGAACACCTACTATGTGTTAGGCATTCTGCGAACTAACCTCAAAAAGGAACAGAATGATATATACAACTCTTGCCTTCAGTCTTCTCATAAACATAACGTACTAATGACTGGCTTAACTTATAAATAAATATACATTAACGTTATAACTTTATTATTAGTCATTTGGAAAGTTTAAGTTTTTTTTATTATCATCTGCCATTTGAGAAAATACAAATGATTGATTACTCTTTTTTCTAAGTGGTAGAGATTGAGAAGATTAAAGAATAGGACAGGAATGGATGTCCAAAGAATTCATTTGCAAATGGGAAAAAAGTATCAAATGGGAAAACCAGGAATAACAAAAGCTCCCTAGTTTATCATGGCCAGGCCGTTTATCATCACACTTGGGCAGATAAATAGAAATTGCACTGTCATTAGAAACATGGTCTTGGGGCCACAAGAATCACAGCAATCCTGCTTCAAAGACTAATGATTTCTTTTTTCTGTTTTATTAAGGCTATTATGAAGGACCTATGTCCTCAGAGAATTTAATAAAGTTATCATTCTACTCCATATAAACCTAAGGAAAATACTGGTGAAATTTATTATTTCTAAGTATATGGTCAAGTGGGTTTTTTAAAATTTACCTTTTTTTTGGCCATGCCCATGGCATGTGGAAGTTCCTGGGCCAGGGCAAAACAGTAGTGACCCAGGTCACATCAGTTCCCTTAATTCACTGAGCCACCAGGGAACTCCTTGGTGAAATTTAATTATAATTCACCTATTGTTCCTTAGCCTTAAGTAAAACTCTTACCCACATTTTAATATTATTCAGGTCCAAGTGAACATATAATCTGAAGGAATCCCCTAAAGACCAACCAAAAGCAAGTGAACAGGATGTCTGCAACAGAATGGAGAAAAAAAATATTGTACCAAATGATACTGGAGATTATTTTTAGGAAGAAACAATGTACATATAGGAAAATATCTGGATAAGTTACTTCACAGTGGAATGGGAACTTCAAGAGTTGAAACAAAAAAAGAAACATAGCTATCCTGATATATATATAAATTAATAGAAACTGGAGTATAGGAAGGAAATGGAAGAGAAAACAATGGGAAAGCAAAAAGAAGACAGACTAACAATATGGCCATAAATTAGAACCCAAGTAGGCAGAAAGGCTCAGAGCATTTCTTAGAATGGAAGAGTCTAATTCAATTTTGAATTATTCACTACATGGAAACCTCATCATTATCCCTAAGTCTCCAGAGGAATGCTATGAACATGGCTGTCTCATAGGACTAAAATTTTAAAATCCAGGAAATAAAGCTGTCTTCTATATTCAGCTTGACACCAGAGATAAAGGCAAAACATAGAGCAAAAATGATAGTGCAAGGTTGAACTTTCTGTTGTAAATGCAATTAAATGTTCCACAGGTATTAAAAACAAGAATGGAGGATAAACCACTTAATTGAATATATATGCCTGGCACATGACAGATTGTGAAGTAGATGTTGAGAAAATATAATCTTGGAAGAAACATTTATGATAGTCTATTAAGTAAAAAAATTTAAGAAAATACTAAGCAGAATACAAAATTGTACATACACAACTGTGTACACGTAAAACATATGATACATATAGATTAAAGAACTGTTAAAGGAATATGTAAAAATGAACAGTTGTACAGGGTAGTGAGAATATATAGAATTTTATCTTTTTTTAAAAAAGCCTATGATTATTACTTTTTATAATAAAAACAAATAAAATGAAGTCTTTTTTTCTTTTCCTTTTTTTTTTTTTTTTTTTTTTGGCCTTTTTAGGGCCATAGCAACAGCCTAAGGAAGTTCCCAGGCTAGGGGTCAAACTGAAGCTATAGCTCCTGGCCTACACCACAGCCACAGCAATGCCAGATCCAAGCAGCATCTGCGACCTACACCACAGCTCAATGAATATCCTGGATCCTTAGCCCACTGAGCCAGGCCAGGGATTGAACCCACATCCTCACGGATACTAGTCAGGTTCATTACCACTGGGCCATGACAGGAACTCCAAAGTGAATAGTCTTTAAATTTGTTATTACTATATAATGTAATCAGTGCTCTAGGTGAATACATTTGAAAGATGGTGATTTCAATACCCAGGATAGTCAAAGAGAATAAATATTAATTTAGGAGTATTGCTATTTGGATCAATCTGAAAAAGTTATGAACAGCCTTGAAATACACACTTGACAAAACACATGTTAAGTCCATAGCAGGCCTTAGATTTGGAGAAGCTGTTTGCAGAATTGAAAAAAACAATTGTTTAAATATTACCCTTTAATTAGTTATTAAAAGATTTTAAAATACAATTGTCAAGTTACTAATGGCAAGAGTAGAGCAAAGCTGAGATTCTGATTAACTATTTTCGGCATTTTTTTTTTATTTTAAAAACCACCTTTTAGACTCATAAGGGAAATCTGTTATATTCAACAATTTTAAAAATCGTTTAGCGAAGAAAATGTTTAAGGGAAAAATACCCAGGTGAATTTCACCTAAGGTTTTCTCACTTTCTCTCACCCTAGTCTCATCTTCTAACCTCGAGACTAACCTTCATGCAAACAAATGAATCTGACTTCATATAGGAATGGCAAGCACAAGATAGGTAGCAGAAAAAGTAACCTAAAATGAATGTTTTTCCCCATTATGCCAGGTACACATTATACTTTTATCTCACCACAACCTTATGACCAGCGTTATTATGCTCAATTTATACTTAAAGCAACAGAGTCCAAGAAATTAAGTGACTTCCCCAAGGTCACACAACTAGTAACTGGCAAACTAATGCAAAAGTCTCTCCTGTATGCTGCTTACATACATTACATTGCCTTGGATCCTTGAAACCAGCTAAGGAAATATAGAATTGAAGGTAAATAAGCAGAAAAATCAATATTTGCAATAAAAAAATCCAGCTATTTATAAAAGCTATCTGAACTGACTTACACTAGATAAATTCCCCTAACTTCTAACCAGAAAAAACAGGATTCACAAAAGGGAAAATTTTACTAGAACTCCTATCTTATACTGTTATAGGAACCAGCCCAACTCTAAATCATAAAGTTTCTGACTCTAATTACTTTGAACAGAGGTAAAAGACAAGCAGTAAAGTCATAAAGGACTGAGATTAGACTGCTGAACCTAAGGCCCGGAACCTAAACTGAGGATAAAGTATTACTTATGTTAATAGTCTAGAAAGGGGTCCAGGAAAGAGAATCAGTAGAGAACTGACTCAACTGGAAAGCTGTAATGGAGATTATTCAAAAATCACAGAAATGAATGAGAATTATGGGGTAAAAGCTGGGACAGAGCTGAGAAATATGAACTGGAAAGGGTAGGAAAGAGAAGAGTGTTTGAAAACATTGGAAATATTGAAACATATGGTGAATTATGAGACAGTTTGAGCTATGGCATGGTTATATAAATTCCTCCTGCAAAATCTGGTGGCAGATTGGAAGCATGTGTTCTAAAACAATATCATAAGATTTCCTATTGAAGTTGAAGAAAATGAGTAATGAGAGCTTTGTATCTTTAATGGTATCTGAGTCTCATCAAAAGTGATTTTAGCCTGACTTTTTAAAGGAAAGCATCACTGATTTGGCCCTAATCTCAAACATTCAAGATATAGTATATATGATATGTTAATTCACTAAATTATTTATTCCATACATATCTCCCTTAGAAGAGGGTCCCCTTTCCCCAACTTCAGTGCTATAGGAACAGTGAAAATAGTATGCTTATAGGAAAGATCTATGAAAGGGAGAGGTATGTGATGAAGCTGGAAAGAGAGGTTGAGGAGAGACTGTGAAGGATCTTCTTGTGTGCAAAAGTAAGGAGTCCAAATTTTATGCAAAGCAATAAGAAGCCTAAAGAGGTCTTCACACTAGGTAATGAATGATTTAAATTTGATTTTTAAGGCAGTATTCTGAAGCCATACAGAGCACAAATCCACAATAGAAACAAGATCCCAGAAAACAAGACAGTAGCAATGCCAGTGGAAATACACTGGTGAGAATCCTCACACTGGTTAGACTTTCTGACATTAATTCAACAAAATTTATGGACACAGAGGCCCTACCATGTTCTTATTTCAAAATCTATCACTGAAATCAAACATGCCAGTGAGATAAATTCAAATTTCTTAACATGGTATACAGACATAGGTGGTTCTAAATATTTAACTAATACACCATATAAAATTAATATGCAAGCCAATATACAAATTAACATTAAAAATGAATTTACTTTTTCCAAATAAATGATAAATATAGAGATATAGAAATCTGCTTACTGTGTAGAGTAGACCCTCCTTATCCATGGTTTTGCTTACTACAATTTCAACAATCTGTGTTCAACAGCAATCCGAAAATATTAAATGGCAAATGTTTATTCCAGAAATAAACAATTCATAAGTTTTAAAGCGCATATCATTCTGAATTACATGACAAAATCTCAAGCAGTCCTGTTCTGTCCCACCCAGGATGTGAATCATCCCTTTGCCCATCTGTTTGTCACATAGCAGCGTTCTTAGTTATCAGATCAATTCTCACAGTATCACAGTGCTTCTGTTTAAACAACCCTTGTTTTACTTAACAACGGCTTCAGAGCACAAGAGTGGTGACGCTGGCAATTTGGAAATGCCAAAGAGAAGCATAAAGTGCTTCCTTAAGTGAAAAGGTTAAAGTTCTCAACTTAATAATGAAAGAAAAAAAAATTGTAGCTGAGGTTGCTAAGATCTATTGTAAGATAGTTTTCTATCCGGGAAATTATGAAGGAAAAAGAAGTCTGTGCTAGTCGTGCTCTCGCATCTAAAACTGCAAAAGTTATGGCCAAATGCATGATAAGATGGAAAAAGCATTAAATTTGTACCATAGAATATTTTGAGAGAGAGAGAGCACATTCACATAAGTTTTATTACAGTATATTGTTATAATAGTTCTATTTTATTACTAATTATTGCTGTTAAGTTCTTACTATGCCAAATTTGTAAGTTAAATTCTATCATAAATATTCATTTACAGGAAAAAACATGGTGTATACAGGGTTTAGTACTAGCCACAGTTTCAGGCATCCCATTGTGCCACAGCTATGATTTGACCCCTAACCTGGGAACTTCCATATGCCGTAAGTGCGGTCCTAAAAAGCAAAAAAAAAAAAAAAAAAAGGCGGTAGTTCAACTTCATAAAAATGTTTTTAAAATGACTCAACAGTGATAGTCAATGTTTTACACTATGAGTAAATTAAGGCTAGTATTATAGACTGAAAGGAGAATGTCAAAATTCTTAAATAATCAGTATTTTTTAAAAGTTCAATTGAAATTGAAATCCATTCACATTATCAGAAGAAATTTCAATATTACACTTGTCAATGAAAAAAAAGGAAGAGCAGTTAAAGAAAGTTACAAGCATTTAAGTAAAATTTAAAGAGGATGAATTTTCAAAATTCTGGCTAACAGCATAAAAGGAGTTTCCGTCAATTAAAAATAAACTATTTCCTGCAATCTGCTACCAACTGCTTGCAGAGTTTCTTGTCAATGGGGGCCCACATGAATTTCAAGAGATCATCACTAAACAGTCCTGATTAAGAATCATGTGTATCTGTTTCAAAAATAAGTAAATAAGCCTGATTTTAAAAGTTATGCTTGGAGTTCCCTTCGTGGCTCAGTGGTTAATGAATCTGACTAGGAACCATGAGGTTGCAGGTTCGATCCCTGGCCTTGCTCAGTGGGTTAAGGATCCGGCGTTGCCGTGAGCTGTGGTGGAGGGTGCAGACACGGCTCGGATCCCGCGTTGCTGTGGCTGTGGCGAAGGCCGGCAGCTACAGCTCCTGTTAGACCCCTAGCCTGGGAACCTCCATATGCCGCGGATGTGGCTCTACATAAAGGCAAAAAGACAAAAAAAAAAAAAAAAGTTATGCTCATCACCAGCTAAGTGACTCATTTTAGACACTGAAAGATGTTATCTAAAAGTTTTTTATAATTCAGTATTTACTACCTCCCATAATAACTTGCATCGTTTTGCTTATAAATATAACAGAAAATATGATTTACTTTTTTTACAAAGTCCCATAGACATCACTAAATCTTTTCCAGT